>CM060697.1:100343271-100715771 GCA_030686995.1 Artemisia argyi
ATATCTTGATTTATTCCAAGAGTAAGGAAGATCACGAAGAACACCTCAGAACAATACTGGAACTACTCAGGAAGGAGCAATTGTATGCCAAATTTGCTAAGTGTGATTTTTGGATACGAAGAGTTCAATTTCTTGGCCATGTTATTGATAGCCAAGGTTTACAAGTCGACCCGGCAAAGATCGAGGCAGTTAAGGATTGGGCTACGCCCAAGTCTCCTACGGAAATTCGTCAATTCCTAGGACTTGCCGGATATTACAGGAGGTTTATCGAAGGGTTTTCTAAGATAGCAAAGCCGTTGACGAAGCTGACACAAAAGAATGAGAAGTACGAGTGGGGAGAAAAACAAGAGTCGGCATTTCAATTATTGAAACAAAAGCTTTGTGGCGCACCGATTTTGTCACTACCTGAAGGTATTGAGAACTTTGTGGTATATTGCGATGCTTCGCATCAAGGACTTGGAGCTGTGCTAATGCAACACGAGAAGGTGATAGCTTATGCATCTAGACAGCTTAAGATACACGAGAAAAATTACACTACTCACGACTTGGAATTGGGTGCGGTAGTTTTTGCACTCAAGATTTGGAGACACTACCTTTATGGTACTAAGTGTGTAATTTTTACCGACCACAAGAGCTTACAACATATACTCGATCAGAAGGAACTTAATATGAGACAACGTCGTTGGCTAGAGTTGTTGAGTGATTATGATTGTGAAATTCGATATCACCCAGGGAAAGCGAATGTTGTAGCAGATGCACTTAGCCGAAAAGAACGACTCAAACCTTTGAGAGTCAGGTCATTGGGAATGACTATCATTTCGCCATTGCCATCGAAAATTCTAGAAGCTCAGATTGAGGCTCTCAAGGAAGAAAACCGACCGAATGAGAAACTTTATGGTATGCCAGAAAGCGATAATGGCTTTGTAAAGAGATCGGATGGAGTGTTATGTTTCAAGGACCGAAGTTGGATACCACTCTATGGTGGAGTGCGAGAATTGATTATGCACGAATCACACAAGTCGAAGTACTCTATTCATCCAGGTTCTGATAAGATGTATCAGGATCTCAAAAAGCTTTATTGGTGGCCAAACATGAAAGCGGAAATTGCTACGTACGTCAGCAAATGTCTTACTTGTGCTAAAGTGAAAGCCGAATACCAGAAACCATCAGGGTTACTTCAACAACCAGAAATTCCACAATGGAAGTAGGAACGTATTGCTATGGATTTTGTCACTAAACTTCCAAAGACGTCAGGAGGTTTCGATGCTATTTGGGTAATCATTGATCGACTTACCAAATCAGCTCATTTCATACCCATTAGAGAGACTTATACAATGGAACAACTTGCCAGACTTTATGTCAAGGAGATAGTCTCAAGACACGGTGCACCAGTTTCCATCATTTCCGACAGAGATAGTCGTTTTACTTCAAACTTTTGGCGGTCATTACAAGATTCTTTTGGATCGAAATTAGACATGAGCACTGCTTACCATCCTCAGACCGATGGTCAGAGTGAGAGAACTATACAAACACTTGAGGACATGCTTAGAGCATGTGTGATTGACTTTGGAAATGGTTGGGCTAACCATTTGCCGTTGATCGAATTTTCCTACAACAACAGCTACCATTCAAGCATTAAGGCTGCACCATTCGAGGCACTTTATGGTCGTAAGTGTCGATCTCCAGTTTGTTGGGCCGAAGTCGGTGAAGTACAATGTACTGGCCCGGAAATGGTACAAGAAACAACAGAAAAAATAATTCAAATTCGAGAGAGACTCGAAACTGCAAGAAGTCGACAGAAGAGCTACGCAGATGTTCGACGCAAACCATTGGAATTTCAGGTCGGAGACAAAGTTATGTTGAAAGTCTCGCCTTGGAAAGGCGTGATACGATTTGGAAAACGCGGGAAATTGAACCCGAGATACATTGGACCATTCAAGATCCTGGAAAGGATTGGTCCGGTTGCTTACAAGCTTGAACTTCCATCAGAACTTAGCAGCGTACACAACACGTTTCATGTTTCGAACCTCAAGAAATGTCTTTCGGACGAGTCTGCCATTATACCATTAGAAGAAATACAACTCGATGACAAGCTTAACTTTGTGGAAGAACCAGTTGAAATAATGGATCGCGAGATCAAACAGTTGAAACAAAGTCGAATTCCGATCGTGAAGGTTCGTTGGAATTCTCGAAGAGGACCCGAGTTTACTTGGGAACGAGAAGACCAAATGCGACGCAAGTATCCACAACTTTTCACCGAGCCAAGTACCGAGACCAACACTAACTGAATTCAGGGACTGAATTCCTTTTTGGATGGGCGACTGTCACAACCCACAATTTCAGGTCATTTTTCCAAACTTCGATATTCTACTATTCACAAATTACTATTCATTGATCACTATTCATCATTTTACTATTCATCGTTTTTGAGGTCAATTTGACATTCCGAGACACTTTCAGAAATTTTACTATTCACTTGACACTATTCATTTCCGAGAGAAAACCACTATTCACGTGCATTACTCATGTCATCGTAAATTTAGTTTACGAGTATTCAAATTCGCGTAACCGTATTGGTTCAGGAGCGAATTCATGCATCATTGTCAGGGACACTTCATACGGACTAGAAATAGTCTGCATATCATCATTAGGGCACTTGCATGCTATTCCACTCGTAGGGTAACTAAATTTATACTTTTGGTATAATTAACGATTTACGTACGTTTATTTTAAAGAAACGCTAGCACGCGAACTATAAATATGTCTAACATGTCCGACACTCCCGACTATGATCCTAATACATTTTTATACTCATTTCTATAATATAAAAACTATAATATTAATTTACCCGGTATTTTGGAAATTTAACTATTACGTATCGTACGTTTAACTTAATAACGACGGTTTTCACCAAAATTGAACGATAATCACCCTAACTCTCCGTACTTGTACCCGACTTATTTTTACAACTTTTATAACTTTATTACGTCCCGAATAACTTCAACAAAACTTATTTCTAACAAACCCGGTACCCGATTAAACCTTAAACCTAAACCTAACCTAACTACACTTAACTACTAATACTAATTTTCCTAATTAATCCCAAGACAACCCCCCCCCCCCCATTTCCCTCCTTTAGGACCGGCCACCCCCCCCCCCCCCCCCATGGTCTTCTTGCATTAATACTTCACCAAACAAATTAAATGTCACCTAACAATTGTCTCTTTGTATAAATAAAACTTTTTTCACACATTTATCACAAAAACACTTTTACTTGCAACTAGAAAAACTCTTTCACTCTTTCTCTCTTAAGTTGGTTCGAATTAAGGTAATCAAGGAGCAAGGAGGATAAATTTTACAAGATCTTGATATAAACTAGTTTGTGTAATCATCCTTGTTAGAGTTTTGAAATAAAAACTCAAGGATTAGTAGGCTTTTTATCAACTAAACTCTCTAAACCATCAAGTAAGTAAACAAACTCATTTTTATGATTTTTACAAGTTATTATTATGTTCATATAATTTTCTTACAAGATCTTTTACATGCATCATCTTGTACCACTCCATTTTTGTATATATTAACTTTGAAGCCCTAGAAATGGAAACATATGAAACCCTTGTTAGACCTAGTGGATTGATGATGTTTAAGGACCCATGACACCCTAAGAAGGTGTATGGTAGGATTAGATTAGCCTTGTGGTGTTTGAAAGTGATTTGATGGAGGATGGAATTAGTTTAGAGACTTGAAAATGGTTTTTGAAACTTTTGAAATACCTACTGTCCCTATTTTAAATTCGTGGGAAAATCAGTAAATGGTGGCTAAGTTTTGACCAAAGATTTAGAAAATACATTCAAAAACGAAACTTTGGGCGAAAGAATGGACTAAAACGAGTTTATAACGAAGGAGATATGATTTTTGCAAAATTAACGACGAAAACTACTTTTCAGAAAACTGCTTGCTATTTGGCAGAATACGACGGGTATTTTGAGGCATTAAACGTAACCTAGAGGAGCCGAGTTGTCTAAAACATACTAGTATATACAAAGACGAATCCGTGGACATAAAGAACAAGGAAAACGAGCCTAAAACGACCGAGTTATTCCCATTCTAACATCGTCAAACTATATATATATATATATGAACACAAATAAAAATAATAACGTACGCGCTAAACGGTATATTTTCTAGTAAATATTACTAAGGACTATTTTCTTATCAAATGAATACGTACGACCCGAGAGAATACTTATACGACTTAACGACATATTTCAAGGTTTTCAATACAAGGAATTTAACGCTAACACTTTTTAACGAGATAGTACGACGAGTTATATACTCCTATATAAGGACTTATTTTCCTAAGTATGGAATCTATTTTACTACGATGATAACTAGTATTTTCAAATTACGAGTGGTATGAGTATCATGTGCATGTGCATTCATTTCATTACGGCTTGATCTAAGTTAGATCATGGTTATTCATTTAGGTTGCGGCTAGTACTCGCGCCTCATTGTCCCGACTACTTTTACCTCATTGCACCATCTTTGTACCATCACTTCGAGGTGAGTTCTCATGGCCCCGTTTTTAGTACTTATTTGATTTTAAATCCCACGGGGGAGAATACATTGCACTATTATTTTCTGTACATGCCCATGTATTAAATTCCGTACATTGCTTAAGTTGCTAGTACTACCACTGCAAGTCCCCTTTATTATCATGAACCGTTAATTATATTGCCAAGCGAGAGTGAGTGGATAGATCTATCGAGGGTGACTCCTCCATTCGTGTTTGGGTTGCTCCATAAGGAAAACGAATGCATTTCATGTCTAATGTAGTACGAGTGTCTGGTAAACACTCCTTTGGGGCATATTTTAGTACGTCTAGCTTCGGTGTCATGAGCTTAAGAGACAATGTAACTTTTTGACAATTTGTCACTTTACTATATACATGTGGCTTATGTACTTACGAATTTCTTATAAACCTATGATTATTCACCAACTTTATGTTGACCGTTTTTCGCAATGTATTTCTCAGGTAACTAAGGCACATTCTCATGGCATGCATGGAGTCTTTTTGTGTAACAAGGATGATATGGCTCATTCGGATTTTCTTGCACTTATGTTCAAATGTCGTTTGATTGTACTAAACTTGTTTCCGTAAACTTTTCCAACTTTTGGGACCTATGTCTTTATAACTCTGATTATATTTTGAATGAATCAAACGACGTATTTTAAAACGACACTTTAGGTCGTTCAATATTTCCTTGCTTGTGTGCTATGATCCGTTACACCCTCAGGTATTCCATTCCGCTGCCATTCAGGTATTTTGGGGGTGTGACATAAGTATCAGCATGTCCATTTCTTTACTTATAAATCACAGCTTATTATCTTTGTCAAACTCATCGTTTGTTTTCTGTTTTCAGTGGCACACTTGAGATTAACAGTTCAAAGGATATAAAAATTCAGGGGATCATTGGACCTTGTACATCGTTGGAAAAGGTCATTTATTAAATCATAATACATTACTAATTAGAATCATTATTGAAGTCGTTTTGGTAGTTATTTTATCTTTTAAAATGCTATTCTTTGCAGAAAGGACCTGCTGTTGCAAGCACAACAATTGGGCAGGGGAATACGACAGCTTGGAAGCTATGTGGGCTTGACAAAGATACTTGCTTGACAGTTTTCTTTGATATATCGACTGACAAAGACCCTTCTGGGAATGTAAATCCACAGTTGTATATACAGACTGTTACAAGGTAAACTATACTTTTTTTTGTGTGCTTTTCTTCTTGAGAAGGTGGTGTGAATTTCATTCTTAGTTGTGAATGTTCTTGAACTTGCATTATGTGTAATAAGGGGACAATGTGGTATTTAAATTCACGTTTTGCAACTGATTATCGGATTACAGATACTTGAAGTAGCAAGAATCAGTTTTTGGATAAAAAGAACTCTACTTCTGAATTCCTGGTTATAAAGACCAAAATATACTTGCTATGGGTTTTTCGAAAAAAGATTTTGCATTTATTTATGTTGTTTCAAGTCTACTAAGGTCTTTGTTTCAATATATTTGTCTATTTTAGCTCTTTTAAGTCATTATACGTAGAAGGAATGGTTTTCACATCTCTAATTATCAAGCACAAGAGACATAACTTTCCGTCAATTTTGAGCTGTAAATTATGAACCTTTAAATTATTGGAGTCAAACTTACTTTTTTGTATATTTTAGATGTCAAGTCTACGTATATAACTAATGCTCCTAGGACTCGTGTGGGATCTTGTTATACTTTTGAAAAATGACATGCGGGTTAATATGAGGCTTAGAACAGGTCTTGTTGCTCTGTATTTGGTTTTCTTATCAGTGCGGTTAGCTGGTGCAACGGGAAATGTTACCACTTGCTGGTTTAAGATAACCGTAATCCTAAAATGATTGTAAATTTATGTGGATGTGAATGTTTTATGGGCGGTTTTGAGTCTTTTGACCTGCCAATGACATCAATGATCACACGAGTTCAGCTTCTGGTGCAGTCACATGCCTGGAATTACAGATAATGCTATTGCCACCATTGCTGATGTTTGTGCAGGGCTTACATAACTGTGCATCAGAAACTGTTTTCATGTTGCAGGAAGCAAGTGCAATTCCTTTTGCCGCTCTGACAGCATGGCGCGCTCTTAAATCTCTTGCCAGGATAACTAAGGGGTACGGTTATGCACTTGTTTGTTAATATTCTTTGTTGGTGAAAATGTTTGACATGCAATTAGAAAAATTGGAAACTGACAGAGCAGGACTAAACTCCAATAGATATTGTATCCTATGATTATGGTTTGTCACTACAGATTTTAACTTAATGTCTTGATGTCTGAAGTAGCATGATAATTGCTCATGTGAGCTGACAACTACTGTGATTACAGATAAACAGAAAAAACTCTTGCATGATCTTTATGCAATAGCATAAATGTGGAAGACCTTGAACTTAATGTCTTATGTACTAATTGTAGTCGGTATTGTATTTATTTTAGGGATGATTTGCGTGCTTTTATCAATCTATCTTTTTAGTGAAATATCAAAATATGCTTTTAGCTTTTGAAACTTTCAATGTTATATCCACAGTTTTCTACAATAATTGTATCAGATAGTTAACCAAATGAGTAATATAAAATTAGCATAGTAAACGATACTGTGAGATAAGTTACTCATTTGATATTAACAAAGACAATTCGACTCAAATCTGAAAATTGAGTGAATTTCGGTATAATGCAGACAAGCCTTCCAGCCAAGTAGATGATTTACAGATTGTTGCATAGAGACCCAGTACAACGTTTGGACTCACATGAAAGTGCAACTGAAGTGAAAGTACATCTATTCTTTAGAGGTATCAACTGGCCTTTATTTCGTCGTCAGGTAACGCTTTAGAGAAACTATTTTCCAAGCTATTTTCTGCAGACATTGGTTACGGTTCAGGGGTGTGGTTCAGGGGTTTAGGGGTTGTGGTTCAGCGGGCTTGGTTCAGGGGGGTGTGGTTCAGCGGGTTTACAGAAACTAAAAAATAATGTATATATAACTTGAGCCTTGTTCAACGTAAGTCTACCACCCTCAGCAAAATTATAAGACTGAAACTATTTGGTTACATCGGGAGATTTTTTATCTGAAAGGTCAAATTTCATCCCTCAGCGTATGCAAACTTGTATTAGCTTTTTCGTAATAGTTGCAAAATGAGTGGGCAAGGTAACGGATAATGTTTTAGTGCTGGTTGAAATGGATTGAGTGGGTCATCCCAAATCATTTTTACGATTTTTGAACTGCTTATAAATAGTATTAAGTGCATTAAGTATGATTACAAAGATATTTTCATTGCGATATAAATAATTTTCTCATAAAGATCATTTAGGAGACTATATCATGTATATGCATAAGTAGTACACTTTCAGCAACTTTCTACCCTTTACATATATTTGACCTTTTTTAGTTTAAGTGGGTCTTTTATGTTACTCATTCAACCCGTTACAGATTAGATTCAACCAAAATCTACTCATTAATAAGTGACTAAGTCGTATCTATCCCCTCATTTATAAGTAAATACTCTTAGTGTGATAGAACTTTTGCTTTTTCTTTTGACATATTCTTGAAAATGCAGCTTGAACAACAAATCATATTCTTGAACTTTTGCTTTTTCTTTTGACATATGCGAGGGCCCACAAGTAAGATGTAGCAAATACAATGCCCGTTTTACATACCTGGTATTATTATAGCAACCATAGTAAGTAAACAGAATAATGAATAAAAGCATGCAAAAGAAATTACTCAATGGGTCAAATCATGAGTCATAGTCTCCACTTAAAATCTAAAATAGATAAGCAATTATAGTTTTTATTGTCACATAGATATAGATGGAGAAGAGTATGCATCTAGCTTAAACCAATGAAGGCAAAGGTTTGTAAAAATTGGTAAGAAGTTATGATAGTTGCCAATGATTGCATTTCATGCTTGTGATGGAAAAAATCAGTGACAAATAGAACATTAGAAAGGTATGCATAATCAAACAAGAAGTTTTAAACTTTATGTATCTTAAGCTTAATCAGGGAAAGTTATGACATTACTGTCAAATATACAATTAATGTCTTCCAGATGCAAAAACCAAAAAGATGTTCAGGATGCACGGTGCCAGGGTTTCTTGAGAACACACAGGTTGATTTAAGGATGTTGGCAAATGCATGAATAATCATAAATGCTGTTCCAAAGATTGGATGTCAACTGGTGCTTACAGTCACAGGGTTTCTTGAGAACACACAGGTTTATTTTGATGCTTTTGGCGTTAGCTATACATAGTTTATAGATTTGATGTTATACCGCTAAACTGCACTCGCTGTGAATCGTAAATGCATTTGGCATTGTTGAGTATTAGGCCGATTATGCACTTTTCTCTGCAAAACGTATACTCTTTAAGGGGATGTTTAACAAAATACAAACTTTGAAGTATGTACAAGACCAGGGATGTGAAAATGAAGATTTAGATGAAGGTACAAAGAGTGCAACAACTTTTGATGGTTGGGAGTTTGATGCTTGGAAATGGCTTAAGAAGAAGGAAGTATGTCTTGTTAACTTAAGTTTAGGAGCAGATTTTGGGATTTTGACAGGTGGAAATGGCGTAAGCAGGAAAGATAGGTGGCGCGAAATGTGAATTTAGGTATAAGAAGGCGAACTTTGACATGTAGGAATGGCCATTGAGGAAAAGCGATGGAATAGGATAATGTGAAAAGTTAGTGTTTTGTGGAAATGATAATACATGTTCAGTGAGGTCCGATGACAATAGGCAGGAAAAGATGTCAAAAACACGAGAGGAGATCAAAGCTGACTTTATGTTTGTATCAAAGCTGATGATAATACATGTTCAGGGGTTAAAAGGTTTGGTCATGGGAAAAAGGTCTATTCAGAAAGAAAAAGAGGTCATAGAAAATATTTGGGGGTGTTCAAATATGATCAAGCGTTTTAGGATGGTGATTAAAAAAGAATTGGTAAAACTGAGAAGTGAGTGTGATGTGTTGGCTTCAAAGATTAAAGAAGATCAACATGGTATAGATGTGTCAATTTCTTATCCATATATGCTCAGGTCTGGAATGTAATGTCATAACGTGTTACTTATCCACTCATAATTAGGGCCGTTTGGAATTGCTTATTAGGACTGAATTCCGTTTCTACTTTCACTCTGCAAGTTAAAATATGGACGGGTTGGGTAACGGGTGAAAATTGGTGAATTTCTTTAAGGGTGAGACAGATAGGGCCTGGTTGGATTCACCTAAAACACAATTTTTGTAATCAAATGATTATAAAAACTATATTATTCTAATAATAATCTAATGATCTACAGAATTAGGGCCGTTTGGAATTGCTTATTAGGACTGAATTCCGTTTCTACTTTCACTCTGCAAGTTAAAAAAAATAATATGGACAAGAATGTTTCTAACCTGTAATAAAATTGCACTAAAAAAAAAAGCTGATACCTAACTGGACCGTTTTGCCACCTTCAAATATTGATAGTAGAAATTAGAGTTTATAGCATGCTTATGGATGGTTTATACCTTGCGTGAACGTGCGGTGTTGGAAGCGAGAATAAAGCTATATGTGCTTCGCGGTTTGTTCCAGCTTATCAGAGGTATATACATTTACTCGAAACACTTGTTATTGAAGTCAGTTGCAAGTATTCTCATTAAGTGATTTTTACTCTATACTGTAATGATGGCTCATTTGGCCTTCGGTTTTTCAACCAAGCAAATAGAGCTGGTATATTTCAGGGATGCATATTAAATCTTCTTTATGTGTTTTTAGTAGAAATAATCAGCAAAAGCAGGATCAGGGACGTTGTTATGATCACTTAGCTCTGAAAATCGAAAGAATAGATGAACCTCAGAAAGTAATGCACCATTTCTTTGATGAATCGCCATACAATGGCAACGCTGATCATTGCAAGAATGAAGATTCTTCCACGACTCAACTCTCAATCTCCATCCCGAGTTGTGCTCGTGACTTCTTGCTGTCCCATAATGCTAATCTCATCTCTTTGACAGTTATATTATGTGCTTGATCATGTCTGAATACTTTTAACACAAATGTTGTTAACAAATGCCCACATGTTCTGTCAAAAATCCCTGTTAATTTTGCTATCTTGGAGTGTACTAAGGATAATGAATTTCTCAGTTACTTGTTACTCTGTAGTATTTGACAACTTCTTAGAATGATTTACTGATCATAATAGTTAAGTGCTAACTTTGTCAACCGTTATGGTCAAAATTGCGGTTGATCCAGTGAAAAAGACAGACAATAGTTTTAAAGATTTTATATTTTTGAAACAATTTATTTTTAGTGTTCTCCATTCGATAATGGATAGTTGGCCCTTTTTGTGATCTTTATTTCAAAGTAATGAAGCTTAAAATATTCTTTTTGCTAATATCTAGACTGGTTAATCTTTACAGAAGAAGAGGAAGAAATTGAAATGCTACTGGAAAATTATCTGCAAAGGTAATATCATGGTACCTTAAGTGCTTAAAGATCATAGTGTTTGTCATTTTGATTTATATGATTTCGCAGATGTGAATCATGTCATAATCAAGCATAAAGGCTTCTTGAGTCAGCAAGAGAAATGGAAGACTATATTTATTCTTTTTGCTAATATTTGGATTGGTTAATCTTTACAGAAGAAGAGGAAGAAATTGAAATGCTACTGGAAAATTATCTGCAAAGGTAATATCATGGTACCTTAAGTGCTTAAAGATCATAGTGTTTGTCATTTTGATTTGTATGATTTCGCAGATGTGAATCATGTCATAATCAAGCATAAAGGCTTCTTGAGTCAGCAAGAGAAATGGAAGACTCGATCTCAGTTAACTTACAGTTAGCATGAGTCTGCTAGTTCATGTCTTTGAGCACATTATTCTTCTTTCATTATAATATTATCTTTAAAAAGACAATTTGATTCATCTAAGAATCGTGTATGTTTCCTTACCAGCTCTCGGCGGCTTGAGGTGAGCAGATTGAATTGCATTCTTCAGGTTGGGACTTTTTGTGTTGCAGTTGGTGCTCTAGTTGCAGGTTAGATTCTATTACTTTCGCATTTCCTGAACCCCAACCATCAACCATCATACTCGCGAAGAAAACAACTTGTTAAGGTTTGCTTCTTTTCTTTATTTTTTTGATCTTGTTGTTAGGAGTTATATACCAAATATGTAACGTTAAGTTGCCGTTTCTTTGATCGAACCAAAAACCTGTGGTTACTTTTAGCTAAGTTACTCACACTGACTTATTTGTAGAAGTCTGGAACTGAGTTACTCGCTAGTCTAGAGTTGAATCAGCAGGAAGAAGAGCATGTTCATCTTGAAGCCGCTCTAAAGGAGTTTGAGGACCAATGAAAGGAGGATCATCGTGAATGGCAAGAGAAGCTTAAAGAGTTTCTAGATATTAAGCTTCGAAGATCACCACATCCCCCTCCCACTTAATGATGGTAGTATCGTTTGGTATTTGTAGTTCAATATCCAATAATATCCTTTTAGACCTTTTGTGATGTCGAACTTGTAATTGGAATGTTAAACTTATATGTAGATTTGCGGATTTTAAGAAATTTTTGGAATGCATTATGATATTTTTGTATAATTTTGTTGCTCATATTCATTAGGAAACCTATGGAGATTACCGACGTATATCCATTGGTAGAATTTTTAGCTTTCAGTCGAGCAAAAAACATGAATGTGGCCTTAAGTCGCACAAATTTTTAGCCTTTAGTCAAGCAAAATTATTCAAAATAACTGGATTTTTTATTTCTTTTTCATAAAAGTTCATAGAATCTTTATGGTGTTTTTGTTTTAAACATTTATAAAGAAAAAAGTATACGGGGTAGTGTGCACTTTATTTTAGTCGACCAAAAAACATGAAAGTGGTGTTAAGTCGCACAAATTTATAGCCTTCGGTCGAGCAAAATTATTAAATTTACACTTCATTTTAGTCGACCAAAAAACATGAAAGTAGCATTAAGTCGCACAAATTTTTTAGCCTTAGGTCGAACAAAATTATTCAAAATTATAAGGGGTAGTGTGCAAAAACATTATTAAAATTACTCACACTTGTTAAGGTTTGCTTCTTTTCTTTATTTTTTTGATCTTGTTGTTAGGAGTTATATACCAAATATGTAACGTTAAGTTGCCGTTTCTTTGATCGAACCAAAAACCTGTGGTTACTTTTAGCTAAGTTACTCACACTGACTTATTTGTAGAAGTCTGGAACTGAGTTACTCGCTAGTCTAGAGTTGAATCAGCAGGAAGAAGAGCATGTTCATCTTGAAGCCGCTCTAAAGGAGTTTGAGGGCCAACTATTCAAAATTATTTTAGTTGGCCAAAAACATTAAAGTGGTGTTAAGTCGCACAAATTTTTAGCTTTCGGTCAAGCAAAATTATTAAAATTATAAGGGTGGTGTACACTTCATTCTAGTCGACCAAAAAACATGAAAGTGGCACTAAGTCGCAAAATTTTTTAGCTTTCAATCGAGAAAAATTATTAAAATTATAAGACGTGGTGCACACTTCATTCTAGTCGACCGAAAAACATGAAAGTAACATTAATTGGCACAAATTTTTAGCCTTTGGTAGAGCAAAATTATTCAAAATTATTTCGAGCTAAGTTTTCTAGAATTATTTTTGTATGCTTTCAATAATACAACACAAATTCCAGATTTTTGATACCTAAAAATCACAAATTATAAAAACTAAAAATCACAAGTCTTTTGAGTTCAACAACAAGATACATATAACCTACAAGAACTCTATTACATTGTACTATTAATTGGTGCTTCATGAGTTACTCTAGCAGCTACAAATCTACAAACGCAGCCTTCACCCATGTTATGGAACCTGCAAACACAGCTATAACCGGTTAAAAAAATAATTAAATGAAGCACGTGGACAATTTAAGTTGAGCCAAAACTTGGACAAATGACTTTTATATATTTTTATAAACGATAAGTCCCTTTCTTTGTCAAGAGAGACCACTACAACACCTTAAAACCCGAATGTTGATTATACAAAAGCAAAGTGCATAAATTTGGCAATAGCTGGAGAATAATAGAATATTCATAAGTATATGCACCGCACCTATGGTTACACATGTGGGGTAAAATGGACTATTTTGACAAGTATTACTAATAATGTATAAAGATCCCAGACAAACTAATCATACTTTAATACTCAAACAAAAAGCTACCATTACATAATAATAATGATAAGTAAGTGTACATGATCAACTTAATTACAGGCTGCAACGCTGTGAAAGCAAGAGTAGAGAGCACAACCTACACAAAACATAGGAAAATAATTAGTTACTGGAAACACCCGTATTTAGTTAGAATTATAATGTCAATTTTTGCAAAACGTACCTGAGTCAAACTCATACCAAAGGCGAATTTGGCAAGAGCTTTCAAACGCGCAAACGAAAGCTCTAAGCCCATCTCAAATAGCTGCGGGCAACAGATAAAAATCAAAGACCAGAATGTTTTGCAAATAACATCAAGCCACATAAGTAAAGGATAAAAATTTTAGTATACGTTGCCATATGTTACATAAGAAGTATAAAAGATGCATAAAGCGATGAAGTTACCAAGATACCTATAGATTGGCGCATACACATCTGATTTCTGGAAAAGACAAATAAAAAAAATTGAGTCTAACATAATATTTACATGAATATCTGTCAGGGTGGGACCTGAAAGTTTCTCGGATTCGTCTCTTACAACTGGCATTGGATTACTTGAACTTTCAGGAAATCGAGATGTAAGATTTATAACTTTCTCCTTGTTCACTTGTATAAGTCATCGAGTTTCCTTGGTTCATTTGATTAACTTATAAGTCATAACTGAAGGGGGAAGGGACATATATTTAGGTATGTACGAAGTTGTAGCTTTGAGTACATACGGTATTCTCGGTCACAATCATATAAGTATTTGTGAAACCACAGATTACAACATGAGATGCTGTAGACCATACTTCCTTTACTGAATATGTATACCATATGTTGAAGGACATGCTAAAGTATAATGTACAAGCATTTAGAAAATATAAATAAAAACCAATAACTGAAATTAAATTCAAATTCTATTTCTTATAATGTAATACGCAGTAGGAACCTTCCATTTCATCTTAATTTCAATTTTCCTCAAGTATCTGACTGGTAGATCGTCACTGAAGATACTAATTTTGTATCGTAGAAAAAGGAGCCAATTTTAAAATACAGTTATGTGTAGGTGAATAGGAGATTGATTATTTTGTTTTCTCATGGATGTTTAGTTCGTCAACGATGCTTGCTGGTATGAGTTCAGCAGAAGAAGGCGTCCTGAGATTGGTCTTTGCTGCTGTTTATTTAATGTTGAACAAAGGTGGAATTGATAATGATGTATCTGGGGCATCAAGGTATGATTCTTTTCTAATGATCACTGTAAATCTTAAATATGTTATTTGATTTCGATGGAGTCATTTGATTCAAGATCCTATACAGAGTTGGAGGGCATTGGAGGAGTATCTATTCCTCAAGTAGAAACTGTTTCCTTAGAATGAGAGCTATTCCTTTAGAAAATCCTAAGGATATGATTGCACGTTGGGAATCAGATAATTTAGACCAAAAAGAATATTGTGAAAGATGCCTTATTTTCTGGTCATCTTCCATTGGCAGTTCTTAAATTGCATCTTCATCTCTATATCCCACTCAGAAGGAACTTTAACATCTTTTCTAACAATCCAAATTGATTAAGCAAGACACCTACGGAGCAGAAACCAAGTATCTGAAATAGTAGCTAAGTTCAAAAAAAAAAATTGAAACAACTATGCCAAACTAAATGTCATCTTTCTATTGAGTGAATGAGAGAGGGAGAGGGATCGAGATGGAGACCTATTCAGGCTTGACACCACATGCATCACGGGTGCTCTTCTCTAAATAATCTTTAGCAATATGAATTTTCTCATCAGTAATATAACCAGCAATAGGGATCATCTCCATTCTGTCCAATAGTGGACCGGATTTTCTCATCAGTAATATAACCAGCAACAGGGATTATCTCCATTATGTCCAATAGTGGACCGGGTATCGTTTCTATTACATTTCTTGTACCTACAAACAAAACCTGCACGTAAAATTTCACATATTTAGCATATTAGAGTACTCAAGTACGCAAATTTTTTACACAGTAAAGGATACAATAACGTTTCTTAGCAAAGAGTAAAGACCAGCATACAGATAGTGCAACACAAAAAAAATCCTTTTGCATACTAAGCAAATGATTTTGGCATCTGGAAACCTAAATGTGCTTAATGAACACGAGGTAACTAAAATATGTAGGACTGGATTTCTATTCCCTTAATAACAAAGACAAACTTATATGCACAAAATGAATTAGATACATAAAACAGATAAAATCATCGTTGAACATTTAACACTAGTAGGCAGTTGCTTCAATTTGACTTGATGGAACAAAAGTAAAGAGCGTTTTAGAGAACAAATTTTACCATTATCTTTTTATTTAAAAGCATTGTACTTACTTGTGATTCCACATACAAAGGATACACGAAAGCCATAGCTTGCTAAAGTTTAACATCACTTGTATGCTTTTTCTTGCAGAACTAATTTCATTTCCTTATTATTAATTTTGAAAAGAAGAATGGCAAAAAAGAACCACATGTTTACTGACCTTCGACAAGTCAATTGGAACATCGAAGTGGTGATCCAAAAAGTTAGCATTTTGCTCTCGATCAAGCAGCTCCAACATAGCACTTGCAGTATCACCTGCATATCCCCTTCCCAACTGCAACCAAGATAACAAAAGATTAATTACCAATAGAAATCAATAAAATGTTTCCAAGTGATGTTGATATAGATATCATAACGTGTTTTAACTCGTGACTCGGCATAACCTTCAAAATTCTAAATATACCTTATCGATTTCATCAATTAGGACAAGAGGGTTTGTTGTTCCCACACTTTTTAAACATTGCACCATTTTCTTGGGCATTGCTCAGATATTGGTGGCAATTCAGTCCCAACATAACTTTACAAGTCATACCATAACTTTATTAACTAAATCATAGTAACAACTAAACATGAAATTGGTAAACACGTACTGATAACCATTAGGAGTTTTCATTTAGGTTTAGTCCATTTACCGACTACCATGTCATCAATAAGTAATTCAAATGCAAAATTATCAAATCAGAAGCCAGAAAACAAAATAAGATACTAACCAACCTGACCTGTCACAGCAATAGCAGAGGAATTTCCTTCTTTCAATGATCTAAGGCCATTGATACTCAGACTCGATATTCTCAAACTTCACTCGTACTTCTAAAAATTCTATATAAACTTGCTATGCCTAAATCTTAAATTTTTATACATAAATTTTACGTATTGATATAAGTGTCATCATTTTTATAAGCCAATTTTACAAGTTTTTTTTCCTACAAATGACAAACAGGACACATTTTTACAACTCAGATGTACAAAATACAGTACATCGACCAAAACTGGACAAATGCAGATTGCAGAAGTATGTCGGTATTTTACAAAAAAAAATGCCTTGTGATAATATATGACTTGGAATTTGCATCTAACCTGGAAAAGTTCACGAACCATACGAGCTCCCTCACCAACATACTTCTGAACTAGTTCACTACAAATTACACGAAAAAACATGCATCGGTCCTATTAGCAACCGCTCTGGCAAGAAGTGTTTTGCCACTTCCAGGTGGGCCATAACAGAGAACACTGTTGGGTGGATCGATTCAAAGCTGAACAAATTTCTCAGGGTGGAGCATAGGTAGCTCAACAACCTGCAGTAAAAAAAAAAAAAAAAACGATGCACATACTGATACGAATGTAGCAATTGTTGCACACCTCTCTCATCTTCTCAATCTGTTCCTTACATCCACCAACATCATTATATGTCACATCAGGCTTCTCCTCCACCGTCATCATGGTCACACTAGGATCAATCTTAGGAGGCAACGGGATCTGAATATGATATTTAGTGTGATCAACACTGCAATTGACCACAAACATTATAAGGTACCCAACAAGCAGTAACAATACTGGTCACATAAATAAGTTAGAAAGATAAAACATACCCAACACGCATGCCTTCTTCAATATCAGTAGGCGAAACCTCGTCACCCAGCCCGACAACAAACTGAAAAATTACAGAAACTGTGTGTCAAATTATTAACTGGTTCAAATATAAACATAACAGACCTTGAAAAATAAAACGAACTTGAGCATCATCTAGTCGTAGGAAAAACTATAAGTAGCCTTTTCAATTGTATACCTTGGCAATTTGCTTGACATTTATTACGTATTTTGCATCTTCCGTATTTGGGTTCATAATCTTTGTGCATCTAGCCATCTTTGTGCATCTAGCCATCTTTATGCATCTTCCGTATTTGGGTTCAAAAAACAACTTTAGACTTTAAAGTTCTCATGTAGTGCCCAAGATCACGCAAAAGGCCCTCCTTTTGGTCTCTCAAGAATTTTGGCTCATTTTGAACGGCGCGATCATAGCTTAGAAGGCGTTCTTTTGTTATTCCATTTGTAGTCGGTATATTCCAGTATACACACACTGATGTCCAATTAGGTAGCATAAAGTAGAACATTTTTCCGAGCCAAAGAGGCATTGAGGAACAAAAAGTTGGTCATGAAACATCAAAATACTTATAAGAGAAGGTGGCAAAATGGGGTTAGGTGGTTGTGTAACAGGTTAGAGTAGGTTTAGTCAAAAGAAGTTATTTTGAACAAGCTAAAACATATCGGATTGGGTTCACCCGAAACCACTTCTATCTTTATATTTTAATTATTTATTCTTCTATTAGAATGCCTTAAGGAGTTTTATGCGTCATCTCCATGGTGGCCTAGTAGTAAGGGGTCCCGAAGATGAGATTCGGGTTCGAACATCACTGGTTAAATTCACTAGTGTTTGAAATGCGGACTAATTAAATTCACTAACAACAAATTATACCACAAAACACATTCCAATAAATAAAAATCCCTCATTTCAAGCAACAACACATTTCATTTTCCAATTTTACTACAATCAGACCACAAAACTTAAACAAAATTTATTAAAAAAAATCCATTTACCTTGTTATAACCACAAGTGGAGAACGACAACAGGTACTGGTGGTCAGGAACGGCAGCAGCAGCGGCGGTGGAGAACAGCGATGGCAACAGCGGCGGGTACTACACAAGCACAAAATACACCCAAAATGCTTTTACCTTGTTATAACTACCCAATAAAATAACAGTAACTAAATTAAAAAAAAAAAAAAAAAAAAAAAAAAAAAAAAAAAAAAATCCTAACCTTGTTGAGAAAGGAAGAGAGAAACAGAGGAAGATGTGGTGCTAGTGTGGTGGTGATCGACGGTGAAGTAAATGAGATGTGGAATATGAGAGGAAGATGCGGTGCTAGATATGGTGGTTTCGGTTGGGAGAATGAGATGAGTTTTTTGTGTGGGGTTTGGGAGCATGCTGAAGATGAGATGAGAACGAGTTTATGTGAACTCATAACTAATAGTGGTGGATAACTGGATTAATGCGATATTTTTTTTGGGTGCACAAATATTTACTGAGAACACAACACTTGTATCTTTAAGAAGTTCTGATACTTTCTCTTCAGGTTCCTATAAGCTTGTTTTCGATGATGATAGCATTCTTCGACTGCTTTACGGTGGTTCAGAGAGAGCTACTACGTACTGGCCTAATCCACATAAGCTAGCATATGAAGCTGGGAGATTTAAGTATATAGAGAGTCGAATAGCAAGCCTTGATTCTCATGGTCAGTTCAATTCATCAGATGGTTTTGACTTCACATCGGCTGATTTTGGGACGGGGCCACAAAGAATAATGAAGCTTGACAAAGAAGGTAATTTAAGAGTTTACAGTTTGATTCCACATGGAAGAAAAATGAAATGGGAAGTTCAGTGGCAAGCTGTATCACATCTATGCACAATTCATGGTGTTTGTGGACCGAATAGTCTTTGTACTAATTCTCCGGATTCAGGTAGTACATGCACTTGCTTACATGGACACAAGATGGTGAATCCTACAGACTATAGTTATGGGTGTGAACCTGAATTCAAGCCATGCACACACGGTGACTGTGACTTCATTGAATTTGGATGAAAAGCTGACCAGAACATTTTTTATTGTTTCATGAAGAGGTCTTTGCACAATGGGTATAAAATGGGGTTCAACTCTACAATGTATATCAAACTACCAAAGACGTTGGTATCATCCTTTGATCAGAATATCAGGATTCCATCAAGCTTAAGCTGTCCACACCCTGTCGTTGGGCCCATAATACGAGCTTTTGAGGAAAAACATAATATTTATTTTATAACTACAAATAAGAATGAGATAAATTTTAACAAAGTGTCTTTTTAAACATAAAAGCTGGTATATAATGCAAACATTAGAGGAACAAAATGTGAAAGTTTGTATAACCATACCATTCAATGGCCCAGATTCCCAGCCGGAAAAGCCTTTGCATTCGGATGGAAGTGACTTTCTTGTCAAGGTAACCTGCAAGTTTGCAGTAGTGTTAATCCTTTAAGCATAATAAGCCTAATAAGCTCAATTTAATAAAGAAACAATCCATTGCATTTAAGCCAAAAGCAAGAAAGTCTTGCAATGGCAGCAGCCTGACTTACAAACCAAACCCTACACACCACACTAATTACTCCTGAGTTTACAACTATTGACACCGCTTATGGTACAACGATGTGCTACTATGATGAACTCAACATTTCCTAATGCCAAATTACAAATACAAACTTATGTCTGCTTGTTAAAATACTCAAGAAGTCTTTGGTCAATTTCTTAGTGTGGATAGCTTAGTTGCTTTCACATTGGCATTATGAAATCTTTGTCACTACATTCAACTATTATTTTTCTTAGTTTCAGCAGTGAGTTCTCAAAATCAATGATCATTCAACATACCACAAAACAACTTAAATTAGCAGCATCTACCACAAATATATATGAAAATCAGCTTCCTTAATACCTAAAATCTATAAGGAAAAGTACTCTGTACAATATTAAAATAACTATGTTCATAATTAGAAAGCAAAAATCAATTTACACTTCCAACAAATCTATAGGATAGCTATTAATGGACGTAACAGAATATGTTTCAATCAAGCACAAAGCCACCATTTAAAGACATACTTTTTTTTAATGTCATTTTTATTAATAAAACAACATTCCCAAACACTCAACACCAGTAGCTGTCAATATCTAATCATACCACCATATATGTAATGTATAATAACACATATTGCAGCATGGGTATGTAAAGTACTACCTCATCGGTGAGGAGCTTTGAGCAACTAAAGCACACGCAACGCATTATACTTAGCACACATCTTCGTAAATGTAAACTTGAAAAGCTCTAAGTAATTATATCATTTTAGAATACAAGAGACTACCTTGTAATTGCAGCAGAAAACATGTTCCAAGCTCATATAGATTGGGGGCTTTCATGAACCCTAATTCCTAAAATCACCCTGATTACGGGAGTCGCGATGGTGAATCGCCATGAGTGAATTGTAGTTTGAAATTTTGTGAAATTGGGGCGGGTAGAAAGGAGCGGGTGGGTTAAATTTCATTTTGAAAAATTTATGTTTATCTTTTTAGTTACCAAACAACATGTTTTTATGTTATGTTTTTTATAAATCTTTATTTTTTGATTTTTCATAAATCTGAATATTTATGTTTTTGTTTAAATCGGATTTTTTAAAAGTTTTTCCTAAATTAAAATTGTTTTAAAAGTTTTTATTTGACTTTTTTATTGGTCTTAATTTTCATTTTTATAAATATGGTTATTAAATTTAATTTTTTTAGTTCTTTTTATAAAGTTTGATAAATTATTTTGTTGTAATTTAGTCATATAAAATTGGTTGTAAATTTTCTATGTAAAGTTTGATGTAGATTTTTTAATTTTTTTTATTTTTTATTTTTAGTTTGTTAGTAGAATTGTTATATACTTTTGGTAAATTATGTTGGATTAAAAATTTATGTAGATTATTTATCTTATAATGAGTAATTGACATGAGGTTGTTATGTTGTTTGAGAATAAAACAAGATAGCTTTTTCAAAATACATACTATATCCATTTATTGCAATTTATTACATATTTGTAGTGAAAAAATAAATTTGATTGATAGTGTTTTAGTAGATGTTGACCTATGATGGATGAGTAGGTAATGTAACTTCAAAGGAATTACTATCACGTGAAACTAATTGGCATCATTGTAGACAACAAAACTTTACTATGACACAATTTAGATAAAGAATAAAATTTGAAATGATGAAGATTTTTATCCACGGGTTTAAAACAACATTAACCTTTCAAACAAACATATACCAACAACTATACTGATAACTTGGTAACGAATTTGAAAACTAATACTAGTTATCGCTATTGAACTTTTGTTCTCTTTTTTTTTTTTCTTTTTGCTGTAAAAATAATATTTCGGAAAAAACTTGCTAGCAGTAATTATCTTTAACTACTGCAACCTGCTTCTTAAAAAGGGTGTTACTTTTCAATAGCAATAGCCTAAAAAAACAACGAAGTAGTAAGCGGTAAACAATGTATTTGTAGTGCTTAATGCATCCATGGTAGATTTTCTATGAAAAAGATGCACACTCATAAACAAAAAGTGGTGTGGCACAAATTTGTAATATGTATTTTTAATTGATTTGGGCTACGTCTGATGAACCACCAATAAATAAAACGGAATCATCGATAATTTTTATGGTTTTATGTCTTGGAAACCGTTGTATCAATTGTATGGTCGGTTTCTATGCATGCCATAACTAAAGTACTACTTTCAAAATTTAAGTGTTGAGCAAAATCAGTATTGTATTTAATATTTTCATAATTAAAGTGTCTAGCTAAACATCAATGTATTGTTCTCGATTCTCTAAGTTCTATCCAATGCATTTTGGAATTCAAAAATTTTAATATTACCGTAACAAATAAGCTCATATTCAAAAGCTGTTACAATATAAAAAAAAAAAAAAAAAAAAAAAAAAAAAAAAAAAAAAAAGTAAACTACTTCCAACACAAAAAAGCTCATCATAGCTTGTCTTGTCCCTTGTAAAAGTGAGGCTCGGATATCAAAAAAGTTCACTATCTAGTCTTTGGAAATAGTGTTTGAGCATAATTCAAAAACTTGGTCTTTTACTTTGTATTAAGATGTCATTTTCTTCATTAAAATATCAAAATTTTCAAACTTTTAAATTTTCAGAATATCTCAATTAAAAGATCAAAATTTTCAATCTCTTAAACTACTAAACTAAGAGTTCAAAATATTTCAAGCTTCACACTTTTAAAATATTTCAAATTCAAATTTATTAAACTTTAAAAATATTTTAAATTTTAAAAGTTTCACTCTTTCACTTATTTCTAAAATTTTAAAATGTCAAAGTTCAAGAAACTCTATTAGCTATGTTATCTCATATGTCAATAATCCAAATTCATCCAATATTCATGTTTCGGCTTTGTCGGAGTCAACTAAGACTAGGGAGTCAAAGTAACCCGGACTTTGCACAATATCACAAGTCATAAATAATAAGTTTAACGTCAATCAAATTTTCGCCCCAAACATCTCAACAATAGCCATCAAAACTTCAACAAACCGTGACCGTCTATGGCTCACGTCTAACCTATCTCCGTCAACAACTAATTTCGCCATATTAACCACATATCAACTTCAACATCAATAACAACTACACCAAAACCATAATAACAACAACAACTCCAATAACTTCAACAATCCTGGCCGAGACCCTAGTGGTCTCGGTTTGTCCTACGGCAGTCCACAGCAAAACAACAATCCCAACAATAAAATCAATATCCCCTGATTTTCCGAGACCATGAGGGTCTCGGCCTAGCTCCTTCCCAGTCACAGCCGACCAAAAACAAACGGACCCTCTTGTTCCATTGTCCACAGTCATCACAGCAATATTATAGCAAGAATAATATTAATATCAACAAGAATCAAGAGACATCAAGAAACCATTAAAACAAATCACAAGCACAGCAATACCGTGAGCTTATGCTCATGGTTACTCGACTCGACACACAACAACACAACACGACACAAGGTGGATACCAAACTTTATTTATAATCACGTTTTTATTAGCCAAAACATTAAAACTCATTAGTTTTCATCCCAAAATCTAAAATATATCACGAGTTTGACTCGAGACCGAGTCAAACCCACGTTTACTTACCGTATCTCAAAAGATCTACAAGGTTTGGGGTACGAAAATGATGATGGTAAGGTTGTGGTAGCGGTAACGATAAGACAACAAGATGGTGGTGTTGACTGGTGGCGCGTGTACTATAGCTATAGGAAGAGGAGAGTGAGAGGGTCACGTTGGAGGTGGTGGTGTTGCTCAGTGATCGGCGGTGGAGGTGGTGGCGTGGTGGCAGCCGGCGGCTGCTATGGAGAAGAGAGGGGAGGTAGATGTGTGAAGAGATGGAAATGATATATCAAAAAAAAAAGTTAGGGTTTAGGATAGTTATATTTTTCAAGATTGCAATTAGGTCCCTTCGTTTTGCATATTTTCGATAAGGGTGTCAATATAAGGACTTGCGGTGTAAATTATAATAAACTCTCCCAATAGTACTTACTTTTAATCGCGAAAAATAACAAACGTCGCCAACGTTAATTTTAAGCATCACCGATCACATTAAACACATTTTCCATTAATCTCGATAATTAATACGCTTGTAAAATAAAACGTAACCGTTTCTCATTAATTCCATATAAAATCAACGATACGAGTTAAACATATTTCACGACATATAATTCCATATAAAATCAACGTAGTGCCTAATTATCGCAACCAAACATATTTCACGACATATAATTCCATATAAAATCAACGATACGAATTAAACTCAACATAATCAATCACCAATTCCCGTAATTTCTGAAAATTTGTTTCAATAACATTACCAATTCATTTTAATCATATATCAACATTTTAAATCGGGTTCTCAAATTTACCAGTTGTCACACTATAGGGGTGTGTGTATAGTGATGCGTGGGAATCGCAACAGGCTTTACCTCTCGAGGGATCTCGAGAAGCTTACAACCCCCACCAGGCAGTGTACCTGATCATTGTAGTATAGTATAGTGACAAGTACCAGGGGATTGATCGTTCAGCTTAGGAATAGTGTCGCTAGGATTAGAAAGCCTAAATACTAGTTCTAAAGGTGAGGGATGATTATTTTTGTATTTTTATATTTTTTTTAGAAAGCAAGTTAAAATCTCGGGTTTTGGAAGAGTGGGCGGAATTAGTTGCTATTCAACTAACCCAATACTAAGATGCAATCAAAGTAAAATACTAGAAAATGAAAGTAAACTAATTTATACTAAAGTTGTGAGCAGTAATTGGAGAAAATGTGTTTACTTAGATTTCACTACTCCCTAGATATCTTTTATACGTTAATTACTTGTTATAATTGCATGGATGACGGATCGTATTCCTTAATACCATGCATGGGGTGGCACACATAACTCCCCAATTCTATGAGCTCTTATCTCCTCCTACACCATGCCCAGCACAACTATAGGGATTGTAAACAGTGGCTCATGCATTAAATACAACCAATAAAGACCTAGTGCGCGTTGGTTCATGTTTCTTAAGACGTTCAAGCATGTTACCAATTGGAGATCTGCCAGTTTTCTTAAGCCTAACATATGAATCATTCATCCAAGACAAGAATAAACAAGTAATCAACACATAATCAATATCTAGGTTTCATTAGATCTAAGCAAACACAAAAGAGATCTAGCCTAGCATGATAGAATTAAGACAAGAACATGATATAGACAACCAACACATAGACATATTGATTGAATTAGAAGAACACTTATCTTGATTAATCATGCAAGGTATCAAGGGGTTGGAACCCTTGAAAAACCTGTAAAGTTACACCAAAATCGTACCTAGGGTTTCTCCCAAAACTTCTCTCCCTAAATGTGAAAAATTAGAAAACTATATATAGAAAAATAGGTTTGACGGCGTCAAGAATAAACTTGTGACGCCGTCACCTCGCCGCCAAAACAATCCTCGGACTGCCTAGATCTACTTCTGACGCCGTCAAGACTTATATACTTCCAGGCCGTCATGACTCTTTTACTCTTGACGCCCTTCCCACGTGACGCCGTCAAATCTGTTCTGGGTAGTCATGGAAATTCATGAAATTTGCTCTTGACGCCGTCACCTACTGTTCCCAGCATGGAAAATTAAGACTTTGGCGTTTTCTTCACTTTTATGCTCCAAAAACGTCCGAATTGCTTCCTTTTCCAGATTTCTCCCCCAAAGTACCTAAAATCACAAAAGGAACGATTTAGGGCAATATTTGATCAAATAAATTCGAATTCGGGCTTAAATGACCCCCTAAAAACGGATCATTTTTCGCCTCATCATATAGCAACGCCCATCTTAATTTTTAAGTCTGGAGTTAGCAGAGGGATATTCATGCCTTATAAGGGAGTATAGATGAAGGAAAAACAAACTTAATGACAAATAGTTAATGTATTTGTTTGCCCAGTAATATTTTGACTATTTTCATGAGTGTCGTTGAAGATGATAATTGTGGCACAGTTTACGTTAAAAAAAACTCTAATTGCACACTCATAAATTTGATTGGAACACTCAATGTACAAATAGTTAAAATAATTGATATCGACATACATGAGATGTTAAAATGATGATATTGACATACACGAGATGTTAAACAGATTATTCGAGATGATATTGACATACATGAGATGTTAAACGAATGATTCTAAATGATATTGACATACATGATATGTTAAACGGATGAGTGGAGATGATATTGACATACTTTAGATGTTAAACGAACGAGTATATATCATATTCACGTACATGAGATGTCAAACGGATAAAGATAGATGATATTGACATACATGAGATATTAAACGGATGAGTAGAGATTATATTGACAAACATGAGATGTTAAATGGATGAGTATATATGATATTAACATACATGAGCTGTTAAACGGATGAGTGGAGATGATATCGACATCCATGAGATGTTAAACGGATGATACGAGATGATATTGACATACATGAGATATTAAGCGGATAACACAAGATGATATTGACAAACATGGGATGTTAAACGGATGAGACGACATGATATTGACATACATGAGATGTTAAACAGGTAAGTCGATATGATATTGACATACATGAGATATTAAACATATGAGACGAGATGATATTGATATACATGGGATGTTAAACGAATAAGATGACATGCTATTGACATACATGAGATGTTAAACGGATGAGACGAGATGAAATTGACAAACATGAGATGTTAATCGGATGAGTAGAGATGATATTGACATACATGAGATGTTAAACGGATGAGTTGAGATGATATTGACATACACGAGATGTTAAACAGATGAGTAGAGATGATATTGACATACATGAGATGTTAAACGGATGAGACGAGATGATATTGACATACATGAGATATTAAACGGATGATTTCAGATGATATTGACATACATGAGATGTTAAAAGGATGAATCGAGATGATATTGACATACATAAGATGTTAAACGATTGAGTAGAGATGATATTGACATACATGAGATGTTAAACGTATGAGTTGAGATGATATTGACATACATGAGATGTTAAACGGATGAGTTGAGGTGATATTGACATATATGAGATGTTAAACGGATTAGTCTATATGATATTGACATACATGAGCTGTTAACCGGGTGAGACGACATGATATTGACATACATGAGATGTTAAACAAATGAGTCGATATGATATTGACATACATGAGATGTTAAACGAATTAGAAATGATGATATTGACATACACAAGATGTTAAATGTATGAGATGAGATGATATTGACATACATGAGATGTTAAACGGATGAGTCTAGATGATATTGACATACAAGAGATGTTAAACGGATGAGACGACATGATATTGAGATACATGAGATGTTAAACAGATGAGTCGATATGATATTGACATACATGGGATGTTAAACGGAAGAGACAAGATGATATTGACATACATGAAATGTTAAACGGATGAGATGAGATGATATTGACATACTTGAGATGTTAAACGGATGAGTAGATATGATGTTGACATACAAGAGATGTTAAACGGATGAGTTGAGATAATATTGGCATACATGAAATGTTAAACGGATGAGACGACATGATATTGACATACATGAGATGTTAACATATGAGTCAATATGATGTTAACATACATGGGATGTGAAATGGGTGAGACAAGATGATATTAACATACATGAGATGTTAAACGGATGAGACGATATGATATTGACATACATGAGATATTAGGCGGATGAGACGAGATGATATTGACATACATGAGATATTAAACAGATGAGACGACATGATATTGACATACATAGGATGTTAAACGGATAAGATGACATGATATTGACATACATGAGATGTTAAATGGATGAGACAAGATGAAATTGACATACATGAGATGTTAATCGGATGAGTAGAGATGATATTGACATACATGAAATGTTAAACGGATGAGTTGAGATGATATTGACATACACGAGATGTTAAACAGATGAGTAGAGATGATATTGACATACATGAGATGTTAAACGGATGAGACGAGATGATATTGACATACATGAGATATTAAACGGATGATTTGAGACGATATTGACATACATGAGATGTTAAAAGGATGAATCGAGATGATATTGACATATATAAGATGTTAAACGATTGAGTAGAGATGATATTGACATACATGAGATGTTAAACGTATGAGTTGAGATGATATTGACATACATGAGATGTTAAACGGATGAGTTGAGGTGACATTGACATACATGGGATGTTAAACGGATGAGTCTATATGATATTGACATACATGAGATATTAAGCGGTTGAGACGAGATGATATTGACATACATGTGATGTTAAACGGATGAGACGACATGATATTGACATACATGAGATGTTAAACAGATAAGTCGATATGATATTGACATACATGAGATATTAAACAGATTAGACGAGATGATATTGACATACATTGGATGTAAAACGGATAAGATGACATGATATTAACATACATGAGATGTTAAACGGATGAGACAAGATGAAATTGACATACATGAGATGTTAATCGGATGAGTAGAGATGATATTGACATACATGACATGTTAAACGGATGAGTTGAGATGAGATTGACATACATGAGATGTTAAACGGACGAGTAGATATGATATTGGCATACATAAGATGTTAAACGGATGAGACGAGATGATATTGACATAAACGGATGAGACGAGATGATAATGATGAACATGGGATGTTAAACGGGTGAGATGACATGATATTGACATACACGAGATGTTAAACGGATGAGACGAGATGAAATTGAATACATGAGATGTTAAACGGATGAGTAGAGATGATATTGACATAAATGAGATGCTAAACGGATGAGTTGAGATGATATACATGAGATGTTAAACGGATGAGTAGATATGATATTGCATACAAGAGATGTTAAACGGATGAGTTGAGATGATATTGACATACATGAGATGTTATTGACGGACGAGTAGATATGATATTGGCATACATGAAATGTTAAACGGATGAGACGAGATGATAATGACAAACATGGGGTGTTAAACGGATGAGATGACATGATATTGACATACATGAGATGTTAAACGGATGAGTTGAGATGATATTGATATACATGAGATGTTTAACGGATGAGTTGAGATGTTATTGACATACATGAGATGTTAAACGGATGAGACGACTTGATATTAACAAACATGAGATGTTAAACAGATGAGTCGATATGATATTGACATACATGAGATATTAAACGGATGAGACGAGATGATATTGATATACATGGGATGTTAAACGGATAAGATGACATGATATTGACATGCATGAGATGCTAAACGGATGAGTAGATATGATATTGACATACAAGAGATGTTAAACGGATGAGTTGAGATGATATTGACATACATGAGATGTTAAACGGATGAGACGACATGATATTGACATACATGATATGTTAAACAGATGAGTCAATATGATGTTAACATACATGGGATGTGAAATGGGTGAGACAAGATGATATTGACATAGATGAGATGTTAAACGGATGAGTTGAGATGTTATTGACATACATGAGATGTTAAACGGATGAGACGAGATGATAATGACAAACATGGGTGTTAAACGGATGAGATGACATGATATTGACATACATGAGATGTTAAACGGATGAGTTGAGATGATATTGACATACATGAGATGTTAAACGGATGAGTTGAGATGTTATTGACATACATGAAATGTTAAACGGATGAGACGAGATGATAATGACAAACATGGGGTGTTAAACGGATGAGATGACATGATATTGACATACATGAGATGTTAAACGGATGAGTTGAGATGATATTGACATACATGAGATGTTTAACGGATGAGTTGAGATGTTATTGACATACATGAGATGTTAAACGGATGAGACGACTTGATATTAACAAACATGAGATTATAAACAGATGAGTCGATATGATATTGACATACATGAGATATTAAACGGATGAGACGAGATGATATTGATATACATGGGATGTTAAACGGATAAGATGACATGATATTGACATGCATGAGATGCTAAACGGATGAGTAGATATGATATTGACATACAAGAGATGTTAAACGGATGAGTTGAGATGATATTGACATACATGAGATGTTAAACGGATGAGACGACATGATATTGACATACATGATATGTTAAACAGATGAGTCAATATGATGTTAACATACATGGGATGTGAAATGGGTGAGACAAGATGATATTGACATAGATGAGATGTTAAACGGATGAGTTGAGATGTTATTGACATACATGAGATGTTAAACGGGTGAGATGACATGATATTGACATACACGAGATGTTAAACGGATGAGACGAGATGAAATTTAATACATGAGATGTTAAACGGATGAGTAGAGATGATATTGACATAAATGAGATGCTAAACGGATGAGTTGAGATGATATACATGAGATGTTAAACGGATGAGTAGAGATGATATTGACATGCAAGAGATGTTAAATGGATGAGTTGAGATGATATTGACATACATGAGATGTTAAACGGATGAGTAGATATGATATTGCATACAAGAGATGTTAAACGGATGAGTTGAGATGATATTGACATACATGAGATGTTATTGACGGACGAGTAGATATGATATTGGCATACATGAAATGTTAAACGGATGAGACGAGATGATAATGACAAACATGGGGTGTTAAACGGATGAGATGACATGATATTGACATACATGAGATGTTAAACGGATGAGTTGAGATGATATTGACATACATGAGATGTTTAACGGATGAGTTGAGATGTTATTGACATACATGAGATGTTAAACGGATGAGACGACTTGATATTAACAAACATGAGATGTTAAACAGATGAGTCGATATGATATTGACATACATGAGATATTAAACGGATGAGACGAGATGATATTGATATACATGGGATGTTAAACGGATAAGATGACATGATATTGACATGCATGAGATGCTAAACGGATGAGTAGATATGATATTGACATACAAGAGATGTTAAACAGATGAGTTGAGATGATATTGACATACATGAGATGTTAAACGGATGAGACGACATGATATTGACATACATGATATGTTAAACAGATGAGTCAATATGATGTTAACATACATGGGATGTGAAATGGGTGAGACAAGATGATATTGACATACAAGAGATGTTAAACGCATGAGACGAGATGATATTGACAAGCATGAGATATTTAATGGATGAGACGAGATGATATTGACATACATGATATGTTAAACGGATGAGACGACATGACATTGACATACATGAGATGTTAAACGGATGAGACGAGATGATATTGACATACATGAAATGTTAAACGGATGAGACGAGATGATAATGACAAACTTGGGGTGTTAAACGGATGAGATGACGAGATATTGACATACATGAGATGTTAAACGGATGAGTTGAGATGATATTGACATACATGAGATGTTTAACGGATGAGTTGAGATGTTATTGACATACATGAGACGTTAAACGGATGAGATGACATGATATTGACAAACATGAGATGTTAAACAGATGAGTCGATATGATATTGACATACATGAGATATTAAACGGATGAGACGAGATGATATTGACATACATGGGATGTTAAACGGATAAGATGACATGATATTGACATACATGAGATGTTAAACGGATGAGTAGATATGATATTGACATACAAGAGATGTTAAACGGATGAGTTGAGATGATATTGACATACATGAGATGTTAAACGGATGAGACGACATGATATTGACATACATGGGATGTTAAACAGATGAGTCAATATGATGTTAACATACATGGTACATGAAATGGGTGAGACAAGATGATATTGACATACATGAGATGTTAAACGGATGAGACGAGATGATTATGACATACATGAGATATTAAGCGGATGAGACGAGATGATATTGACATACATGGGATGTTAAACGGATGAGACGACATGATATTGACATACTTGAGATGTTAAACAGATGAGTCGATATGATGTTAACATACATGGGATGTGAAATGGGTGAGACAAGATGATATTGACATACAAGAGATGTTAAACGCATGAGACGAGATGATATTGACAAGCATGAGATATTTAATGGATGAGACGAGATGATATTGACATACATGGGATGTTAAACGGATGAGATGACATGACATTGACATACATGAGATGTTAAACAGATAAGTCGATATATATTGACATACATGATATATTAAACGGATGAGACGAGATGATATTGACATACATGGGATGTTAAACGTATAAGATAGCATGATATTAACATACATGATATGTTAAACGGATGAGACGAGATGAAATTGACATACATGATACGTTTATCGGATGTCTAGAGATGATATTGACATACATGAGATGTTAAATGAATGAGTTGAGATGATATTGACATACATGAGATGTTAAACGGATGAGTTGAGATGTTATTGACATACATGAGATGTTAAACAGATGACTCGATATGATATTGACATACATGACATATTAAACGGATGAGACGAGATGATATTGACATACATGGGATGTTCAACGGATAAGATGACATGATATTGACATACATGAAATGTTAAACGGATGAGTAGATATGATATTGACATACAAGAGATGTTAAACGGATGAGTTGAGATGATATTGACATACACGAGATGTTAAACGGATGAGACGACATGATATTGACATACATGAGATATTAAACGGATGAGACGAGATGATATTGACATACATGGGATGTTGAACGGATAAGATGACATGATATTGACATACATGAAATGTTAAACGGATGAGTAGATATGATATTGACATACAAGAGATGTTAAACGGATGAGTTGAGATAATATTGACATACACGAGATGTTAAACGGATGAGACGACATAATATTGACATACATGAGATGTTAAACAGATGAGTCAATATGATGTTAACATACATGGGATGTGAAATGGGTGAGACAAGATGATATTGACATACATGAGATGTTAAACGGATGAGACGAGATTATATTGACATACATGAGATATTAAGCGGATGGGACGAGATGATATTAGATGACATGATATTGACATACATGAGATATTTAACAGATAAGTCGATATGATATTGACATACATGAGATATTAAACAGAAGAGACGAGATGATATTGACAAACATGGGATGTTAAACAGATAAGATGACATGAAATTGACATACATGAGATGTTAAACGGATGAGACGAGATGAAATTGACATACGTGAGATGTTAAACAGATGAGTCGATATGATATTGACATACATGGGATGTTAAACGGATGAGACAAGATGATATTGACATACATGAAATGTTAAACGGATGAGACTAGATGATAATGACAAACATGGGGTGTTAAACGGATGAGATGACGAGATATTGACATACATGAGATGTTAAACGGATGAGTTGAGATGATATTGACATACATGAGATGTTTAACGGATGAGTTGAGATGTTATTGACATACATGAGATGTTAAACGGATGAGACGACATGATATTGACAAACATGAGATGTTTAACAGATGAGTCGATATGATATTGACATACATGAGATATTAAACGGATGAGACGAGATGATATTGACATACATGGGATGTTAAACGGATAAGATGACATGATATTGACATACATGAGATGTTAAACGGATGAGTAGATATGATATTGACATACAAGAGATGTTAAACGGATGAGTTGAGATGATATTGACATACATGAGATGTTAAACGGATGAGACGACATGATATTGACATACATGGGATGTTAAACAGATGAGTCAATATGATGTTAACATACATGGTACATGAAATGGGTGAGACAAGATGATATTGACATACATGAGATGTTAAACGGATGAGACGAGATGATAATGACATACATGAGATATTAAGCGGATGAGACGAGATGATATTGACATACATGGGATGTTAAACGGATGAGACGACAAGATATTGACATACTTGAGATGTTAAACAGATGAGTCGATATGATGTTAACATACATGGGATGTGAAATGGGTGAGACAAGATGATATTGACATACAAGAGATGTTAAACGCATGAGACGAGATGATATTGACAAGCATGAGATATTTAATGGATGAGACGAGATGATATTGACATACATGGGATGTTAAACGGATGAGATGACATGACATTGACATACATGAGATGTTAAATAGATAAGTCGATATATATTGACATACATGATATATTAAACGGATGAGACGAGATGATATTGACATACATGGGATGTTAAACGGATAAGATAGCATGATATTAACATACATGATATGGTAAACGGATGAGACGAGATGAAATTGACATACATGATATGTTTATCGGATGTCTAGAGATGATATTGACATACATGAGATGTTAAACGAATGAGTTGAGATGATATTGACATACATGAGATGCTAAACGGATGAGTTGAGATGTTATTGACATACATGAGATGTTAAACAGATGACTCGATATGATATTGACATACATGACATATTAAACGGATGAGACGAGATGACATTGACATACATGGGATGTTCAACGGATAAGATGACATGATATTGACATACATGAAATGTTAAACGGATGAGTAGATATGATATTGACATACAAGAGATGTTAAACGGATGAGTTGAGATGATATTGACATACACGAGATGTTAAACGGATGAGACGACATGATATTGCCATACATGAGATGTTAAACAGATGAGTCAATGTGAAATGGGTGAGACAAGATGATATTGACATACATGAGATGTTAAACGGATGAGACGAGATTATATTGACATACATGAGATATTAAGCGGATGAGACGAGATGATATTAGACGACATGATATTGACATACATGAGATGTTTGTAACAATTCGCAATTTCAGGTTAATTTCTATTTCCGGAAAATGTTACAATTCATGTTACTATTCATTTTTACTATTCATTTCTTTCTGAAATTTTCCCGAAAGTTGATCTTTATTTCATATTCTCGAGTGATAAATCATTTCCATGGCAAATTAAATGTTTGACACTCGTCAGATCATTTTCGTGAAAGTTATTAAGGAATTACACAGAATTACACGTTTTAGGGTAAAACGGCAATCAGAAATTCTACGCACAACGAAATTTGACCCCGTCAGGTGACCCCACATCAGAAAAATGTTTAACACACTTATGATTTATTTGAGAATAAATCATGACTGAGAAAAATCATGGGCAAAATAAACTTCGGCCGTGAAAAACTGGAATTTTCAGTTTTAAGCGTTTTTACTCAGCCGTAACCCTAGCCTTTACCTGCACCGCGTTTCTAAGATGATTTGAGCTTTCAACTTATTAAAATAAGTCAACATATTCTTCCCTCCTCCATTGACCAAAAATCATCCCTTGATGTTATAAGTCATTTCGTGATTTTTAGGCTTACGGTTTGAAGTCTAAAAGACATTTAATACCAACCGACACTAGACTGAGCCCAGTCTAGACATTATAAATCATTTAAATCATTTTTATCATATTAGAAAAGTAACATTTTACTTTTCTCAATTTTACGCAATATTCGTACAATTTACGTATTACGCGTTTTAGACCCGTGTTTCCAGTTTTTAGCAGGGTTTACCACCCAAATGGAACCTACCACTCATTTTATATTTTATTATGGGACATATGGACATGTATAACAATACTTTAAAGTTTCATAATTTTACGACACCCGGTTTTACGTTTTGAGGCCTAATCAGTTACGGTTGGCATTTCCCGGAGTCAAGTTTCATCCTAATATCTTAGGATAATATCAAGACCAAGCCAACTCACCCCTTATCCTTGGTGAACCGCCATAAGGGGGGGGGGAGTCACCCTTGAGGTGGCTTGATCTTGTGTCTTGTGGCTTAGATGTGTTACATGTGTAGTTTTGGCCAAAAATATCTTAAGTAAGTAACCTCCTCATGAGAGTATAAATACCCCCTCCCCTCCTTTCCTTTGGCCGGCCATCAACACACACCACAACACTCTCTCCATAGCTTAATTTCCTTCAAAGTTCTAGCAAGATTCAAGTGAAGTTCAAGTATAGAAACCCTAGTTGATCTTAGGTTACCAAAACTCTTCCAAACCCTAACATACTTGGTGTTTTCTCTTGAGTTTAAATCCACTCAATACACCTCAACTTTCATTACATCTCTTTCAAGAATACCAAGGGTAGAAAGGTTGCATGAAGTGAAAAGGGGTTGAAGCAAGTCTATCAAAGTCCATTTCCTTACTTGTTACTCCTTTCTTTAATTAGAAAGCCAAAAGTTGTAAGCCTAAACCTAACATGCTTCTTGTTAATTTCTCATGTTCATATCATTTACATGTTATTCTTGCTATATTATATCTTGTATGAATGTCCATGGTGTATAAAAATGACTAAAACATGTTGTTGTACTTGATTGTTAAGTTAAGTTACTAAAACAAACAAACTAGTGAATTTCTTGGTATAACCTGATCAAAATGGAAAAATTATGTTATTGTATTATTACATATTACATTAGAGGACTTAACAAGGAAACCATAGCAATTTGAACCACCTAAAAAGAGTAAACGAGTCAAAAGTTATGGCGATTTGAAGTTACCAAGATTTCCGGCAAAACTGCCTAAAAGTTTCTGTGACAGAACCTAAAACACGCAAAAAGAGGCCTTTCTGGTCCGATTCATGAAAAAGTTAAAACACGAAAGTTGTCCGGAATCACGTTTTCCTTCAGGAACAAAGAGGCTCGAGCCTTGAAAACACCTTCTGAGTGAGATGTTTCTCAGTTTCTTAACAGCTATTTACATATTTATAAGACACTAGATTATGGTTATATTCAAAAAGGAACAAGAGGTCTTATGACCTATAACCAAGACCACCACCATGGCTAGAGCTAAGGTTGAGTCTTATGACCTTGGAACAAGGACCAAAGGTCATGGCTAGGCCATGACGAAATGACCATACCAACTTACATAGGCGTAAACATGAAACAATGAGTTAGGCGATAACTTGAACAAGCAATTTGGATCTACTTCACTTGAAAGGAAACCATGAGATTTTACCAAGAGAAAATGGTCATTCAAGACTTATGAAACTACCCCTAATAACAATCTTCATGTACAAATAAACTTTCCTAAGTTTATACAAATATCGGACATGTAACTTTTCGGATCAAAACCTATATCTATATATTTTATCAACTACTACAATAGTAGGGAGCCTCATGTGAGGAGTTCATTATGTAAGCCGTCGAGATGAGTTGTGGATTTACGAGTTAAAGTGTCCTGGCTCCTCGAACGCTTACTAACATGACTTCTGAATTATGTCGGCCCGAACGGTAGTAAACGATATACCAAAACATACATGTTCATAAATCTTTTCATTCAAGGACTTACAATATACATCATACCACATCATGGACTAATGCAAGATATATATATAGGCACTCCGTTATATTCTTTACACAAATCCTAAGTCGCGACATTCTATTATAGGTTGCTCGTAGAAACCTACACGATCCAATCATCACCTTCATTACTTGCTATTCTACTTAAGGTGAGTTCATAGCCCCACTTTACATTATTTCAATGTTTTACAAACCCTTGGGGGGAATACATGCTACTTTTAAACCGAACACAATGCTTTGAAACTGTATGCTGCCTGATTGTTTTATTATTACTAAGTACCTACCTTGCCAATCCTAGGCCCCTATCATGAACCATTTAATCACTAGAATTAGTGAGCGCGAGTATTGTGAATAGGCCTATTGGGATTGACGAATCCCATTTGTTTGAGCAGATTAGTTCAACAAATGCACTATATTTGAACATTAAGTATGACGGCAAAGTACTTACCGGGGCAACATAACCGCCGATTGATATTGGTACCCGTTAACGTATTGGTTGCATGAGCTTAGTACATAATAATAACTGTTTTGTTTTTCTAACATGAGTATGAGTCTAATTAACTCTTACTACCAACATATTGTGTTCAACCGTTAAACAAACTCTATGAATTTCACTCAACCTTTGTGTTGACCTCTTAAGCATGTATTTTAGGTCCATGATAATCAAGAATGGAGCGGAAGGGCACGTACCGAAGGAAGAAGGCTATAAACTATTATGTCATTCGATAAAACATCATAGACTTTATATTGATGTGTTTTGAAACAATGGAACCTTTTGGGACCTTACTATGTAAACTCTGATATATTTGAATAATATGAATGACAACTCTTTTTATTACGACTCGGTTAGAGATCGTTTTCTATTATTATGACTGTTGTGCCGTCGAGTAACACCCAAGTTGAATTCCGCTGCATCATGAATTGGGGGTGTTACAGATTGGTACCAGAGCCATGGTTATAGAGAAACGGGTCTAAGTGAGACCTAAACTATAACTACAATAACAAGCAAAAACATTTTTATAGCCTTCCGCTCTTCGTGCCTTCCGTCCTCCAGAAGATTATGGACTTATCACGCATGTTATGCTACATGAACATATTTGTATATTGTCATATGCACGTTTCCTTAGTTTGAGCATTTTCCATAAACATTTGATTATTTTTGACATCATAATACAAATTGTAGACATCATGTCCGCACCTCCATCTCCCGATCATCTTCCTGCTATGCCTGAATATTTACCAATTCTTCCCGGACCCGGTGATCCTTACTTTGAAGCAATTGATTATGACGATGAGGAAATACCTTATGAGGATCTAGACAATGAAATAGATTCGGACGAAGATCCTGAAATGGATATGGACATAAACATCGATGAGTACGAAGAGGATCCTGAAATGGATGTTGACATCGAAGGCATCGATGAGGAAGCGGAGGAACTATTAGTGGTGCCACATCTATCACCATTAACATCTCCACCTCCGGTTTCACCAATTTCATCCGAATCTAACCGTACCACTCCAGCTCAAGTTCCGAATTCTACTCACCAAACCGGCGGAACATCTACATCTACACATATGTTCGTGAACTCAGCTCAATACGAAATCTACTCTTTGAAACAAGCTCTCAACCTAACCCAACTCAAAGTTCAAAGTATGGCAAGTCAAATGCACGACTACATATCCAAGGTAAATTCTGCCAGAATGGACGCCATGAATGCTCGAGACGACCTATATTGGTTTAAGCTTGACATGAGCTACGTGAAGAGTGACTCGACTCATGTTGGGGAAGTAGTCTTAAATCCTTTGACGGGCTTGGATAATGTCAAGGATAGACTCACTTTGGTTGAGAGGGCCCAAGAACAGGATGCGGTTCAAATTCATAAACTACTTAACCGCCTAAATACCGCCGAAATCCGGTTAGATGTTGCAAACTTTGACAGGTATCAACTTAAGAATGATTTGTGTTGGATGCAAACTCAAATGAGTTCTATACAACAAAGGCTATACCGAAAGGATGTCAAAGAATACCGTCCAAATGAAAGTGTAGATGTGTTAGCAACACGCGGAAATAATAATCCGACCGGACCACAACAACCTCCCAACCGACGTTAGACTAGTTTTATAGTACTAGTTATCTTTAGTACAACGTTGTAATTACTAACTGAAAGTATCAGTTAGTAAGTTTTGAATGAACTTGTAATAAGTTCGATTTTGTAATCAACGTTATATTAATAAAACTCTTGTTTTATATACTATCATGTGTTATGCTTTTAAGTTTCAAACATTATCATCCTATCATTCTTATCAAAAATTGTGCTCATCTCACAACTCTCTAATTACAACGTATCTTTTGAACAATAGAATCATGGCGCCAAAGAAAAAGACCCCACCAACGATGACACAAGCCGCCATCCGCAAACTGGTAAAGGATAGTGTCAATGCAGCACTTATCACGGAACGAGCAGCCGTAGCTGCAGCAGCTGCAGCAACTGCCGATGCCACCACAGCTGCTGGTGCTGCTGATGCTGCAGCCGCTGCTGATGCTGCAGCAGCCGCAGAAGCCGCCACTGCTGCGAAAGCTGCAGAGGCTGTCAGAATTGCCAGTCTTAACCTTGGAGGACCTACCCCTCCGGTGACCAATGTTACTACAGTACCAAAGGGTTGCTCGTTCATTTCCTACCTGAAATGTGAACCCATCAAATTCAAGGGTACTGAAAGGGCTGTAGGTTTGACCCGTTGGTTCGAAAAGGCAGAGTCGGTGTTCTTGGTTAGTAAATGTATCGAGGGGGATAAAGTTCAGTATGCCACAAGTACTCTATTGAATGAGGCCTTGTCCTGGTGGAACTCAATTGCTCAACCCATGGGCATTGAGAATGCCTACAAAATTACTTGGGCTAATTTGAAACAAATGACGATCAAGGAATACTGTCCTCGCAGCGAGATGCAAAAGTTGGAAGTTGAGTTCTGGGATCACGCGGTTAGGGGAAATGATATCATAACCTACAACCGTAGATTCCAGGAACTAAGGATACTTTGTCCAACGATGGTTTCCACAAAGGAAAAATTGTTGGAAAGGTATATCTGGGGACTTCCCTCAAGCATACAGGGGAATGTGACTTCGGCAAATCCCAAAGAACTTGATGAGGCTATGCGGATGTCCCGTAGCCTCATGGATCAAGTGGTACGTATGTCGGAAACCCGAAAGCAAAACAACCCCAACAACACCAACAATACCAACAACAATGCCAACAACAGCAATACCAATAATCCCAACAACTCCAGCTACCGTAACAACAACAACAACAAGAACAATAACAACAAACGACCATGGGATGGTAACCGTGGGAATAACAACAACAACAACAACAACCAAACCCGAAACAACAACCATCACAATCAACAGAACAAGAGACAGGAAGCCGCGACGGCTTATGTTGCTGCACCAGCTGGTGGTAAGTACGTGGGTAATCAACCACAATGTACCAAGTGCAATTACCATCACGAAGGTCCTTGCCCGGCCAAATGCCACAAGTGCCAAAAGCCCGGACATCTTGCCAAGGATTGTAGGGGCAAGGGTATAGCTACTGGGGCTAACACACAGCTCATAGTTACATGTTTCGGGTGTGGTGAAAGGGGACACTACAAAAACAACTGTCCTCAAAACCAAGGACCCCAAGGCGGAGGTGCTCGTGGTAGAGCCTATGTCATGGGAAAAGAAGAACCACACCAGGACCCGAACGTGGTTACCGGTACGTTCTTACTCAATAATATTCCTGTTAAAGTCTTATTCGATTCTGGTGCTGATATGAGCTTTATATCTACTAGAATTGCGCCTTTACTTGATATTCCATCAATCACTTTAACCACTAGTTATAATATTGAGCTAGCTACCGGTGACTTAGTAAATACCAATACCGTAATCCCAAACTGTACCCTTAATCTCTTAGACTACCCCTTTGACATCAATCTTATGCCTATTGAACTCGGAAGTTTTGATGTAGTTATTGGCATGGATTGGTTGTCTAAACATCAAGCTAACATTATTTGTGGTGAAAGAGTTGTGCACATTCCATGTGACAATGAAACTTTGATCATTCGTGGTGATCAAAGTGGAACTCGAATAAACATCATCTCATGTATCAAAACCATGAAGTACATTGAGAAAGGATGTTATGCTTTCTTAGCCCACGTAACAGAAAAGAAAACCGATGAAAAATGTCTCGAAGATGTTCCTATTGCCCGTGAGTTTCCTGAAGTCTTTCCAGAAGACTTACCCGGACTACCACCAAATCGTCAAATAGAGTTCAGAATTGATTTAATACCAGGAGCGGCGCCAGTTGCCCGCGCACCATACCGGCTAGCACCTTCAGAGATGCAAGAGCTATCAAATCAATTACAAGAACTTTCGGACAAGGGATTTATTCGACCCAGTTCCTCACCTTGGGGAGCTCCTGTTTTGTTCGTGAAAAAGAAAGATGGGTCATTACGAATGTGTATTGACTATCGTAAGCTAAACAAATTAACCATAAAGAACCGATACCCACTACCAAGAATTGATGACTTATTCGATCAATTACAAGGTTCAACCTATTACTCAAAAATTGACCTACGATCAGGTTACCACCAAGTTAGAGTCCGTGATGAAGACATTCCAAAAACAGCCTTTAGGACACGATATGGTCACCATGAATTCCAAGTGATGCCCTTTGGGTTGACTAATGCACCGGCAGTATTCATGGATCTCATGAATCGTGTGTGTAAGCCATATTTGGACAAATTCGTGATCGTATTCATAGACGACATTCTCATATATTCCAAAAACGAAGAGGAACACAAAGAACACCTGAAAACAATTTTAGGACTACTCAAGGAAGAGAAATTGTATGCAAAGTTTTCCAAATGTGAATTTTGGATTCAATCAGTACAATTCCTTGGGCATGTGATTGACAAGACCGGTTTACATGTCGATCCCGCTAAAATTGAAGCTATCAAAAATTGGCCAACACCTACCACACCTACAGAAATTCGTCAATTTCTGGGTTTAGCCGGGTATTACCGAAGGTTTATTGAAGGATTTTCCTCAATAGCAAAGTCTTTGACTAAACTAACTCAGAAAGACAAGAAATATGTGTGGGATGAAAACGAAGAAAAAGCTTTCCAAACCCTCAAACAGAAACTTTGTAGTGCTCCTATCCTAGCATTGCCAGATGGGATCGAAGATTTTGTAGTCTATTGTGATGCATCGCACCAAGGGCTAGGTGCCGTGTTGATGCAACGCGATAAGGTCATGGCTTATGCATCAAGACAACTCAAGGTTCATGAGGAAAATTACACCACTCATGACTTAGAGTTAGGAGCTGTGGTCTTTGCACTAAAAATCTGGGGACACTATTTATACGGTACTAGATGTACTGTGTACACCGATCATAAAAGCCTACAACACATTTTGAACCAAAAAGAATTAAACATGAGACAACGTCGTTGGTTGGAATTACTAAGTGATTATGACTGCGACATTCGCTACCACCCAGGAAAGGCAAACGTAGTAGCTGACGCCCTAAGCCGAAAGGAACGGGTTAAACCACTACGAGTCCGAGCCTTAGTTTTAACCATAAATTCCAACTTTCCTACTCAAATCCTTCACGGTCAAACTGAGGCGGTGAAACAAGAAGACATCCAAAAGGAAAAGTTGGATGGCATGATACAAAAGAAATTCGAAACCCGTTCAGATGGAACTCTATGCTTCCAAGGTCGAAGTTGGTTACCACTTTATGGTGGCCTACGAGACTTGGTCATGCATGAATCACACAAGTCTAAATACTCCATACATCCAGGATCTGATAAAATGTATCATGATCTTAAGTTACTTTATTGGTGGCCGAACATGAAAGCCGACATTGCAACATACGTTAGCAAATGTCTTACCTGCTCCAAAGTAAAAGCCGAACATCAAAAACCATCCGGTCCATTGCAACAACCAGAGATTCCTATGTGGAAATGGGAAAGAATTACTATGGACTTCATTACCAAGCTCCCAAAGACATCAAGCGGTTATGACTCCATCTGGGTCATAGTTGATCGTCTCACAAAATCCGCACACTTTATACCAATCAAAGAGACTTACAAAATGGAACAACTAACCCGACTGTACGTCAAAGAAATAGTCTCAAGACATGGTGCACCAATATCCATCATATCCGACAGAGATGGTAGATTTACTTCCAATTTCTGGCAGTCACTCCAAGACGCCTTTGGAACAAATCTAGACATGAGTACAGCGTACCATCCTCAGACCGATGGTCAGAGTGAACGAACCATTCAAACACTTGAAGACATGCTTCGAGCTTGTATAATAGACTTTGGAAAAGGATGGGATACTCATTTACCATTAGTTGAATTTTCCTACAACAACAGCTATCATACAAGTATTAAAGCAGCTCCATTTGAAGCACTTTACGGTCGAAAGTGTCGTTCACCTGCTTGTTGGGCTGAAGTGGGAGAAGTTCAACTCACTGGACCAGAACTCATCCGTGAAACAACGGATAAGATTGTACAAATCAGAAGTCGATTACAAGCCGCAAGAGATCGACAGAAAAGTTATGCCGACACACGACGCAGACCCCTAGAATTCCAAGTCGGAGATAGGGTTATGCTAAAGGTATCGCCTTGGAAAGGCTTGATACGATTCGGTAAACGAGGAAAACTAAACCCAAGATACATCGGACCATTCAAAATCCTAGCCAGGGTTGGCCCTGTGGCGTACAGACTTGAGCTTCCATCAGAACTCAGTAGTGTACACCCCACTTTCCATGTATCTAACCTAAAGAAATGCTTATCAGATGAATCACTCGTGATTCCACTCGATGAAATTCAACTCAATGACGATCTTCAATTTGTTGAGGAACCCGTAGAAATCATGGACCGAGAGGTCAAACAACTCAAGCAAAGCCGTATACCAATTATCAAAGTTCGTTGGAACTCACGACGTGGTCCTGAATACACATGGGAACAAGAGGACCAGATACGTAAGAAATACCCACATCTTTTTACCAACGAAGCTTCTACTTCTAACGCAAATTGATCTCTGGGACGGAGCTCTCATATGGGGTGGAGACTGTAACAATTCGCAATTTCAGGTTAATTTCTATTTCCGGAAAATGTTACAATTCATGTTACTATTCATTTTTACTATTCATTTCTTTCTGAAATTTTCCCGAAAGTTGATTTTTATTTCATATTCTCGAGTGATAAATCATTTCCATGACAAATTAAATGTTTGACACTCGTCAGATCATTTTCGTGAAAGTTATTAAGGAATTACACAGAATTACATGTTTTAGGGTAAAACGGCAATCAGAAATTCTACGCACAACGAAATTTGACCCCGTCAGGTGACCCCACATCAGAAAAATGTTTAACACACTTATGATTTATTTGAGAATAAATCATGACTGAGAAAAATCATGGCCAAAATAAACTTCGGCCGTGAAAAACTGGAATTTTCAGTTTTAAGCGTTTTTACTCAGCCGTAACCCTAGCCTTTACCTGCACCGCGTTTCTAAGATGATTTGAGCTTTCAACTTATTAAAATAAGTCAACATATTCTTCCCTCCTCCATTGACCAAAAATCATCCCTTGATGTTATAAGTCATTTCGTGATTTTTAGGCTTACGGTTTGATGTCTAAAAGACATTTAATACCAACCGACACTAGACTGAGCCCAGTCTAGACATTATAAATCATTTAAATCATTTTTATCATATTAGAAAAGTAACATTTTACTTTTCTCAATTTTACGCAATATTCGTACAATTTACGTATTACGCGTTTTAGACCCGTGTTTCCAGTTTTTAGCAGGGTTTACCACCCAAATGGAACCTACCACTCATTTTATATTTTATTATGGGACATATGGACATGTAGGGGTGTTATCGGGTCGGGTTGTCGGGTTATCGGGTTGGTCGGGTCGGGTTGTTTCGGGTTTGCGTGTTCCAAATATTGACCCTAACCCGACCCTATAAGAAATCGGGTTATCAGGTTTCGGGTCAAAATGGGTCGGGTTGAATCGGGTTGGGTTGTCGGGTTGTTATCGGGTTGTATAAAGATGTAAGACTTTAAAGGCTGTTAATAGCAGCTGATATAGGTTTCAATTTAGCCTCCAAATTGACCCTCTTTATATAATAAATATGTAACACACAACGTATTGTTTTCAGCTTGTAGCCAAAAATTATGCATCAACAACTCAATGGTTGATCAGCTGACCAAATTTGCAAATACAACCATGCATGCAAAACCTTTAATTTTTATATTATTAGTACAATTATATATATATACATATACATATATATATATATATATATATATATATATATATATATATATATATATATATATATATATATATATATATATATATATATATATATATAGCCTTCTTTTCATCCCTATATATACTTGTGTTTTCTCTTAATCTTCATCACAACAAGAAATTTAAAGCATATATTTACTTAGAAAATGGCATCATGCAATCTTTCTTCACTTCTTTTAGGGGTTTTTGTGCTTGTAACAATACATTCTAGTTTGAGTATCACGTTGAGTCCTAACTACTATGATCAAACGTGTCCCAACGTTGAGGCAGCCGTTACAACTGCAGTGAAGAAGGCGATGCTGAATGATAGAACAGTTCCAGCTGCACTTCTTAGAATGCAATTTCATGATTGCTTCATTAGGGTAAGTTCGGATGCACTTAATTTCTACTCTTGAAAATATTGACTCATAGATACTTGATTTACGCGTCTAGTATCTTTATGCATGTTACTGAGCCTGATTCTAGTACGTATGCGCATGTATTAAAGAAAATACCAATGTCAGTAACAATACGTAAACTTTGGTATCTATAGGAGCAACTACATAACATAAAACATAACTTCAACTTTAACATTCAAGGTCCAAATTAAAACCAAAAAAAAAAACAAGGCTTTGTAATTCAACTAACAAAAAGAATACAATATGAGACGAGATGTGAAATAGGTGAGACAAGATGATATTGACATACAAGAGATGTTAAACGCATGAGACGAGATGATATTGACAAGCATGAGATATTTAATGGATGAGACGAGATGATATTGACATACATGGGATGTTAAACGGATGAGATGACATGACATTGACATACATGAGATGTTAAATAGATAAGTCGATATATATTGACATACATGATATATTAAACGGATGAGACGAGATGATATTGACATACATGGGATGTTAAACGGATAAGATAGCATGATATTAACATACATGATATGGTAAACGGATGAGACGAGATGAAATTGACATACATGATATGTTTATCGGATGTCTAGAGATGATATTGACATACATGAGATGTTAAACGAATGAGTTGAGATGATATTGACATACATGAGATGCTAAACGGATGAGTTGAGATGTTATTGACATACATGAGATGTTAAACAGATGACTCGATATGATATTGACATACATGACATATTAAACGGATGAGACGAGATGACATTGACATACATGGGATGTTCAACGGATAAGATGACATGATATTGACATACATGAAATGTTAAACGGATGAGTAGATATGATATTGACATACAAGAGATGTTAAACGGATGAGTTGAGATGATATTGACATACACGAGATGTTAAACGGATGAGACGACATGATATTGCCATACATGAGATGTTAAACAGATGAGTCAATGTGAAATGGGTGAGACAAGATGATATTGACATACATGAGATGTTAAACGGATGAGACGAGATTATATTGACATACATGAGATATTAAGCGGATGAGACGAGATGATATTAGACGACATGATATTGACATACATGAGATGTTTGTAACAATTCGCAATTTCAGGTTAATTTCTATTTCCGGAAAATGTTACAATTCATGTTACTATTCATTTTTACTATTCATTTCTTTCTGAAATTTTCCCGAAAGTTGATCTTTATTTCATATTCTCGAGTGATAAATCATTTCCATGGCAAATTAAATGTTTGACACTCGTCAGATCATTTTCGTGAAAGTTATTAAGGAATTACACAGAATTACACGTTTTAGGGTAAAACGGCAATCAGAAATTCTACGCACAACGAAATTTGACCCCGTCAGGTGACCCCACATCAGAAAAATGTTTAACACACTTATGATTTATTTGAGAATAAATCATGACTGAGAAAAATCATGGGCAAAATAAACTTCGGCCGTGAAAAACTGGAATTTTCAGTTTTAAGCGTTTTTACTCAGCCGTAACCCTAGCCTTTACCTGCACCGCGTTTCTAAGATGATTTGAGCTTTCAACTTATTAAAATAAGTCAACATATTCTTCCCTCCTCCATTGACCAAAAATCATCCCTTGATGTTATAAGTCATTTCGTGATTTTTAGGCTTACGGTTTGAAGTCTAAAAGACATTTAATACCAACCGACACTAGACTGAGCCCAGTCTAGACATTATAAATCATTTAAATCATTTTTATCATATTAGAAAAGTAACATTTTACTTTTCTCAATTTTACGCAATATTCGTACAATTTACGTATTACGCGTTTTAGACCCGTGTTTCCAGTTTTTAGCAGGGTTTACCACCCAAATGGAACCTACCACTCATTTTATATTTTATTATGGGACATATGGACATGTATAACAATACTTTAAAGTTTCATAATTTTACGACACCCGGTTTTACGTTTTGAGGCCTAATCAGTTACGGTTGGCATTTCCCGGAGTCAAGTTTCATCCTAATATCTTAGGATAATATCAAGACCAAGCCAACTCACCCCTTATCCTTGGTGAACCGCCATAAGGGGGGGGGGAGTCACCCTTGAGGTGGCTTGATCTTGTGTCTTGTGGCTTAGATGTGTTACATGTGTAGTTTTGGCCAAAAATATCTTAAGTAAGTAACCTCCTCATGAGAGTATAAATACCCCCTCCCCTCCTTTCCTTTGGCCGGCCATCAACACACACCACAACACTCTCTCCATAGCTTAATTTCCTTCAAAGTTCTAGCAAGATTCAAGTGAAGTTCAAGTATAGAAACCCTAGTTGATCTTAGGTTACCAAAACTCTTCCAAACCCTAACATACTTGGTGTTTTCTCTTGAGTTTAAATCCACTCAATACACCTCAACTTTCATTACATCTCTTTCAAGAATACCAAGGGTAGAAAGGTTGCATGAAGTGAAAAGGGGTTGAAGCAAGTCTATCAAAGTCCATTTCCTTACTTGTTACTCCTTTCTTTAATTAGAAAGCCAAAAGTTGTAAGCCTAAACCTAACATGCTTCTTGTTAATTTCTCATGTTCATATCATTTACATATTATTCTTGCTATATTATATCTTGTATGAATGTCCATGGTGTATAAAAATGACTAAAACATGTTGTTGTACTTGATTGTTAAGTTAAGTTACTAAAACAAACAAACTAGTGAATTTCTTGGTATAACCTGATCAAAATGGAAAAATTATGTTATTGTATTATTACATATTACATTAGAGGACTTAACAAGGAAACCATAGCAATTTGAACCACCTAAAAAGAGTAAACGAGTCAAAAGTTATGGCGATTTGAAGTTACCAAGATTTCCGGCAAAACTGCCTAAAAGTTTCTGTGACAGAACCTAAAACACGCAAAAAGAGGCCTTTCTGGTCCGATTCATGAAAAAGTTAAAACACGAAAGTTGTCCGGAATCACGTTTTCCTTCAGGAACAAAGAGGCTCGAGCCTTGAAAACACCTTCTGAGTGAGATGTTTCTCAGTTTCTTAACAGCTATTTACATATTTATAAGACACTAGATTATGGTTATATTCAAAAAGGAACAAGAGGTCTTATGACCTATAACCAAGACCACCACCATGGCTAGAGCTAAGGTTGAGTCTTATGACCTTGGAACAAGGACCAAAGGTCATGGCTAGGCCATGACGAAATGACCATACCAACTTACATAGGCGTAAACATGAAACAATGAGTTAGGCGATAACTTGAACAAGCAATTTGGATCTACTTCACTTGAAAGGAAACCATGAGATTTTACCAAGAGAAAATGGTCATTCAAGACTTATGAAACTACCCCTAATAACAATCTTCATGTACAAATAAACTTTCCTAAGTTTATACAAATATCGGACATGTAACTTTTCGGATCAAAACCTATATCTATATATTTTATCAACTACTACAATAGTAGGGAGCCTCATGTGAGGAGTTCATTATGTAAGCCGTCGAGATGAGTTGTGGATTTACGAGTTAAAGTGTCCTGGCTCCTCGAACGCTTACTAACATGACTTCTGAATTATGTCGGCCCGAACGGTAGTAAACGATATACCAAAACATACATGTTCATAAATCTTTTCATTCAAGGACTTACAATATACATCATACCACATCATGGACTAATGCAAGATATATATATAGGCACTCCGTTATATTCTTTACACAAATCCTAAGTCGCGACATTCTATTATAGGTTGCTCGTAGAAACCTACACGATCCAATCATCACCTTCATTACTTGCTATTCTACTTAAGGTGAGTTCATAGCCCCACTTTACATTATTTCAATGTTTTACAAACCCTTGGGGGGAATACATGCTACTTTTAAACCGAACACAATGCTTTGAAACTGTATGCTGCCTGATTGTTTTATTATTACTAAGTACCTACCTTGCCAATCCTAGGCCCCTATCATGAACCATTTAATCACTAGAATTAGTGAGCGCGAGTATTGTGAATAGGCCTATTGGGATTGACGAATCCCATTTGTTTGAGCAGATTAGTTCAACAAATGCACTATATTTGAACATTAAGTATGACGGCAAAGTACTTACCGGGGCAACATAACCGCCGATTGATATTGGTACCCGTTAACGTATTGGTTGCATGAGCTTAGTACATAATAATAACTGTTTTGTTTTTCTAACATGAGTATGAGTCTAATTAACTCTTACTACCAACATATTGTGTTCAACCGTTAAACAAACTCTATGAATTTCACTCAACCTTTGTGTTGACCTCTTAAGCATGTATTTTAGGTCCATGATAATCAAGAATGGAGCGGAAGGGCACGTACCGAAGGAAGAAGGCTATAAACTATTATGTCATTCGATAAAACATCATAGACTTTATATTGATGTGTTTTGAAACAATGGAACCTTTTGGGACCTTACTATGTAAACTCTGATATATTTGAATAATATGAATGACAACTCTTTTTATTACGACTCGGTTAGAGATCGTTTTCTATTATTATGACTGTTGTGCCGTCGAGTAACACCCAAGTTGAATTCCGCTGCATCATGAATTGGGGGTGTTACAATGTTAAACAGATAAGTTGATATGATATTGACATACATGAGATATTAAACAGAAGAGACGAGATGATATTGACATACATGGGATGTTAAACAGATAAGATGACATGAAATTGACATACATGAGATGTTAAACGGATGAGACGAGATGAAATTGACATACGTGAGATGTTAAACAGATGAGTCGATATGATATTGACATACATGGGATGTTAAACGGACAAGACGAGATGATATTGACATACATGAAATGTTAAACGGATGAGACGAGATGATAATGACAAACATGGGGTGTTAAACGGATGAGATGACATGATATTGACATACATGAGATGTTAAACGGATGAGTTGAGATGATATTGACATACATGAGATGTTTAACGGATGAGTTCAGATGTTATTGACATACATGAGATGTTAAACGGATGAGACGACATGATATTGACAAACATGAGATGTTAAACAGATGAGTCGATATGATATTGACATACATGAGATATTAAACAGATGAGACGAGATGATATTGACATACATGGGATGTTAAACGGATAAGATGACATGATATTGACATACATGAGACGTTAAACGAATGAGTAGATATGATATTGACATACAAGAGATGTTAAACGGATGAGTTGAGATGATATTGACATACATGAGATGTTAAACGGATGAGACGACATGATATTGACATACATGAGATGTTAAACAACAGTGTCAATATGATGTTAACATACATGGTACGTGAAACGGGTGAGACAAGATGATATCGACATACATGAGATGTTAAACGGATGAGACGAGATGATAATGACATACATGAGATATTAAGCGGATGAGACGAGATGATATTGACATACATGGGATGTTAAACGAATGAGACGACATGATATTGACATACTTGAGATGTTAAACAGATGAATCGATATGATGTTAACATACATGGGATGTGAAATGGGTGAGACAAGATGATATTAACACACACGAGATGTTAAACGCATGAGACAAGATGATATTGACAAGCATGAGATATTTAATGGATGCGACGAGATGATATTGACATACATGGGATGTTAAACGGATGAGACGACATGACATTGACATACATGAGATGTTAAACAGATAAGTCGATATATATTGACATACATGAGATATTAAACGGATGAGACGAGATGATATTGACATACATGGGATGTTAAACGGATAAGATAACATGATATTGACATACATGATATGTTAAACGGATGAGACGAGATGAAATTGACATACATGATATGTTAATCGGATGAGTAGAGATGATATTGACATTCATGAGATGTTAAACGAATGAGTTGAAATGATATTAACATACATGAGATGTTAAACGGATGAGTTGAGATGTTATTGACATATATGAGATGTTAAACGGATGAGACGACATGATATTGACAAACATGAGATGTTAAACAGATGAGTCGATATGATATTGACATACATGATATATTAAACGGATGAGACGAGATGATATTGACATACATGGGATGTTAAACGGATAAGATGACATGATATTGACATACATGAGATGTTAAACGGATGAGTAGATATGATACTGACATACAAGAGATGTTAAACGGATGAGTTTAGATGATATTGACATACATGAGATGTTAAACGGATGAGACGACATGATATTGACATACATGAGATGTTAAACAGATGAGTCAATATGATGTTAACATACATGGTACGTGAAATGGGTGAGACAAGATGATATTGACATACATGAGATGTTAAACGGATGACACGAGATGATAATGACATACATGAGATATTAAGCGGATGAGACGAAATGATATTGACATGCATGGGATGTTAAACGGATGAGACGACATGATATTGACATACTTGAGATGTTAAACAGATGAGTCGATATGATGTTAACATACATGGGATGTGAAATGGGTGAGACAAGATGATATTAACACACAAGAGATGTTAAACGCATGAGACAAGATGATATTGACAAGCATGAGATATTTAATGGATGAGACGAGATGATATTGACATACATGGGATGTTAAACGGATGAGACGACATGACATTGATATACATGAGATGTTAAACAGATAAGTCGATATATATTGACATACATGAGATATTAAACAGATGAGACGAGATGATATTGACATACATGGGATGTTAAACGGATAAGATAACATGATATTGACATACATGATATGTTAAACGGATGAGACGAGATGAAATTGACATACATGATATGTTAATCGGATGAGTAGAGATGATATTGACATTCATGAGATGTTAAACGAATGAGTTGAAATGATATTGACATACATGAGATGTTAAACGGATGAGTTGAGATGTTATTGACATACATGAGATGTTAAACGGATGAGACGACATGATATTGACAAACATGAGATGTTAAACAGATGAGTCGATATGATATTGAAATACATGAGATATTAAACGGATGAGACGGGATGATATTGACATACATGGGATGTTGAACGGATAAGATGACATGATATTGACATACATGAAATGTTAAACGGATGAGTAGATATGATATTGACATACAAGAGATGTTAAACGGATGAGTTGAGATGATATTGACATACATGAGATGTTAAACGGATGAGACGACATGATATTGACATACATGAGATGTTAAACAGATGAGTCAATATGATGTTAACATACATGGGATGTGAAATGGGTGAGACAAGATGATATTGACATACATGAGATGTTAAACGGATGAGACGAGATTATATTGACATACATGAGATATTAAGCGGATGAGACGAGATGATATTAGACGACATGATATTGACATACATGAGATGTTAAACAGATAAGTCGATATGATATTGAAATACGTGAGATATTAAACAGAAGAGACGAGATGATATTGACATACATGGGATGTTAAACAGATAAGATGACATGAAATTGACATACATGAGATGTTAAACGGATGAAATGAGATGAAATTGATATACGTGAGATGTTAAACAGATTAGTCGATATGATATTGACATACATGGGATGTTAAACAGATGAGACAAGATGATATTGACATACATGAAATGTTAAACGGATGAGACGAGATGATAATGACAAACATGGGGTGTTAAACGGATGAGATGACATGATATTGACATACATGAGATGTTAAACGGATGAGTTGAGATGATATTGACATACATGAGATATTTAACGGATGAGTTGAGATGTTATTGATATACATGAGGTGTTAAACGGATGAGACGACATGATATTGACAAACATGAGATGTTAAATAGATGAGTCGATATGATATTGACATACATGAGATATTAAATGGATGAGACGAGATGATATTGACATACATGGGATGTTAAACGGATAAGATGACATGATATTGACATACATGAGATGTTAAACGGATGAGTAGATATGATATTGACATACAAGAGATGTTAAACGGATGAGTTGAGATGATATTGACATACATGAGATGTTAAACGGATGAGACGACATGATATTGACATACATGAGATGTTAAACAGATGAGTCAATATGATGTTAACATACATGGGATGTGAAATGGGTGGGACAAGATGATATTGACATACATGATATGTTAAACGGATGAGACGAGATGATATTGACATACATGAGATGTTAAACAGATAAGTCGATATGATATTGACATACATGAGATATTAAACATATTAGACGAGATGATATTGATATACATGGGATGTTAAACGGATAAGATGACATGATATTGACATACATGAGATGTTAAACGAATGAGACGAGATGAAATTAACATACATGAGATGTTAATCGGATGAGTAGAGATGATATTGACATACATGAAATGTTAAACGGATGAGTTGAGATGATATTGACATACATGAGATGTTTAACGGATGAGTAGATATGATATTGGCATACATGAGATGTTAAATGGATGAGACGAGATGATATTGACATACATGAGATATTAAACGGATGAGACGAGATGATAATGACAAACATGGGATGTTAAACGGATGAGACGACATGATATTGACATACATGAGATGTTAAACGGATGAGACGAGATGAAATTGACATACATGAGATGTTAAACGGATGAGTAGAGATGATATTGACATACATGAGATGCTAAACAGATGAGTCAATATGATGTTAACATACACGGGATGTGAAATGGGTGGGACAAGATGATATTGACATACATGAGATGTTAAACGGATGAGACGAGATGATATTGACATACATGAGATGTTAAACAGATAAGTCGATATGATATTGACATACATGAGATATTAAACATATTAGACGTGATGATATTGATATACATGGGATGTTAAACGGATAAGATGACATGATATTGACATACATGAGATGTTAAACGAATGAGACGAGATGAAATTAACATACATGAGATGTTAATCGGATGAGTAGAGATGATATTGACATACATGAAATGTTAAACGGATGAGTTGAGATGATATTGACATACATGAGATGTTTAACGGATGAGTAGATATGATATTCGCATACATGAGATGTTAAATGGATGAGACGAGATGATATTGACATACATGAGATATTAAACGGATGAGACGAGATGATAATGACAAACATGGGATGTTTAACGGATGAGATGACATGATATTGATATACATGAGATGTTAAACGGATGAGTAGAGATGATATTGACATACATGAGATGTTAAACGGATGAGTTGAGATGATATACATGAGATGTTAAATTGATCAGTAGAGATGATATTGACATGCAAGAGATGTTAAACGGATGAATCGAGATGATATTGACATACATGAGATGTTAAACGGATGAGTAGATATGATATTGATATATAAGAGATGTTAAACGGATGAGTTGAGATGATATTGACATACATGAGATGTTAAGCGGATGAGACGACATGATATTGACATACATGAGATGTTAAACAGATGAGTCGATATGATGTTAACATACATGGGATGTGAAATGGGTGAGACAAGATGATATTGACATACATGAGATGTTAAACGGATGAGACGAGATGATATTGACAAACATGAGATATTAAACAGATGAGACGAGTATTATAGAACCGCCACTAACACCCACCGCCACCACCACCACCACCACCGCTTATCCTACAAGTATTATAGAATGTTCTTTAGGAGCCTATAAATCCAAAGGCTTCCTAAGCCATTATTATAATTCTCACACAATCCCTAAAATCCTCTCCCCTCCTCCCTCTCTAGTCGATCGGTTCCAAGGAAGGGTTTTACCTTTTGGGCCGATTCCTAAAGTCGACTATACTGATCAACTTCCAGCCGATCAGTGTTACCCGGTTTATATGATTTTAAAAAAAAAAAAAATAAAGCTTGGCTCGTAATAGATCTATTTTAAGCTCGTTAATAAGCTTGTTATTGAGCTCGTTAATATGCCACCTATAATATAAATGCATAACGTTTTATATATGTTTAATGCTTAAAATATCATAGCGTTGTTTAGGCTCACGAGCCCAATCGAGCTTTGTATGTAAAGCTCGGGTTCGAGCTCGATTAATAATAAGTCGCAACTTAGACTCGAACTCTAGCTCGTTTAGGCTCGACTCGTTCAACTTTTTTACTGATCCAATATTTAATTTTTCACAAGCGACTCAAATCATTTCCATCCTAGTTTTAATATTAGTTGGTTTTGTAAAAAATATACTGAGTAGTAATACAACAACAACAACAACATACCCAATCCCGCGAAGGCGAGGTATGGGGGAGGTAGAAATGTAGACAGGTCCTACCCCTACCCCAGGTAAAACCTGGGAGTAGAGAGACTGCTTCCAGGGAGACCTCCGGCACGTGCACCAGTGCGAGTGATAGAGAAACTAAAAAGAAGCAAGCAGCAAAAGAGCAACCAGTAAAAGCAAATAGAAGCAAGCAACCAACCAGCAAGGGGCCTAGTACAAAAGACAAACAAATAAAAACATGCAAACAAACAGAGCACCAAAACAACAAAACAAACAACAAACACGGGGCAAGACAAATCAAATCATGCAAATAAAGCAAGTAGGGCAAAAGATAGGAAGCAAAAGAAAAGCCAAAAACAAACACAACAAAGCAAGGACGCAAAAGCAAGCGGGCAAAAGGCAAGAAGAGCAACACAAAAACAAAGCAAGACAACGCAAGGGGGCTAAAGCTAAGGCAAAGCCAAGGGAAAAGAGGCACCACTAGCCTACAACAAACCTAAAAGGGAAGAGCAAAGGGGCCACTAACCTAAAGTACAAAGGGCAAACTAAACCTAAAAGGCAAAGGGGCAGGACAACAAAGGGAAGAGAAAAGACCCAGACGCAAAGGCAAGCACCTACTACCCTCCCGACACTACCCGCAAGTCCTAATCCTAGCTCTCCACGCATTCCTATCTGAGATCATGTCCTCGGACAAGAGAAGCTCCTTCATGTCTAGCCTAAGTCGATCCTCCCACCTGAGCTTAGGTCTTCCCCTCCTCCTCAAACCGTCGGCCATCAGCGCTTCGACTCTCCTAACCGGTGCTGTTTGTGGCCTCCTCCTGACATGACCGAACCACCTCAACCTTCCTTCTCGCATCTTCGAGATTATAGTTTCAACTTCAAGTTTCGCTCTTATAACACCGTTCGGGATCATGTCAAGCATCGTCTTACCACAAATCCACCTTAGCATCCTCAGTTCTGCCACTTCCACTCTGTTAGCTTGAGCTTTTGTGATAGGCCAACATTCTGACCCGTACAAGATAGCTGGTCTGATTGCCACCTTATAAAATTTTCCCTTAAGCTTAAAGGGGACTTTCTTATCACAGAGTATTCCTGACAACGCCCTCCATTTCGCCCAACCAGCTCTAATACGGTGGGTAACGTCATCGTCTATCCTTCCTGATTTGTGTATCACCGAACCCAAATACCTAAAAGACTCCTTAGGTTGAAGAATCTGGTCTCCGATACGAACTTCCTCCTCGTTTCGGCCGATCTCGTAGCTACCGAAATCACATCTCATGTATTCCGTCTTCTCTCTGCTCACCCGAAGCCCATTGTCTTTGATGAGGCGAAAAATGATCCGTTTTTAGGGGGTCATTTAAGCCCGAATCCGACTTTATTTGATCAAATATTGCCCTAAATCGTTCCTTTTGTGATTTTAGGTGTTTGGAGAGTGAATTCTGGAAAAGAAGCTATTTTGGACGTTTTTGGAGCATAAAAGTGAAGAAAACGGCTAAGTACCTAATTTGCATGCTGAAAATACAAGGTGACGGCGTCAAGACCAAAATCTTGACGGCGTCAGACATGAAGAATTAAATATCGAAGGTGGTGACGGCGTCAGACGGACTGTTGACGGCGTCAAAGTGGCAAAATTAATATACCGTGGGTGGTGACGGCGTCACGTAGGCCGTCATAAGTGGATCAAGGCCGTCCGAGGAAGTTTATGGCGGCGAGGTGACGGCGTCAGATTTAACTCTTGACGCCGTCAGACTGTTTTTCCTATATATAGTTTTCTAGTTTTTTCATTAAAAAGAGAGAAGTTTTGGTGAAACCCTAAAGACGATTTTGGTGCCTCTTTTACAGGTTTTTCAAGGGTTCCAAACCCTTGAGACCTTGCATTGTAATTGAGATAAGTGTACTTTCAATTCAATCAATATGTCTATGTGTTGGTTGTTTATCTCTTGTTCTTGTCTCAATTCCATTATGCTAGGCTAGATCTCTCTTGTGTTTGCTTAGATCTAATGAAACCTAGATGTTGATTATGTGTTGATTACTTGTCTATTCTTGTTTTGAATGAATGATTTATATGTTAAGCTTAAGAAAACTGGCAGATCTTCAAATGGTAACATGCTTGAACGTCTTAAGAAACATGAACCGAGGCGTACTAGGTCTTTATTGGTTGTATTTAATGCATGAGCCACTGTTTACAATCCCTATAGTTGTGCTGGGTCATGGTGTAGGAGGAGATAAGAGCTCATAGAGTTGGGGAGTTATGTATGCCACCCCACGAATGGTATTAAGGAATACAATCCGTCATTCATACAAGTGTAACAAGTAATTAACATGTAAAAGATATCTAGGGAGTAGTGAAGTCTAAGTAAACACAATTTCTCCAATTACTGCTCACAACCTTAGTTTAATTTAGTTTAATTTCATTTTAATTATTTTAATAGCTTTGGGTTAGTTGAATAGCAACTAATTCCGCCCACTCCTTCAAAACCCGAGATTTTACTTGCTTTCATAAAAATATAAAAATACAAAAATAATCATCTCTCACCTCTAGAACTATTAATTAGGTTTTCTAATCCTAGCGACACTATTCCTAAGCTGAACGATCAATCCCCCGGTACTTGTCACTATACTATACTACAACGATCAGGTACACTGCCTGGTGGGGGTTGTAAGCTTCTCGAGATCCCTCGAGAGGTAAAGCAAGGTGCGATTCCCACGCATCAGTCTTCCAGAGCCTCGCGCCAGTGTTCCAGTCTGTAGTTTAACCCTTCGGCCGATTCTGCAACCAACACAATATCGTCTGCGAATATCATACTCCACGGGATGCCCTCTTGTATCCCTCGGGATATCTCATCGAGAATCAAGGCGAAAAGGTAAGGGCTAATGGCTGATCCTTGGTGAAGTCCAACTTTCACCGGGAAAAACTCAGTGCACCCCACCGTGCACCGTACACGGGTCTTCGCCCCTTCGTACATATCCCTAATGACTTTTAAGTATCTCCTTGGGGTCCCTTTTTCTATTAGAGTCCACCATATCAACTCTCGTGGGACACTATCGTATGCCTTTTCTAGGTCAATGAAAGCCATATGCAAATCTCTCTGAAAAAAAGATCCTTTTCTAGGTCAATGAAAGCCATATACTGAGTAGTAATAAGATCCTGAAAAAAAAATTCCCTCTCACATTTTCACTTGTCCCGCCTTAAGTTTCCCCAAAAATCAAACAGTCCCTCCATCCAACTATTATTATCAACTTCAGATCTCACTTCTTACCTCCTCAAACTTATCTCTTCAATCTCATCTTACATTATCTCTTTTGGTCTTCAAATCAAACCAAATTCGTCTGACCGTCTCCGTAATCGATCCTTGCTAGTCACCACCCAAAGTCGTCAGCCACATCCTCACCACTCACTGACCATAGACCGTGGCAATTCATAATCCGATTTTATGTCATATATCAAAAAATGAGGTACTTTAATATGCTATATATTCAATTTACTCATCAATTTGAGGTGTTTGTTGATCAATTTCGTGTAGTCACAAATACACGTAACGTTCATTTTTGAGTTTAATAAAAAGTTAGAACCTTGTTTTAAAAAAGTAACAAAACCCATTTATAACTCTTAACAAACATTTAAGCTAGCTGTAGTCACAAACAAACCGTGAAGTAACCAAATTGTTGAAATGGAAGCAGAAACAGCACCACCAGCAGCAGAACAACAAAAACCAGTGATGATCGTGGGGTTAGACGACTGTGATCACAGCTTCTACGCACTTGAATGGACGTTAGACCACTTTCTAAAACATCTGCACCAAATTCGCCTTTTAAACTCGTGGTTATTCATTCTAAACCTACACCCACTTCTGCTATTGGTTTTGCGGGTCCTGGTATATATTTATATATCTTAAGTGATGGATCGTGTTTTTTATGAGTTTTTTATATTCGTTTGTCTTAATGATTTTGATGATTTTTTTGGTTGTTGTTTGTGAGATTAGGTGCGGCTGATGTTTATCCGTTTGTTGATACGGATTTGAAGAAAATTGCTGCCAGGATTGTCGAACGAGCCAAATAGCTTTGTCATTCTAAATCGGTTCATTTATGTTTGTTTATTTATTTATTGTGGCAAATTAAATGAAATGAATATAAAAGGATATGTTTGGGGGTGTTTGTTTCAGCTTATATAGCCGGCTTATGGCTTATGCTTCATAAGCACATTTTTTTTACTTATTTTGAAACTTTTCGGCTTATACAAGCTTGTTATAACATACGAAACATGAAACATAAACCCAAAATCAAATAAGCCATAAGCCGGCTTAAGAAGCCTAAGAAATAAAACAAGACTGCTCATAAACATCTTCATGTATAGGCTGCAAAGGCATCAGCAGCACCAGATTACAATGGTGTTAGTGACAACAAAGTTGCAATGTCGTCAGCAACATCAAGGCTGCAGTCGAGCAGCAATAGCACCATTTTCTCAGCTTAGTTCTATATACATAAAAACCTTAACATGTCAAGGCTACAACACGTCTGCTGCCAATCTAAAAAGTGTGATAATATGGTTGAGAGGACTGGATACATAATAATGATAATGAGACCAGGTATAATTTCTATAATCAAATGTATATTATGTAATATAGAATTGAAATTCTTTTCTGCATACGTGGATGTATATGTTGCAAATATGAACAAAGAATATCTTCATTTTATGTACATGAAAACAAAGCAAGAATGCTACAGTTAGAGCATGAATATGTGATTTTACATAAGCGTTTATTTATATGAAATCTATATAAGTTTTGGGTCATAACTTATTCTTGCAATCATGATTATGGGTTCTTACAAAAGAGACCAACATTGCAAAACTCACAACTAGAGAAAACAAATAAAAATTCGCAATCTATCTTTTCATTTTACATACTTTCAAGCGGTACAAAATGATATTCACTAGTAATAGCACACATGACGTTTGGTTCACAGTTGGTCTAAAATTGCAATGTATGCAGCAAAAATAAACTCAGTGTTATAGAGTGAATAACTAGTATATATGATCTCGATGCGTAAGAACAAGAGATGTTGACTACTTAAATTTCTTCAGGTAAGAACCCAGAATCATGATTGCAAAGAGGAAAGCGGCTCATCCATACCCTCTCAAATCAAATATTCTTTATATTTGTTGTTTAAATGTGTTTTGTGTTTGTTACAGGTGGTTTTGCTGATGAAAAATCTGTGCGCTAATTCAAAGAGCCCCCAGTTTTGAGGACTATCTAAGTACTCTTCCAACATGCCCTCCGGTCTCCTAAAATACGAGCCAAGTAATGACTTTTTCCCATATGTGACTTGCATCATTAGTCTGTAAACATCTTCTTCATTGCTAGTTTTTGAAAATGGTGCTTAATTTTGCTTATTTATATGATGGGCAGAGCCAGTAGTGTTTGGAGAAAGTGTCTGAAACGGTTGGTTTTCTTAAGAAACCAGGAGAATCATACTTGATTTTACTCACAGGTAAGTCAATTACCATTCTTTCAATTACTTGCTCTTTTTTTCTCCTTTTTCTCTTTTCAAGCATAGGTCTCATGCACTTAGTATTGTCCTAAAACTGTAAACATGATTAGTGAAATTAAAATAGTTGATAACAAGGTTGTGTTTAAATATAGGTGCAGTACAGCATGATAGAGCAGCCAAACTCCTAGGGTTGTGTCCATGTGGATTTCGGCCAGAACATTCGAGCAAGCTTGGAAACGAGTTCAGGCTATTTACAAACTATGACCCTGGGCTGAGATTAGGAGGATGGGAGCAAGAGCAAGATGAGCAGTAGTAACAATATGGCCTTTTTTTCGCCCAAAGCTTTGGGTTTATTTTGTAACTTTTGATCAACATCGACACAAATATTAGTGTCTCTAGATGAACTTATGTATTTTTATCATCTTTGGAAACTGAAAGAATAAGGGGTGTTTAGAACTTTAGATATGGTCAGACACTTGGCACTTTAACTGTCCTCTCTTAAATGGTTGTTGTAATAGGTTAACCAGGTCTTGGAAGGAGTGTAAACCTAGCTTAGAGGCCTTTCTTGACTCGTTGGCCTATAATCTATTACACTATTCTAAGTGTCTCTCCTCATCTATCCATCAAGGGTTTTGGTTTTGTTATGTTTGGATTATGATTGAACTCTTTATATTTGGTTGCACTCCAAGTACTGTGATGACTTCTTTAGAGTCAACCTATCTATATGATCAAGGTCCCATCTTCTATCAATGAAGTAAATGGATTTGATTTACTTCATTATTCATGTTGCAACTCTATATAATGCTATAAGTATACGCGAACAAATCATGCAAGTATAATAATGCAAGTGTTGCAGACTTGCAATCAAATTCTATACTATAGAAGATCATCAAGCACGATACCAGTGAGTAATGAGTATATATACACGATTGTTTGCGAATGCATACTTCATAATATTTCTTTGGCCTTACAGTTGGTTTACAACTATAACATGGTTCCAATAGGTTAAAAGTATGATAAAACAAACACAAAGCAAATTTAGTGCGGGGAATATACATGATTTTTCAGCCTCCACTTATGGGAGGTATGATGGCTAACTCATCTCTATTCTTGACGAGTGCAGACTCACTAGTGTACTCCTCGTTCAAAGCCAGAATCATGCATCCACAAAACTCTTTTAAGTCCGGAAGTTTAGCAATAAGTTTATCTAGACACTCTCCCGCAGTTGTACCAGATGTCACTTCCAGTTTCATATCATCTATCAAGAAATCATTATACTGCTGGACTTGCACCATCTGTCAAGAAAATATCATCTAGATTAGCAGGAAAACCATCACGAGCTTCAATACCAGCAAAAATGGTATCATGCAATCCCTTAACACCCTGATGACAATGAGAAAACACGTCATTAACCTTGAATCGCAGTGTACAATGTGCTTAAACTTTTTGTAAGCAAAAATCAACGTTTAATACCGACTGTGACTGTAAGCACCAGTTGCTCTTCCAGGAATCTGATCAAGGATCTCCCATGCTCGATTAATGGAATCCGCGCTGTGAAGCTGTGTGTTCTCAAGAAACCCTGTGACTGTAAGCACCAGTTGACATCCAATCTTTGGAACAGCGTTTGTAATTATTCATGCATTTGCCAACATCCTTAAATCAACCTGTGTGTTCTCAAGAAACCCTGGCACCGTGCATCCTGAACATCTTTTTGGTTTTTGCATCTGGAAGACATTAATTGTATATTTGACAGTAATGTCATAACTTTCCCTGATTAAGCTTAAGATACATAAAGTTTAAAACTTCTTGTTTGATTATGCATACCTTTCTAATGTTCTATTTGTCACTGATTTTTTCCATCACAAGCATGAAATGCAATCATTGGCAACTATCATAACTTCTTACTAATTTTTACAAACCTTTGCCTTCATTGGTTTAAGCTAGATGCATACTCTTCTCCATCTATATCTATGTGACAATAAAAACTATAATTGCTTATCTATGTTAGATTTTAAGTGGTGACTATGACTCATGATTTGACCCATTGAGTAATTTCTTTTGCATGCTTTTATTCATTATTCTGTTTACTTACTATGGTTGCTATAATAATACCAGGTATGTAAAACGGGCATTGTATTTGCTACATCTTACTTGTGGGCCCTCGCATATGTCAAAAGAAAAAGCAAAAGTTCAAGAATATGATTTGTTGTTCAAGCTGCATTTTCAAGAATATGTCAAAAGAAAAAGCAAAAGTTCTATCACACTAAGAGTATTTACTTATAAATGAGGGGATAGCTACGACTTAGTCACTTATTAATGAGTAGATTTTGGTTGAATCTAATCTGTAACGGGTTGAATGAGTAACATAAAAGACCCACTTAAACTAAAAAAGGTCAAATATATGTAAAGGGTAGAAAGTTGCTGAAAGTGTACTACTTATGCATATTCATGATACAATCTTCTAAATGATCTTTATGAGAAAATTATTTATATCGCAATGAAAATATCTTTGTAATCATACTTAATGCACTTAATACTATTTATAAGCAGTTCAAAAATCGTAAAAATGATTTGGGATGACCCACTCAATCCATTTCAACCAGCACTAAAACATTATCCGTTACCTTGCCCACTCATTTTGCAACTATTACGAAAAAGCTAATACAAGTTTGCATACGCTAAGGGATGAAATTTGACCTTTCAGATAAAAAATCTCCCGATGTAACCAAATAGTTTCAGTCTTATAATTTTGCTGAGGGTGGTAGACTTACGTTGAACAAGGCTCCAGTTATATATACATTATTTTTTAGTTTCTGTAAACCCGCTGAACCACACCCCCCTGAACCAAGCCTGCTGAACCACAACCCCTAAACCTTTGAACCACACCCCTGAACCGTAACCAGTGTCTGCAGAAAATAGCTTGGAAAATAGTTTCTCTAAAGCGTTACCTGATGACGAAATAAAGGCCAGTTGATACCTCTAAAGAATAGATGTACTTTCACTTCAGTTGCACTTTCATGTGAGTCCAAACGTTGTACTGGGTCTCTATGCAACAATCTGTAAATCAACTACTTGGCTGGAAGGCTTGTCTGGATTATACCCAAATTCACTTAATTTTCAGATTTGAGTCGAATTGTCTTTGTTAAAATCAAATGAGTAACTTATCTCACAGTATCGTTTACTATGCTAATTTTATATTACTCATTTGGTTAACTATCTGATACAATTATTGCAGAAAACTGTGGATATAACATTGAAAGTTTCAAAAGCTAAAAGCATATTTTGATATTTCACTAAAAAGATAGATTGATAAAAGCACGCAAATCATCCCTAAAATAAATACAATACCGACTACAATTAGTACATAAGACATTAAGTTCAAGGTCTTCCACATTTATCCTATTGCATATAGATCATGCAAGAGTTTTTTCTGTTTATCTGTAATCATAGTAGTTGTCAGCTCACATGAGCAATTATCACGCTACTTCAGACATCAAGACATTAAGTTAAAATCTGTAGTGACAAACCATAATCATAGGATACAATATCTATTGGAGTTTAGTCCTGCTCTGTCAGTTTCCAATTTTTTTAATTGCATGTCAAACATTTTCACCAACAAAGAATATTAACAAACAAGTGCATAACCGTACCCCTTAGTTATCCTAGCAAGAGATTTAAGAGCGCGCCATGCTGTCAGAGCGGCAAAAGGAATTGCACTTGCTTCCTGCAACATGAAAACAGTTTCTGATGCACAGTTATGTAACCCCTGCACAAACATCAGCAATGGTGGCAATAGCATTATCTGTAATTCCAGGCATGTGACTGTGTACCAGAAGCTGAACTCGTGTGATCATTGATGTCATTGGCAGGTCAAAAGACTCAAAACCGCCCATAAAACATTCACATCCACATAAATTTACAATCATTTTAGGATTACGATTATCTTAAACCAGCAAGTGGTAACATTTCCCGTTTCACCAGCTAACCGTACTGATAAGAAAACCAAATACAGAGCAACAAGACATGTGCTAAGCCTCCTATTAACCCGCATGTCATTTTTCAAAAGTATAACAAGATCCCACACGAGTCCTAGGAGCATTAGTTATATACGTAGACTTGACATCTAAAATATACGAAAAAAGTAAGTTTGACTCCAATAATTTAAAGGTTGATAATTTACAGCTCAAAATTGACGGAAAGTTATGTCTCTTGTGCTTGATAATTAGAGATGTGAAAACCATTCATTCTACGTATAAGGACTTAAAAGAGCTAAAATAGACAAATATATTGAAACAAAGACCTTAGTAGACTTGAAACAACATAAATAAATGCAAAATCTTTTTTCGAAAAACCCATAGCAAGTATATTTTGGTCTTTATAACCAGGAAGTCAGAAGTAGAGTTCTTTTTATCCAAAAACTGATTCTTGCTACTTCAAGTATCTGTAATCCGATAATCAGTTGCAAAACGTGAATTTAAATACCACATTGTCCCCTTATTACACATAATGCAAGTTCAAGAACATTCACAACTAAGAATGAAATTCACACCACCTTCTCAAGAAGAAAAGCACACAAAAAAAGTATAGTTTACCTTGTAACAGTCTGTATATACAACTGTGGATTTACATTCCCAGAAGGGTCTTTGTCAGTCGATGGTATATCAAAGAAAACTGTCAAGCAAGTATCTTTGTCAAGCCCACACAGCTTCCAAGCTGTCGTATTCCCCTGCCCAATTGTTGTGCTTGCAACAGCAGGTCCTTTCTGCAAAGAATAGCATTTTAAAAGATAAAATTACTACCAAAACGACTTCAATAATGATTCTAATTAGTAATGTATTATGATTTAATAAATGACCTTTTCCAACGATGTACAAGGTCCAATGATCCCCTGAATTTTTATATCCTTTGAACAGTTAATCTCAAGTGTGCCATTGAAAACAGAAAACAAACGATGAGTTTGACAAAGATAATAAGCTGTGATTTATAAGTAAAGAAATGGACATGCTGATACTTACTTATGAGCAAGGCCAATAGACTCTTCCCCGTTCTCAAACACACGCTTAAATGAGTCTTTAAAGACTGAATGATCAAAACTTTCTGCTAGAACAACAAGGCCACCGGTTCTTTCAATAATTACTTTCATCTCTGCTACACCAACCTAAATATATAAAACAAACACCCCTAAGAGGAATTATGACCTTACATATATACCAAGTTGCAGAAATCACGACACATAGTTGACATGGAAGAAATCGAACCACATGATATAGTATATCCAAATCTATGAACAGATAAAAGGGCTAAGTGCGCAAATAATAATAGGGTCAAGATAATGAATGATCTACCTGGTCAAGGGCTGAAGCAAAAAGATCCAAGACATGACCTTGGCTGACCATCTGCTTTGCAAGTTCCTCGTAAAACTGAACCGCCTTTCTAAAATATGGTGCTGCATCTTTATCCAGATCTTTATGTGAATGAACTGGATCCAATAGATCCTTAGATATAATCTACCAAAAGACCAAACAATTATGTAACTCTAGATTTGACTTGATCTTAATAACCATCATAACCTAAACTAAACTCAAATGCGTTTATACGTTTTACCGGATCACAAAAATAGTGGCAGCAAAATGCATCTTTTAGGGAAACTATTAACCAAGGAGCTGGTGTGACATTTAGCATCAAGTAAAAAAGCTTTTGGACTACATTGAAGAAACAAAAACAAACATAATAAACAGGTCAAGAAAAAAAGAAAAAAAAAAAAACAATTTAGGTATTACAAATGTAATACTTGTATTAATAGAGTGCTTGTCAAAAGTATCAAAATAAAGGGAAACAGGGCAATATAATTTAGTATAAGAATGTTCATACTTCTCTTTTGTTGGTTGGATGTAGCACACTACATCCATAATGGGCAGTGGTTGTCGTCTTTTGTTTATATCTTCCACCACTGCAAAAAGGAAAAACGATATCAAGTAATTAATGAGCCTGCTTTAAACCCAATACTAGAATAAAAAAAGTAAAATCCAATAAGTTAAAAGCTATTTTTGTCAAGTTTGTTCCAACATCAGGCTTGACGGCATATAGCTAAAGAGAATGGAGATACTCAAGTTATATCTTTGCTTATGCCAAGTTGTCCATCTGATGGATATCTTTATTCAAGGGATTCAATGTTTATAAAAAAACTTATCATGGGCACGTTACATATGAGAATAAAGTAGTTCGGATGCAAAAAGCTATTGGGGTATGGCTATGGAGTGCACCTGATTAAGCATCCATTTTAAGGTTGTGTCTGGAATAGCTTATTTAGAGTGCCTATTGGCTTATTTCAGTTCCAAAACACAATACACCTAAAAATTAAGCTTATTTGAGGACTTATCAGCTTATTTACGCCTAAAGGTTTTTTTGGGTCATCTTAAAATGGTTTAAGCTCATCCAAATAGGCTAATTCAAACACCCCCATAAGCCAGTACTATTTTGCAAACAAATAAGGCTTTTAACTTAACCAATTTCTTCAGAGTGCACACCGGTCATAAATTTGGGCATTACATTAACATCAACATAACAAATTGTAAAAAAAAAAAAAAAAAAAAAATGTGGAAAAACCCTAATAAATCAACTAAACCAATAAACAATTGTGGAAAAACCATACAAAAATTATATTAAAAAAAATATATAAATACGTTACCTTAATCGGTTCTTCATCTTCAATTATTTCTTTTTCTTGAATTTGCTCTTCAATTATCTTCAATTGTTTCTTTTTCTTCAATTATCCATCAGTATGTTTTGTGTGTGTTTTTTTCATTGAGCCAACTGATAGATAATTGTTAATGGTTATACTGATGGATTTTACTGTTAATGGTTATACAAGGTTGAGACGAGGTCGAGTGGAGAACCACTAACGGTGGTTAACAGAAGAAGGTCGTGGCATTTGTGATTTGTAAAAGAAGGCAGTGCAGCCTATATAGGGGAAATAGGAAAATTTTTGGTCGATCTGGGTAATTAGCCCTTATTATTATTATTATTATTATTATTATTATTAACAATAACAATAACAATAACAATAACAATAATAATAACAGAAATAATAATAATAATAATAATAATAATAATAATAATAATAATAATAATAATAAAGTGTGGATCCAGAAATTTACATATTCTGCCCAATCCGACTTCGACATGTTCTCCGGGCGTTTTGCCTTGATCTCCTCCTGCTTCTCTATCCCACCTTGCTCAGTAAAATTTATCTTTTTGTGCCGCCACTTATTGTCGTCGTATCGCTTTTGGAGATAATATTCGATACTCTTGACAATATCCTTTCCATCAGCACTGGCAAGGTGCTCGCCGAGATCAAAATAATGCTGCAATAAAATATAATTAAAATAAATATTCAAATTTAAATAAACAATCAAATTTAAATAAATAGCAAAGTTAAAAAAAAACCAAACACAAGAATTAAAAAAATAAAAGATAAAAAAAAAACTTACGTGTAGCTGGTCGTCGATGTGGGCCTTCGTGGTAGCAGGAACAGCTGACCAGGATTTGTAATGCATAGGAATTGATTGCCGTAACAATTCCCCGACCAAGTTGGAGAACCACTTCGCGTGGTCGCCCACATGCTCCCACATCCCTTTGTCGTTCTTCCGGAATCTGATCGATACCGGACGACTAGTCTCTTTCTTCTCATTGCGGAGCCGCGTGTTCTTTGTAGGACCACGCACCGACTTCCCGCCTTTCCCAATTTTGGCATTGGGCTTGGGAGGTCTGGATTTAGATCCTACAAGTAATCAAATTCAAGTGATGATGACATAAAATAACAAGTTATCAATTTCAAATAATAATCAAGTTTAATTAAAATAATCTAGAAATTCTTACTCTGACAATCACCGCCTATCCTCGTCGGACCACGGGGTGGCTCATTGCCTCCATCGCCACCGTGGTTCCTAGCTACAACATCTGCCATCTGTAAATGTACTAGTACAAGAAAATATAATTAGTGAAGAAACACATATACGCATATACACACACATTGAAATAAATAACAATTTATACAAAATAATAATAATAATAATAATAATAATAATAATAATAATAATAATAATAATAATAATAAATAATTAAATAAATAAATAAACACATTTAACCACTCAATAACAATTTTATTCAAATAAGTGTCATTTAACAAATTACAATTTGAGATCAATCTCCCTCATCACTAAGATAAAAACCCTCATTATTAGTGTCAGCTTCATCTTCACGATCGACGTAATCTTCACCATCAGATGCTAAATCATGAGGAACGTGGTCATCATAATCAATATTATCTTCGTCGTCGTTGACATAAGTGATAATTGGTTGTGGTGGTGCCTCAACTTCCGCTGGCTCAACATCTCTATTTATGGTGTCATAATTCAACGTATCCAACTCAGCAGAGAGTGTGACATGTGATGATGTGTTGTCATGTACAACATCCTGATTGTCTTCTACCACGATGATATCCGGGTTCCAAATCTTATGTTTCATAAACTAATAGCAAGTCCCCACGACACTACTTGTGTCGTGGTACACATCACGAGCACACCCCATGGTGTGTCGTGTTCCAAACCATAAGCCTAAACAAACACCAGTGTATATAAGCCTAAACAAACACCCCTGTATATAAGCCTAAACTAAACTTCTTATGACTATTTACCTAAACAAACACCCCTGTATATAAGGCAAAACAAACACCCCTGTTGTGTAAAACTTACTGTGGTCGCGGCTGGACTCGGCTGTGGTTCACAGTTGGACTCGGCTGTGGTCTCGGCACTCGGCTGTGCTCTCGGCTCTGTACCCAAAAAAATGCATAGTTACAATTCCAAACACCCCTTAGTGTAAAAATGCAATCTCAAACTTTTGGCGGCGACATGTCCCCGGTAGAAACATAAACACAAAAAAAAAAAAAATTAAACATAAAAATTTTATAATAAACCTGTGGTGGTCTCGGCTACGGGTCTTGGCTTCGGTTCTCAGCAGCAACTGTACCAAAAAAAATTGATAAATTTTTTTTATAAAATAAGAAAAAATTGCAAAAATTAACACATATGAAATTAACATATGAAAAAATTAACAATGGTGAGGGTTTGGGTTCTGTAAAAATTCTCACCTGGGTTTTGTAACAATGGTGAGGGCTTGAGGGAAGAAAGAGGTGAGAAAAAGAAAGAATTAAATGAGGTGAGGGCTTGAGGAGAGAATTATACGATGAGAGGGTTTGAGGAGAGGCATCGTGCACAGTGGTGCGAGTGTGGTGAAGTGGTGGAGATGGTGGTTGCTGGGGTGTAGTGGTGGAGATGTGGTGCTGTGGCCGGTGGTGAAGTGGTGGAGATGTGGTGAAGTGGTGGTGCTGTGGTGATGAGGAAGATGGAGATGGAGGTGTAGTGCTGCAATGGTTTTTTTTTTTTTTTTTTTTTTTTTTTTATTTTTTTTTTATTTTTAGATCTGGTTAATAATTGGAGTGAGTTAGTAGTAATACTTTTAGCGGGGACTGATGAGTTCCTAAAAACTCATCATTTCTGTTCTATTTTAAATACGAAAACAGTTAAAAAACACACAGAAATACCACAAAATACTATAAATATCTTTAAATTGTGTTTTTATACGTTTCAGGTACAAAAGGACTGAAAACAAAGGAAAACGTGCAAAGTTTGCACACTTGGCAAAATCAGTCCCTGAACTTTCAAGAAATGTCAGAAATGGTCCCTGGGAAAATCATTTTGAAGAAAAGTCAACAATAGTCCCCCAGGAATCATGAAATGAAAAATTTTACCCTTGAAGTTCAAAATTGCACAAATGGCAAAACAGGTCCCCCAAGTTTCATAAATGACAGTTTTAGTCCCTGGAAGTTTATTTTGAAATAAAAAGTCAACTTTAGTCCTTGGGAAGTCAAAAATGTTTACTTATGACCCCTGGATAAAAGTTTACACAAAATGACAACTTTTACCCCTCAAGTTACAAAATTGGCAAAATAGGTCCCTGGGTATTATAAAATGGAAATTTAATACAAAATACCCTTGTACTATGCATGAATGACAAAATTGGAACAATTTGATAACTTGTGAAAAATTACAATTTCACCCCCTCAAGTTTGGTGAAATTACATAAATGGTCCCTAAAGGTTTTAAAATTTGAAATTATATAATTATGTCCTTGTACTAATGATATTTGGCAGGAATGGCCCTTGTGATACTTTGGAAAAGATGGCAAGTTCAGTCCCTAAAGTTTCAACAATTTACAATTTTAGTCCTTGGCTTAAAAGTTACAAAACAAACCGGATCCATAATCCCTATAATCCAAAAATAATAAAACAATGGCCCATTCCCTTTGCTTGGCCCAACACTTACCCAGCCCACTCCCACCTTTTTAAATAAAAACCTGGGGGTTTGACTTTGGTTGACCCGTCCCCTACCTCACACCCCTGCAACCACCACTCCACCTCCACCTTCATCACCACTTGACTTCACCCTCCACCTCATACATCCTCTGTCACCTCCTCAACCAAACCCACCTCCTAGGTTTACCCTAGGAGGTGCCACCTAGCAAACCTACATCCACCATCACTCCTACGCCTGCAACTACTTACACCACCACCCATAAACCACCTATACACTTCATTGTGTCCCCCCCAACTCTCCAAAACACAACAGAGAGCATTAATTGCTCTATAACTGCCCCTAGCCACGTGGAGCAGTTTTGGCGCCAAAATTCAATCAAACGGCTAAGATGAAATTTAGTGAATCAATGGATGAGATTTCAGTTGGGATTTGACCAGGAAGTCAAGAGGAACTCAAAGATGCTATAAAAGGAGCAAGAGGGAGAAGGATTAATTACCTTGGCCACGACCATTGTCACCTTAGATTAGTTTATGCTTTCCTTTACTTAAAATGTCATTTACTGCTTTCTTTTATTTACCATGTCATTTAAATGTTTTAGATGTTGTATTAGACCTTGACAAAGTGTAATAAAACATCATTTACAGTATCATTTCCCTTATCTTTCAATTTATGCTTATTGTCATTCAATTTTCATATCAAATGATTAAAAGTGGTTAAATAGTTTCCATATAACACTACATAAGCTATGCCAAGCTTATGCAAGCTTTTGGAACCCTAGAAAACAGCTTTTATCATTAAAAACAAAAATACAAAAAAAAAAAAAAACAAGAAAATAGAAAAGAAAATAAAAAAAATATGTGTTGAGAAGGAAGAAGTTTGGAGCTGGATATATTCTGAATGGTTCTGGTTGTAGTGCTTCTTGGGAAGCTTTAGGATGTGTTCATGGTCTATGATTCTTAATTCACAGCTGAATTTCAATTTGTAAGCCCTTTTTACAATTTATTGTTTTAGTTATTTACTTGCTTAGATTTCTGTGTTTCTATGTTAATTTGTTGTTATTAAGTGTTTTTAAAGTTTAATATAGTATGCTTATGTGTTGAGTTTTAAAGTTGCTTGATATTGCATTTTTCACTGTGAAAATATGATATGAGTGATCCTAGTGAATTGTTGCTATATATGTTATTTATCTGTTTAATTGTTCTTAATATATGTTGTTATGAATATTGGATTCAGTTATAAGGTATAAATCAGTGTTATGCTTTGAAATTCCAAAATTCATATTGTTTAAGGGGTGTTTGGTTCAAACTGTGACACTATGTAATTAATGTTAAAATTGAACCAAACTTTTCTCAGTATCTTTCTTTTGCTTTAAATAGTTTAAATAGACTTTTACTTTTGTAGTTGTAATGAAAAAGTCAACAAATCCTTGTATGGGATTGTGACAGTCCATGAACAAAGATTTAGGATGACCTTTTCATCATTTTAGTTTAAAACTAGATTATTTAGTTTATTTTCATCTTATTTAAGCTTAATATAACTTAATAAGTCAGTAGTTTAGGATCTAAATTCATAATAGTCAACTTTTTAGAATTTCTTAAAAAGTCAATTTTCTTTATACACAGATTTTTGAAATAAAAGTTGATTTAATTGTGACTGTAATATTAAGTTTTAGGTTATAAGCTTGTAGGGTTTTATTATTTTGTTGCTCATCTTGGTTAGGGTATTTTTAATTAATTTTTATTTGACTTGTAAACTGCTTAATTAGTAGCTTATATTTAGCACTTTTTCATAAGAGTGTCCTGTGCACAGTTTTTATAGCATAGTTAATAAGCTTGCACAAGCTTCAATTGTGAGCTTTAGCTTGTGAGTTTTGTTTTTCTTAGAAGCCCTTCTGGCCAATATGTTATGTGCATGCTTATTTTTTTATTTTGTGCTTATTTAGTGTGCTTATTATGCTTATTTTGTTTTCTCAATTCAACTCACTACACTGAGTCATCAGTGTAGTTGAGCACATTTCATAAGCTCCTAAAAAGCTCAATACTTGGACTTAGTTTGCAATATTTGGCTTCTTGTGAAGCTTATCCATCAAGCTCAAAGGCTCAAAGCTTGTTGTTCATTTTCCAGCTTATTCTATAAGCCTGCTAGTGGCTTTTGTCTTGTCCAAATCACTACACACACTGAGTAATCAGTGTATTTGTGGATTTTTCACAAGCCCTTCATAAGCTCACATGTGGGTCCCACAGGGTGAGCTTTGGTTTTTTTTTGAAAGTCCACAAGCTTGTTTTTAAGTTCCAGGATTCAATTTGTGTTAATAAGCTCAGTTAATAGGGCTGCAACAAGCTTTTTAACTTGTCCATTTTATGGTTTGCTGAACTCTCAATAAACTCACCTTACTTCATAACACTACAATAAGCTGTCTAGTGGGGCCCACACTATGTGGATTGGCTTTTTGAGAAGCCAATCCACCCAACTCCATGGCCTTGCTTATTATTTCCATGTTCAAGCTTACTTGATAAGCTTGATCCAGGTTTATTGTTTGTCCAATGTATGCCAGAGTATGTTGGTATACACTCAGTCACTTGATCACTTTTTCCCAAGCTCCTCAAAAGCTCACCTGTGGACCCCACAGGTTGAGCTTGAGCTTTTTGAAGACCTTACCAGACCCACTTGCTACTACAAAGCTTATCTTGGCTGTTTGAGCTTATTCTATAGGTTTAAATTAACCATGTAGTTGACTGCAAGTGGTGTTTGGATTGCAATATAACTGAATTTGCTTATTTGCTTATAATGAGCTTATTTGTGATTATCAGTGAACTTGCTTGTTCATATATGTCTATAATTCTTGTACAAACATATTTTTACACCTTGTTTACACTGTAGAGCTTTTCCAAGCTTATTCCAAGCCTTAAACTTCACTGTAAGCTTAAATGCTTAACTGAATAAGTTTTAAGCCCACGAATAAGTTTATTTCTTTTCTTTTTCTCTTTTCTTTGGCTTCTTTTATGTTTGTTTAACTTATTTTTATATTTCTCTTTTCTTTTGTTCCAGCTTGTAGCTTATTTAAAGCTTTTTGAAAGCTCAAAAACCACACAGTCAAGCATAAGCTTGACTGAGTGATTCATAAGCTCTCAAATCAGCTTATTTGTGTTTTGTAAAAGTTTTCTTTTTAAAAGTTGCTTATAAATAGTTTTTAAGTGTTTCTGTAAAAGAAAAAATAAAAAAATAAAAAAGTTAAAAAAAATTGGGTGTGGGTGGGATTCGAACTCAGGACCAAAGGATAGTATGCATGCATTATATCCCACACCCCTTCCAACTGCTCTGGGGCACCAGTTCCGTTGGAAGGGGTTTACTATACTTATTTATAGAGGTCTTGGTTCCTTATAGCTTATTCCATACGATAAGCTTATTTCACAGCTTATAAATAAGCTTTTGTTCAATCTTATATTTTTCCTACATTTCTGCCACTGTTTATTAGTTGTATAAAATTTTTCAGATTTTTAGAAAATAGTTTAGTATTTATTATAATTAAAAGTAGTTAAATTAGGTAATTAATAATAATTAGTATTTAATTATTAAATTAGCTTATTAATTAGTTTTTAGGAAATTTTATATTTTTATAAAGTTTATATTACTTTAATATAGTTGTATAAAAAGTTTTATAATTTTTACTGTTCATATAGTATTTTTAATAATTAATATAGTTTAAATTTCTTTTAGTAAATAATAAGTATTTAATTTTTAAATCTGCTTATTTATAATTTTTATAAACTTTATATATTTTTTATGTATTCCTGAGATACTTAGGAAGTTTTATAAAAAGTTTTATAATTTTATAAATAAGTTTAGTATGTATAATAATTAATTTAGTTTAATTAAGTAGTAATAGTTTTTAATTAAGTTTTCTTATTTTTTTGTATATAAAATATAGTTTTTATATTTTTCTTAGCTTCTTATAATTAGTTTAGAATTATGTAAAAAGTTTTAGATTTTTGTTTGCTTATTTAGTATTTATAATAATTAAATAATAGTATTAGTAATTAGATAAATAGTAAATAGTTAATAATAAATAAAATACTTGTATAATAAATATATTTTTAGTTTCAAAATTTCTTTTATAGTATTTTAAACTTTTCTAAGTTTTAATTTTATTTTTCTAAGTAATATTTAGATTTTCTTATTTTTAGGTAATTATTAAATAGTAAGTAATAGGTTTTAATTAATAATAATTAAGTACATAGTATAAAAATAAGTTTTAATATTCTAATAATTTTCTTATTCTTTTAGGATTCCAAAAATGTAATTTTCACATTTGTGGGACTTATATTGGACGGTATTCACTTTTTATTTTGTACGTAGACGTTTATTTAAACGTTTATGTACGCGTTTTAGGTTTTTAGATTTTCTTATCTTTTAATTAAAGTTTGTAAATGTAAAGTAAATATTTTAAGTTTATTTAATTTGCATTTAAGCCCCTAAGGCATGCAAATACATACTGTAGTTATATTTGTTGTTTTGTTTTGTACGTTTACGTTTATTTGAACCTAAACGTACGTTTGTAAATTCTTTTACATTTTAGGGTTTCTGATTGCACGTTTTTACATGACATAGCTGTGACAAGAGCTATTTACTATTCACATTCCTAGTGTTAGTCAGTCAGATTCCTGTTTTTATATTTAACTTCACCAGATCACAGATTCGTTGTATTACAGATTTCACACCTCGCTGGGACATAACGACCCGGGGATGTACTTTTCTGTACTCACGTACTTTTTCTGTACCTAGGAACATTCCATACTCCCTGGATTTAATTGCATTTCCTCCCGGCCTGTTTGACTTTTAGTATTGACCATTCACAAGCGGTTGAGAAATAAAGTTAGGTGGTTCGGGAGGAATCAGGGACATGTCCCCGCTAAAAGTTTCGTTTGTCGTCTATCCATACTTTTGGCGGGGACATGTCCCCGCCAAAAGTTTTGGTCAATCGCCAAAAGTTTGGGGGGGGGGGGGGGGTAAAGTAAATGCAACGAGGGAATTACTAAAATTTTCGCGAAAACTTTTAGCGGGGACATGTCCCCGCCAAAAAGAGTTTACACAAAAATTAACATTTTATCATTTTTATTAATTTAATTAACAAATTTTAATTACTAATAAAATAAAGTTTTAAAGCACTAAAAAAAAAGACTTTTACATCATTTTTAAGTTTTGAAACCCGGATCGACCCGACCGGGTTAACCGGTTCGACCAAATGAGTCGAGATGATACGGTTATACACGAGAAGTTAAACGAATGATTCGAGATGATACGGTTATACACGAGATGTTAAACGAATGAGTCGAGATGATATGGTTATACACGATATGTTAAACGAATGAGTCGAGATGATATGGTTATGCACGAGATGATATGGTTATACACGAGATGTTAAACGAATGAGTCGAGATGATATGGTTATACACGATATGTTAAACGAATGAGTCGAGATGATAGGGTTATACACGATATGTTAAACGAATGAGTCGAGATGATATGGTTATACATGAGATGTTAAACGAATGAGTCGAGATGATATGGTTATATACGAGATGTTAAACGAATGAGTCGAGATGATATGGTTATACATGAGATGTTAAACGAATGAGTCGAGATGATATAGTTATACACGAGATGTTAAACGAATGAGTCGAGATGATAGGGTTATACACGAGATGTTAAACGAATGATTCGAGATGGTACGGTTATACACGAGATGTTAAACGAATGATTCGAGATGATACCACGAGATGTTAAACGAATGAGTCGAGATGATACGGTTATACACGAGATGTTAAACGAATGAGTCAAGATGATATGGTTATGCACGAGATGTTAAGCGAATGAGTCGAGATGATACGGTTATGCATGAGATGTTAAACGAATGAGTCGAGATGATACGGTTATACACGAGATGTTAAACGAATGAGTCGAGATGATACGGTTATACACGAGATGTTAAACGAATGAGTCGAGATGATACGGTTATACACGAAATGTTAAACGAATGATTCGACATGATACGGTTATACACGAGATGTTAAAAAAATGAGTCGAGATGAGATGGTTATACACGAGATGTTAAACGAATGAGTCGAGATGATATGGTTATACACGAGATGTTAAACGAATGAGTTGAGATGATATGGTTATACACGATATGTTAAACGAATGAGTCGAGATGATATGGTTATCCATGAGATGTTAAACGAATGAGTCGAGATGATATGGTTATGCACGAGATGTTAAACGAATGAGTTGAGATGATAGGGTTATACACGAGATGTTAAATGAATGATTCGAGATGATAGGGTTATACACGAGATGTTAAACGAATGAGTCGAGATGATACGGTTATACACGAGATGTTAAACGAATGAGTCGAGATGATATGGTTATCCACGAGATGTTAAACGAATGAGTCGAGATGATAGGGTTATGCACGAGATGTTAAACGAATGAGTCGAGATGATACGGTTATACACGAGATGTTAAACGAATGAGTCGAGATGATACGGTTATACACGAGATGTTAAACGAATGAGTCGAGATGATGTGGTATTACACGATATAAACCTACCTAACAACTTATCCTCACATATAAACTCACACACACACTCATCTAACCCATATCATCTCACACACATACTCATCTCACTACATATATATCTCTCTCTCTAGTAGTTTCCGTTTTCCGGCGACACCAGCAGTTTCCGGCCGCCAGAATCTTTTTCTGGCCACCACCTTTTATCAACTCAACTTGTAGATCGGGCCACCCCGATCACGATTCTACCACACACAACTACAAACACACACTGTCAACCAGAATGCAGCGATATAATCCTTTTATGTGTACTTGTGGTGTAGGAAATATAAAAAAAGAACGTCACATTAAAAAGGTACATTTGGATGGGAGTATTATGCATGTCCTCTTTCGAAGCCAAGAGAGAAAGGCAATGGATGTGGATATTTTATGTGGAAGACTGAATTTGATGAACAATTACGAGTAATATACTCTGCTTCAATATCTCATGGTTCTGGGTGCACAAACTGCCATGAAAAAGATCTTAGGATAAATATGCTGGAGGCACAAAAACAGTTGTTAGAGACAAAATTCAGGTTGCTCGAGGCAAGACTTGCAATGGCAACGAATCCCGACAACAATGACCACGCATGTCAATCGGATGCAATACTCCGTGACCTGTTAGGTGACATGGAAAATCTTCGTATGTAATGCTGTTGTTGTTGATGTTGTTGTTGTTGTTGTTTGATGAGGCGAAAAATGAACCACTTTTAGGGGGTCATTTAAGCCCGGAATTGAATTTATTTGATCAAATATTGCCCTAAATCGTTCCTTTTGTGATTTTAGGTACTTTGGGAGTGAAATCTGGAAAAGGAAGCAATTCGGACGTTTTTGGAGCATAAAAGTGAAGAAAACGCCAAAGACTTAATTTTCCAAGCTGGGAACAGTGTGTGACTGCGTCAAGAGCATTATCCTGACGGCGACAATAGTAAATTTCATGACGGCCCAGTACTGAAATGAAGGCGTCACAAGGAAGAGCGTCAAGAGTTAAATGTGTGACGGCCTGGAAAAATTTAATACATGACGGCGTCAGATGTAGATCAAGGCAGTCCGAGGATTCTTTTGGCGGCGAGATGACGGCGTCACAAGATTGTTCTTGACGCCGTCAGCCTCAATTTTCTATATATAGTTTTCTAATTTTCATTCATTAAAAAAGAACAAGTTTGGAGAAACCCTAAGGCCGAACCATATACGAATTTTACAGGTTTTTCAAGGGTAATTGAGATAAGTGTTCTTTTAATTCAATCAATATGTCTATGTGTTGGTTGTCTATATCTTGTGCTTGTCTTGATTCCACCATGCTAGGCTAGATTTATCTTGTGTTTGCTTAGATCTAATGAAACCTAGATGTTGATTATGTGTTGATTACTTGTTTATGGTTGTATTGGATGAATGATTTCAATGTTAGGCTTAAGAAAACTGGCAGATCTCTAAATTGTAGCATGCTTGAACGTCTTAGAAACATGAACCGATGTGTACTAGGTTTTATTGGTTGTATTTAATGCATGAGTAAATTATAATGATCCCATGTTAGGAGCTTCTTAGCCGGCTCGACATAGGAGCGAAGTAGGCACTCATAGGATTGGGGAGTTAAGTACGCCACCCCATGAATGGTATTAAGGAATACAATCCGTCATCCATGCAACTATAACAAGTAATTAACGTGTAAAAGATATCTATGGAGTAGTGAAATCTAAGTAAACACATTTCTCCACTTATTGCTCACAACTTTAGTTTAATTTAGTTTTATTTTCATTTCTAGTATTTTATTTTGATTGCATCTTTAGTATTGGGTTAGTTGACTAGCAACTAATTCCGCCCATATCCTTCAAAACCCGAGATTTTTACTTGCTTTCTAAAAAATATAAAAATACAAAAATAATCATCCTTCATCTCTAGAACTAGTATTTTGGTTTTCTAATCCTAGCGACACTATTCCTGGCTGAACGATCAATCCCCCGGTACTTGTCACTATACTATACTACAACGATCAGGTACACTGCCTGGTGGGGGTTGTAAGCTTCTCAAGATCCCTTGAGAGGTAAAGCCTGGTGCAATTCTCACGCATCAAGTTTTTGGCGTCGTTGCCGGGGAATAGTTATTGTGTAGGTTAGAATTTCTTTTTATTAGGTCTACTTGCTAGATTCCTTTCTAGTAAGATTTTATTTTTATTTTTAGGTTTCTTTAGTCTATCTTATTTCTTTGTGTTTTTGTTCGTAACTTTTCACCACCCGACATCATGGACGATGGGAACATCTTTGAACCTGTCATCCCACCACAACAAAACCCACCACTAGAACCTCTTAGGCGCCGAACCTTAGGAGAGTATTCCCGACCTAGCCACCAAGGCTACCGAAACACCATTGAGCTCACCGGAGCCAATGTGACCCCCTTGCGATCCGACACCATCCGGTTGGTGCAAAGCGGATGTGCATTTCATGGACTTCGTACCGAAGATCCAAACCAACATCTTAAGGACTTCCTAAAAATCGTAGACTCCATAGACCTAGATGTTGAAACTAGAGAGACAACCCGATTATGCCTATTCCAATTCTCTCTACGGGATCAAGCTAGTCAATGGCTTGAGCGTTTACCCGCGGGATCCATCATCACATGGGATGATCTCACCACTCGTTTCCTTGCTCAATTTTTCCCACCGGGGAGAACTACTAAGCTTAGAAATGACATCTTGATGTTCCAACAACGTCAAAATGAATCTCTTTATGAAGCATGGACTCGTTTCAAGTACTTACTCCAAAAAGTCCCTCATCATGGCATAGATCTTTGGCTCCAAGTCCAAATCTTTTATGACCATATCGATCTCTCCACGAGGCGAGCCATTGACCAATCGGACGGTGGTAAGCTACGTGATCTAAGTGCGGAACAATCATGGGAACTCATAGAAGATCTTGCTATCTATGACAACGAAAGTTAGAATGATCCCCGCGATTTGAACAAAACGGTCAAGGCAATATCTTTGCCTTCGAACAACTCTAGCACTCCCGACCGTAGGATCATGGAACTTGAGGACCAATTCAAGTTTCTCATGAAATCCTACGAAGCTCCTAAGCCTTCAAGCCAAGTGAACAAAATCACTTCTTCATGCGAATTATGTAGTGGTCCCCATGACACTCGTGATTGTGTGGAACTCCCCGGAACTGCTTTTGCGGACTACGCATCCTCGCGTACCGACGAAGCAGGAGATAAGTAGTACACTTTCAAGCCCGAGCCAAACCCTTATGGTGATTCATACAACCCCTCTTGGAAAAATCACCCAAACCTTAGGTGGAAACAAAATCAACCCAACTCTTCCAATCCGCCTAATCGTTACCAACCAAACGGTCCACCCTCCAACCGTACTTTCAACAACAATCCTTCTAACAACTATGGTAGTACCAACAATCTTGAAGGGTTGATATCTAAATTCATGGCATCTCAAGAAGCTCGCATAGCTAGGTTTGAAACTGAATTCAACCAACAACAAACGGAGATGACCAACAAGATAGGCAACTTGTTGAAAGCCCTCAACAACCAAGCGTTAACTACACCTAGGAAGGACACTAGGGACACCAATAACGGAATCCAAGTTAAGGACCCCTCATCATCTAAACACGTCCACTTTGTCAATGTTGTCACCATTAAGCCAATAGATGAGGAGATAGAAGAAAGTGACAAGGATGAAGTTGGAGTAGAAACCGAAACTAGGGATGAAAATAGGGAAGTTGAGGTTAATAAGGAAATGGGGTTAGAGGAAGTAGAAACTATAGAGACGTATTTTGATAAGTTGCCCACCAAGGAAGAACGGGAATACCATAAGGATTTATTCGATAGTCCTGAGAGACCATATATCCTTGGCACACCCCTTATCAAAATGGGAGACCCTTCTAACATTAACATACCATGCAACATCGGGCATATGCATATATGGAAAGCTTACATCGATCCTAGATCTCCTGTTAACATCATGACTAGGACTTATTACAATTGGGTGATGAAGAAACAACTTGATTTTAGGATGATGCCCAATAAGAATCTGATAAGTAATTTTGTAGGAAGAGTGAAGGGATTGCATGTGATTATAGGCAATCTCACCTATGAGATCGATTTTATGATAGTAGAAGACACTCGTCCGGTGATAGATGCTTGCCTAAGCCAAATAATATTTGGAAAACCATTTGTTGTGGCCACTAGGATGAGTTATGATCCGACTTTAGGGATAGTTAGATTCAAGGAAGAGAATGATGAGATTGCCTACCAAATGCCTTACAAAATTGAGCAATACCACCTTCTCTCTAATTTCGAAAAGGAACACAAGCAAGCGGCTTATTATAGGAATGATGAGGATAGACGTAGAGGAGTAGAGTATGTGAAAAATAGGATGCTTGGTTTCTACAAAGAATGCTTGCAACTAGGTCCGGAGTACAAAACTGGTTTAGAAGACGACCTAGAGAGTGAAACCAATGATGAGGTCACATAGTAACCCATGACCTTGAGTCTAGCTACAAGACTCGTAAATAAAGAAAAGCGCTTCTTGGGAGGCAACCCATGCTTTGTGTGATTTTTATTTTGTTTGTTTGTTATTTGTTTCCGTATGCATGCTTTCTTTCTATTGTTGGTAGATCATGTTTCTAAACTAAATAGTGGAAATACTTTACTTTGTTGTTTTGGCCTAGTCTTAACTCCACATAAAGGTATTTTTGCAAAAGATAAATGTAAGGGAAAACCCCAAATATGTTTTCAAGAAACAAACCGATCATGATTCTCCACAATATTAAATGAACATGTATATTCGTATTTGTTAGAGTCAAATGCTTGTATTGAGTCATAATGAAGTTTTGCAGGATTTTCCAGGAAGTAGGACCAAGTTTTTCCAGAAATTTTCCGGAAACTTAACATAAGAATTTCTGCAGGTCACTTCTGACGGCGTCACGAGTTTACTCTTGACGGCGTCACGTGTAAAAATCTAGAAATTTTACCGGTTTTGTTTTTCTAACGGAGTTTTAAAGTTTTTGTTGAATTATTAAGTTTTATAATCTCCAAGAAATCTGCAAATTTCATTCCACAAGCATTATATCTTACTTTGTTTTCTAGGATTTAGTAACTTATGTAGATTGCCGCCGATTTTATGCGAGGTTGCTTTGTTTGTTTTCTCAGGATTTACAGGTTATGTATGACAAGAAGATGATTTATATTCTGGAAGGGAAGCTTTGATTGTTCATTTTCTTGGAGGAAGATTTAACCTGGCCACCTTATTATCCATACCGAGCGAATCAGGGGAGTATTTGATTTCATTCGTTTTACTTATTTCGCTTTTACATTCTTTACTTGAACATCGGGGACAATGTTCATCCTAAGTGTAAGGGGATGGTAAAATGATGATACCTTACAGATATTACTTCGCTTGAGTTTGTTTGTTTAATAGTAGATGTGTAATAAAACTATGAGAAATACTTGTTAGTGCAATTTTAGCGCCAAATTTAATTTTTTTTACAACATTTAGGAGTGAAACTTTAGCCATAGCAAGCGTCTCATGGATAGGAGATTGTATGATTAGCACAAAACCGTATATTCAGAAAAATTTTCCTAGCTGAACGATCAATCCCCCGGTACTTGTCACTATACTATACTACAACGATCAGGTACACTGCCTGGTGGGGGTTGTAAGCTTCTCAAGATCCCTTGAGAGGTAAAGCCTGGTGCAATTCCCACGCATCATTGTTGTTTGTTGTTTCTTGTGTTATTCTTGATGTTTGTTGTTTCTTGTGTTATTCTTGTTGTTTGTTGTTTCTTGGGTTATTGTTGTTGTTTGTTGTTTGTTGTGTTATTGTTGTTTTTGTTTAATAAAATGCTGTTTGTTGTGTTGTGTTATTGTTGTTGTTGTTGCTTTACCACTAGAAATCGTAAACTTCTATCAAAACACTCAATATTGTAATTATTAATCTAAAAAAACGTCCACAGTAAGAACCTAAGCAGTTTATAAAGGAATCCGAAACACCACACGCTTAGCTTTAAACACGAAGGCAAACATTTTATTCTACCCACACAAGAGTTGTAAACCAGATATATTTTCATACAGACTCAAACTAAACAACTCGACAAGCAAACGAAACAACTCAAACTAAACAACTCGACAACCAAACAAAACAACTCAAACGAAACAACACGACAACCAAATGAAACAACCCGTTTACTTTTTTTTGCGGCTAACTCCCACTTTGCTTGAACTCGCACCACCTCTTCCTTTCATTGCTCTCATTTCCTTGAGATATGCAAACGTAGCTTCAAGACTTGTTATTCTATTTTCCAGATTATCAACAGCAGCAGCTTCATCAAACGTGCTTTCAGCTTCATCCTCACCTCCAAAAGCAGCAGCTTGAGCTTCAGCAGCACGTTGAGCTTCAGCAGTATCCACCTCTTCCAAATACTCTCTATAGTATGACTTTTTCCTCAACCATACCAGAATCCGGTCTCTCTGCCACGGTGCACAGTTCGCGTACGAACCATATTCATCAAAAATTTCAACGCCCCAATGATTTATTATTTCATTATACAAGAGCTCGTGTGATAAAGCCTTTGCCCACTCCTGTTCCGGCGTTAAACCATCCATTGTTATGTGTGTTTTGTATTTTTTTACCGAATTTATGATTTAATATGTATTAGGTGTATGTTATAATATATATTAAAAAGTTTTTGGAAGAAAGTTGCAGCTTGGAGGGAAATTTGGCGCCTAAACTTTTAGCGAGGACATGTCCCCGCCAAAAGTTAAGCATTTCCCCGCCAAAGGTAATGGCGGGAATAATACCCGGGACAATAAAAAGCGCAACTATTTTGGTCAAACATTGTGAAATACTTTCGGTGGGGACAGTCCCCGCGAAAAGGTGGAGTTGAAATTGCGAATATTTTGGTCAAAGTTGTGATCTGCAAAAATACTTTCGGCGGGAACAAGTCCCCGCCGAAAGTTTGCATTGAAAATGCAATGGGCGGTCAGCGAGAATTTGTGCCAGCTCAGCACAATTTTTGTCGTTTAGTGACTTTCGGCGGGGACAAGGGCATCGCCGCCAAAAACCTCGTCGCCCGTCCTCCTGTTTGTTGTAGTGCAAGGGCTGCCGCCCCTGGACCCTGCTACCGGGGCACCCGTGATTCGGGCTTTCGCCCACGAATGATAATCATAATAACGTCATACAAGTGTGCACTCTGCACAATCCCGATTTGTTGAACATTTATCAAGATTACACATTGGTCAACTAAGTCAATCCATTACACTTAAATCATATCGGTGACGCAAAATCACCAACAGTATATAGCTCCTTTATAACTGGTCTCAAGCTTCCAAGAAAACCTAATAAGTGATCAGATCTTCAGTTGAACAATAACAAATAGAGAAAATAGAGAATTACAATCAATGTCCCTTTTACGTATCTCGATTAACACAGATGGGCGGGAGTTTGTTTTTATCTGATTTGCATATAAAAATGCACACTTTTTCAGGAACTAATGAGTTCCAATGTTCCATATATATACATCAAGGGGATTTTCACATATAGAACTTGAATTCTATTTATCTAGAAGATGATAACACAAGTAACACAATGCTAGTAATATGTATACAAAGACAGAATTCCCATTTTTTTAAACAAAACTAGGTCAATTTTTTATTGTGTCAAACTAAAAACCGCATTTGCTGGAACATAATTGTTTTATTGGTACTAATCATAGACATAAGGAAAATGTTTAGCAGTCCCAGCCTATTAAAAATAAATAAATAAATAAAATGTATGATTTTTATTGTTTAATTATCCAAAAACTTTGCATACTTGTTTTAGTGTGTATATATCGCTGAAAAGTAGTGTGGTATATATTTTTCATCAAATACATCACTCTTTTACAAAGAAAACAAACAACTTATATGAAATACAAAAATTTGACGAAGCATCCAAGTTCAATCAATAATAATTCTGGATTACAAATACAGCCCGCAGCTTGTTCAAGTAACTAAGAGGCCTCTCCTTGGACTCCCGTCAATAAATCAAATCACACGTTAGCTTAATTAATTTTGAGGCAAAAAGAATAAATATCATCATTTCACGGCATGCTTTAGTTTACTAAAGCACAAGTTCTTCGGATTTCACCAGCAGAACCAGTCAGAACACCAATTTTACCCATTTTAACCATTGACTTTGAAAAATCATTAAAGAATGTGTACCCAAATGACTTTGATTGAAGCTTGACATACGCACTTGTTTGCTTGTCATTTAGAAGAGCGGCATCTGACTGAAACAACCCTCTCTTTCTCAAGACAACAGTGTAGTAATCCTCATCGAAAGATCTTGGAGTCCTATCCATCGCAAGGACTGAAGTTGTGTCTCTAGGAGAGCATATACTTTTCAACTGAGGAATAAAATTGGGGTCTAGGGATGGGTCGGTGTCGCCTTTCCCCGTAAAATTGTACAACCGGTTCACAATGACAGGACAGTGAGAAACACCAACAGTATGTCCTCCTATTTGAAAAAAGTAAAACATAAAGTGTTAGAGGGGTTTGTTGACAACTCTCGTTTGAACACACTATCTCAATATGATCGAGGGTATTATATGGTTGTAGGCAATCCCGTCCAACCTGGTTTATATGCTTAGTTACCTATGCTAAAAATGAACGCTGTATTCATAAACCAACCCTGCTTTTCTGCATCTTCTGAATAAAATGTACACTATATGTTGATTTATTTTGGAGGTTTGAAAAACTTTACAAGAATATAGTGTAATTAGGATTAAGAGAGTTTTAGCCAGTCTTCTTAACTCTCCTCTATGAGTTAATTTATACGACTACACCTTTAGCAATGTTTTGTTTCTGCACTGTTCCTTCTTTAGAGATATTTCGATGCGTAAACATAAAAATAATGGTATTTAACAACCAATAACTTTAGGAAAACCTAAATTGGTTTTGTACTTAATTGTATACTGTAAACAGGTTTTGATATACTTTGAAATAACCAAATCCATTTAGAATTAAAAACCTAATATGTATGGTAATCCAGTTAAATATTAAGATAATATATCTTGAATATTATGAATTGTGAATGCCAAATTATGAAGGCAAAATGGTGACAATAAGTACCTGAAAGAACCACCAAGTCTTTAGTGTTCAGTCCCTTGGAGGCAAAATTAGCTTTGAGTTGTGTAATGTTTGCAAAAGGAGAAGGTAACGAAGTTAAAGCCTCATTTGCAATCGACACTCTTCCATCTCTTCTCCCTAAAGGCACTGGCCAAAATGGTCCCTTAATCTGCAAAAATGATAAAAAAAAATATATATATATATTTTTATATCAAATGGAATGTAATGTTCAACGACATCATTAAGATTTTTTCCCCCTTACATTATTAATATACGTAACAATATTAATCTACGTAACAATATAGAGTTCTCAATTTCACATTACGGTCTTTGGCCTTAGGGTACCTTCTGTACAAATTAAAAAGTTTTCAACCCAAGGGTTCTGGGTTCAAGCTTTTTGATGAAAAGACATAACTATCAATTTCTCTACACATTCTCTCGGTCATATTAACAGACTTGAAAGAATGGGTCATTAAAAGTTGGCCTTGAGATGCATATTTTCGGGGATATTTATTTATATGCCATTACGCTTAGAGAATGTGAGGAACTTGGATTCAACCCTAAATTGGTGGAAGAATTGCCTAGACTTCAAAACTTTTAATCTCCTCATTTCTTTCGCTAATTTCAGAAAAGCTTGAAAGACTTTTTGCATTAACAATCAGGATTAAAATTCTAGAATATTCTTGCTTTGTCTTAATTAAGCGATATATTTACTTTATAATGCAACTGTATTGAATGACTAGTACCTGGTAGATAGCATCTCGAGCTACTAAAGCTAAGATATCTGCACAAGAAACAACACCAGGACATGCAGCTTCTACAGCAGTTTTTGCAGCATCAACAACTTGAAATCCTCTTAGTGTTAAATTAGGAATTCCTTCTTTCTCGGCTTGATTATTTGCTGTTGAGTTTAGTAGTACAGAACCGTCACATCCCTGCAGAATCTCAGCATATTTCAGTTAATGACATAAAATTGTTCATAAATAACGAAAAAGTGTTATTAAATCAAATAAAAGATGGTGGATGTTACTGCACGAACCCTAACAAAACAATCATGAAAGTGCATTCGGAGCAAACCAGCAGCAAGAGAAGGAGCTCGGTGAATGTAGTTTGCTGTTGTCTTCCGGACAATGGCTTCAACTCTCGGACAAGTGTATCTATAGAATCCTAGGTCCAAACCTTTGCCATTGGCTATCTCAAAAACAAGAGCAATTAGCAGAAGCTGGAGGACAGCTATAAGTTGCTTTTGGATTGCCATATTGCTTAGTTAACAAATACACAAAGAAGAAGAGATGATTTGGAAACTCAGGAGAGTTTCCAATTTATAGTTATGAAGATGAGAAAGTCACCTTTGAATGCTTCCATCAGTGAGTTGTTTTGGAGTTTGTTTATACACAAATTGTTATTAGAAAAGTGTTGAATTTTGATATAGCCATCATTTATTATATGTGTGCACGACATATGAACATTTCAGTTTTTCAAGCTACTATGTTTAATTGGAAGTTGAAACCCTGCTAAATTAATAATTTTATACGGAATTTAGTATTTATTTATTTATTTATTTTTTTATAATGATATGCAAAAATGTGTGTATATATATATATATATATATATATATATAAAACTTGGTGATGTTGGAACACCATTGCAACACCGTGCTACTAGACTGAAAAGACGATAAAACAAAAGACCTCTCCACCAAACGAGAGAAGCAAAACCCAAGTTCTCTGTCGAGCATTGCAAGTTGTTTAAAAATTAAATAAATTCAGGAATAACTAGTCTACATATTATTATAACTTTGAAACTATGTTTTAATGTAGATAGGGAGTCATTGGAAGCACGAAGGTTTCAACTTGGGTGTTTTTAAAGCTATTCACCTAACATTGAAAACCAACTTGGGCCTCTCGTTTTTTTATTTTTTACGATCAAATATCTTTTTTAGTTGCAAGGTCGACGAACAAATTACTTAAGAAAGAAACACCATTTTGGTAAAAAGCTGGATACTCCTTTATTTGAACTTATCTTTCGAGTTGATGTGCCGTGCAAACTTTGGTATCAAGCCAAACCTAAATGTAACACCCCCAAAATTTGGTACAACGAAAGACTAATCAAGCTTTCGGTGTGCTATGGGGATTGGTATCCGTCACAAGTCATAAAGAAACGAGATAAAGTAAACACAAGTGAAAATGTAACCCTTCAAGGTTTTTAGGTTTACATTCATCCCAAACAATCCAAAGTAAGGCCCAAAATAATTATGTGCTGGATACTAATGTTAAATATGGATTGAATAAGTATGCTAAGCATTCTGTGCTAAGTGCTGAGATTTGTTGTTTTGTTTCTAACTTGAATAAAACTGTTGAACCAAGAACTTATGAAGAAGCTAGTAAAGATCATAGGTGGATTAATGCTATGAATGAAGAAATTTATGTTTTACATGAAAATGATACTTGGGAAGAAACTGATCTACTAATTGGTAGAAAACCAATTGATAGTAAATGGGTCTTAAAAATTAAGTATAAGTCAACTGGTGAAGTTGAAAGGTATAAGGCTAGACTTGTTGCTCAAAGTTTTAGGCAAAACGAGGGTATTGATTATGATGAAACCTTTAGTCCTGTTGTGAGGATGGTACTGTTAGGTGTTTGTTAAGTGTTGCTGTTAAACATGATTAGAAGGTTTTTCAAATAGATGTTAATAATGCATTTCTGTATGGTGACCTTAATGAGGAAGTTTATATGCTTCCTCCACCTGGGTATTCCACTAAGGGTAGCAACAAAGTGTGTAGGTTGAAGAAATCTTTGTATGGGCTTAAACAAGCTCCCAGGCTGTGGAATCATAAACTGTTTGAAGCTTTGTTTGAAGCAGGATTTATTCAATCTAAGGATGATCAATCCTTTTTTATTAAGAGAAGTGATAAAACAATTGTGTTCCTTTTGGTTTATGTGGATGATTCAATAATCACTGGTAATTGTGAAAAGGAAATTGAAAGGGTTAAACAGTTTTTGAAAACCAAGTTTAAAATCAAAGACTTGGGAGAATTAAATTCTTCCTTGGAATTGAAGTTTTAAAAACTAAAACTGGTTTATGTGTGAATCAAAGGAAATAATGTCTTGAGCTGTTGCATGATTATGGTTTGCTTGCATGTAGACCTGTTATGACTCCATTACCTGAAAATTATGTTTTGGCTCATAAAGAAACTGATGATGCTAAGTTGTTGAAAAACATTACTAGTTATCAAAAATTAGTTGGAAAGCTTATCTATCTTACTATGACTAGACATGATATTTCATATGCTGTTCACTGTTTGAGTCAATATATGCATGCTCCTTTACAGTCTCATTTAAACCTTGGTTTGAGAGTTTTAAAGTACTTAAAACTTGCACCTGGAAGTGGTATTGGGTTTGATAGAACTCAAAGTAAGTTTGGTGTTATTGGATATTCTGATTCTGACCGGGCTAAATGTCCTTTGACAAGGAGGTCAGTATCAGGATATTGTGTGTTTGTTAATGGCAATCTTGTTTCTTGGAAAAGCAAGAAGCAAGCCACACTTTCTAAGTCTTCTGCTGAAGCAGAATATAGAAGTATGGCTTCTGCTACTTGTGAGGTTATGTGAATTTTGAAAGTGTTTGAGGATTTGGGTGAAACTGGGTTGATACAAGTCGATCTTTGTTGTGACAGTAGGTCTACAATTCAGATTGCTGCAAATCCTGTTATGCATGAGAAAACTAAACACTTTGATATTGATGTACATTTGGTAAGAGAAAAGATTGCTTCAGGTTTGATTAAAACTGTTAATGTTGAGTCTAAAAACCAGGTTGCTGATATTTTGATTAAAGGTCTTGGGTGTGTGCAACATACTTTTTTGGTTAAGAAACTTGGCATGTTAAACTTGTTTGTTTCATAAGTTTGAGGAAGGGTATTAAATTATACACTTTAGCAAACTTAAGAAACTCTAAGGGTTAATATTTTGAAAAAACAATAACAAAAATGACGTATTTTTTTAGTGATTTTTGATGGTTTCGCATGTAAGCTTAGATGTGAGACAACCCCATATTCACTTTTCCCGACATAATAATAATTTATGATTTTTGATAAGGTAGACATATATAGTCGAAAACCAAGTGCAACTTTAAATGTAAAAGACTAATGAATACGTGTAATAAAGTGATAGAGTAAAATATGGTTCTAGTTGTTCCATCCATTTAACAAGCTTCATCAAACCTTCAATAGCATTGGTGTCATTCTAATTGTCTATTATGCCAACAATAACTTGATCTCTTTACAAACCAAGTCTACCCATATAGTATCCATTTGAGCCTTCGTAGCTCCGGAAAGTTGCTCGACATCAACATGAACATCAATTGTATGAGAGTTTGTGTTTGTTTCCGATTTTGTCTGATAAAAGCCGAAAGAAAAGTGTAATATATTAGAATATATATAAAACGATAGCAAAAAATAAATTAAAACAAGCGATTACTTGGTAAGGTCAGTGATTAAACAACACATGTTGCGATTTAAAACATGTTTTACCAAGAAAGCTAATAAGCACAAGTAGTTCAACATAAGCAAACGAAAGCACATCGATCCTTTAACAAGCAATCACAATAGTATGATAAAGCTGTATACAAATAAACAAACAAAAGCATTGCACAAGTAAGTGTTATAGCCATGAAGTAAAGCAATGAAACAAATTTATGAAGGTGCTTTGTTCTTATTCGACCTAAAGCTCACGCGGGTTCTAATCAAGTAGAACAATGCATTGTATGATAAATCACATAATTGGAGAACAAGCAAAGATCTAGTATGTAAACTACTACTCACCCAACACTACGATAACCATTGAGCTTACTTGAATAAATCAGTATAGTTGGCCTGTTTAGAGATGAAAATTCTATTGCATGTGCTTTAAATCAACCAAACGGGAGTAAACTAACTGACAGTCAAGAACATATAAATCATCTGTCGAATTAATAAACATACGCATGTACTCAAGATAAATGCGTCTATAAATATTTGTTTTCACAAAATGCAAGATATATATTATAAATCAATAGTGTGTCACCTACATACATACCTATACGCCAGTGGTATCGAAGATGCATCAAACGTGACTTATTATTAGCCAACTCGTCGTCAATGCAAGTATCAAATACCACAAGATATTACTGAAAAAGATCACTAATTTGTAACTTTTTCATTATATTTAGCAATTAAATTAATTTGTAAAAATTACATCAATAAATCAACTTTTTTACAAGATTAACATATTACGAAGTACCAACCAAGATTAAATAAAAAAACACTGATTCCAAATCGAACATCAAGGTCAATTAACCAAAAAGCCATGCATTGGACTCTCCTTATTAAATCAAATCACACTTCAACTCGATCATTAGTTGATTAAAGCACAATGCTTCCTGATTTCACCATTCTTTCCTGTAAGAACTCTGATTTTACCCATTTTAACCATTGAATCGCTGAAATCTTTGAAGAATGTAGCTCCATGAGATTTTGCTTGAAGCTTGACATAAGCACTTGTTTGCTTGTCATTTAGAAGAGCAGCATCTGATTCAAACAAGCCTCTTCTTTTCGATACGATAGTGTAGTAATCTTCATCAAATGTTTTGACACTCCCTGGATCCATTTCAAGAAGTGTGGTTGTGTCGGTAGGCTTGCATTTACTTTTCAAATGAGGTACATACTTTGGGTCTAGAGTTGGGTCAGTGTCGCCTTTGCCAGTAAAATTGTATAACCGGGATGCGATGGTAGAACAGTGAGAAACTCCCACAGTGTGTCCTCCTATGTAAAGAGATAAAACTTTAAATGTTAGAGAAGTTCATTGACGATCCATTATCTCTGGAACTACGTAAATTTTCAATTCTTCGAATGTAAATGTTCGAGATATAATAGGTTCAGTTATGATATATGGTCGCTGTATTTATAATCCTCATCTAGAGAAATACTAATTTGATTAGATATAATTAAAAATAGTCATCTAGTATGTAATCTAATGACTAATATATACCAAAAGTGCTGAATTAAATATCTAAAGGTAGATCGAAAAAGGACAATATACCTGAAAGGACTACTAGGTCTTTAACGCTCAAGCCCCTAGACTTAAACTGTGATTTGAGTGTAGTTATGTTGGCAAAAGGAGCTGGCAGCGTGAAACTCTCTGATGCTATCGATACTCTTCCATCTCTTCTCCCTAATGGCACTGGCCAATATGGTCCCTTAATCTGCAAACGAACAAAAAAGGCTTTATCAAGACCATTATGCTAGTCTATCGGTTAAAAAGCAATTGCATCACTAAAAACCACATATCTCGTTGCCATCGTGTAGCTTTTAGGCCAGCAAATTAACCTCAAGTCCTCAAGTTTGAGGGTTTGAGTGTATAGAACATGAATGCATGTCTTCATATATAGTGTAGTAAATGAACATTTCATGCTCATGCTCATGCCAGTTAACATATAAAGATATATATATGTACCTGCTGAATTGAATCTCGAGCTACTAGAGCTAAGATATCTGCACAAGAGACAACACCAGGACATGCGGCTTCTACAGCTGTTTTAGCAGCATCAATAACTTGAAATCCCCTAAGGGAAAGATTTGGAATTCCAGCTTTCTCCGCTTGGTTATTCTTGGTAGAGTTTAGTAGCACTGAACCATCACATCCCTGCATAAACATCATACATGTTAATTCATGATATACGTACTATATCAAATTATCAATCTTAAATTACAATTATGAGATATCATATATATTAGCAAGTAATGTACTCAGAGCACAGACCCTAACAAAACAATCATGAAAATGCATTCGGAGCAATGGAGCCGCTAGAGAAGGAGCTCTAGAAATGAAATTTGAGGTTGTCCTCTTTACAATTGACTCAGCTCTAGGACACGTCTTTTGATAGAACCCTAACGTTAAGCCCTTGCCATTGGCGATGTTCAATAGAAGAGCGACTAGCATAAATTGGAGACCAAGTGTAATGTGTTTTTGGATGGCCATATTGCTTCCACACTCATACACAAAAACTAAGAGATGATTAGGAAGGTGATGAGTGTCTTGAATTAATAGCTGTACGTGAAGATGATAAGGTTTTATTTCAATGTTTAGATCAATGAGCTGTTCTTCTGTTAAATAATAAGCTAATCATTAAGTCGAACCTTTTCTTATTACAATCCAAGGCATAGAGTGGACTTTTAAATGTTAAGTATTTATTTTACATGTACATGAAAAATCATGCGTGAGCCTTTTTTTTTTTTTTTTTTTTTTTTTTTTTTTTTTTACAATACTCTTGCTAACATGGACCAGATTTTTATGTTCTATAAACATAAAATACCAGATACGAACCAAAGGTTTGTTCATTCATTTCCGTTTTTGTAAACGCTTGATAAGCCGTATCTTATGCCCGTTGATCATCTTAATGAACGATAACATGTACAAAAACAAGCTCATTTTCTTGATGACCGATTATTAAAACAGAAATCCATTCATTTAGTCTTTCATTGTACCGTTAAACATATAACAAACTAACACGCATAATAACAAGCCATGCAGCGTTCATTCAAATCGTATAATCATGACATAACTCTTGGCTTGTTTCGATACCGCGATACCATGAACTCAACCCATGTTTGTAAGAGGAGATAGTTGGTTCGTTGACATTTTTGTAGTGGTTGAAACATGCTTAAAGAATCATATCTTGGTTCTTTTGGACCAGTTCCGATAATATTATATACAATAATGTAGTAATATAGATTGATAATTGGACCAATTGCTGTTGCTAATTGTTTTTTTTTTAAATTACCAGGTTGGTGTTTTTTAAGCACTTAACTTGCATCAAATAGAGTTATGAAATCAAAGTATTAGATGTCCAAACTAACAAAAATGATGATCGATCACCTCTTAGCAATTGAATCCCACATGCCTGGTGGAATATCCATCGAGTATGCCAGGTCATTACAGATGATCACATATGTACACCCGTCGGAATTATGTCGAAATAAGATGTAATCCACGTTTTTAGAACAAAAAGGCGAAAACTATGTCGCTATTCAAACAAAATATCTCAACTGCTGTCAAATTTAACAAACAAATAAATTAAGAAAAAAAAAAATTAATTGACAAATTAATGTAAATGACTATCCATTATCTCTGATAGCATGGCGGAGCTAGGAATTGTAGCTAAAGGGGACACTCGAGTCACCAATGGCTTTCAAGTATCTACGGTAGATTACGAATTTTAAAACGGGTCGGGTCGGGTTTGGTTTAATTACTACATATGTGATTTGCTGTACAAGAAATTAGAAACGTAATTGCTTCAAGTTTACTATAAAATGGACTAATTTGACTTGTATTTCGTTCTCATTGATATACATAAATTATTAATAACAATAAGACTAGGTGAAAGCGGCCAAAGTAATATTTTGTATTAAACACTTCTAATCACTTATAAAAACAATATTATTATCAAAAACCATTAGTGAATCAAATCATTTTTTTGTAACTCACTTTTTTCACCTTTTTTTTGTCTTTTTTACAAATTCACGTTTTTTTTTCTAATTCATTTTTTTTAATAATTAACGTTTTTTCCTTCCGATTTCATATATTTTCGTCTGTTTTCAACGTTTTCGTCCGTTTTTTACGTTTTCGTCAACTTCCAAACGTTTTCGTCCAATTTTACACGTTTTCATCCGTTTTCGTTCGTTTTTATACGTTTTTGTCCGTTTTCATACGTTTATATACGTTTTCGTCCGTTTCCAGATATTTTTGTCAGTTTTCATACGTTTTTGTCTGTTTTCAAACATTTTTGTCCGTTTTTTCACGTTTTCGTCTTTTTTCAAACGTTTTCGTCTGTTTTCGTCCGTTTATACGTTTTCAAACGTTTTCGTTCGTTTATATACGTTTTCATCCGTTTTTATATGTTTTCATCCGTTTTCAGACGTTTTTGTCCCCTTACATATGTTTTCGTCCGTTTTTTACGTTTTCGTTCAATTTTTGACGTTTTTGTTTGTTTTCATATGTTTTCGTCCGTGTTAATACGTTTTCGTTCGTTTTCATCCGTATTCTTACGTTTTTGCCCGCCTACGTCCGTTTTTATACGTTTTCGCCTGTTTTCGTTTGTTTTCATACGTTTTCATTCGTTTTAATACGTTTTCGTCCGTTTTCATCTATTTTACTTACGTTTTCGTCCGTTTTCAGACGTGTTTTTACGCTTTCATACATTTTCGTCTGTTTTCGTACGTTTCCGTCCGTTTTATTACGTTTTCGCTCATTTTCGTCTATTTTTATACGTTTTCGTCCGATTTCGTTTGTTTTCGCTCTTTTTCATATGTTTTTGTTCGTTTTCATCCGTTTTCCTTTATGATCATCCATTTTTCATATATTTTTGTCCGTTTTTATATGTGCTTTTACACTTTCATACGTTTTTGTCCGTTTTCATATGTATTCTTCCATTTTTTTACGTTTTCGTCTGTTTTCTTACATTTCTGAATATTACAAGTGATACTCATAATATCACTTGTGATATTCAGAATATCACTTGTGATTATCTGAATATCACCTATGATTTTTTTATGTTTTCATCTATTTTCTTACGTTTTCCATACGTTTTTGAATATCACAATTGATATTCAGAGTATCACTTTTGATTTTCTGAATATCTATCACTTGTTGTATTCTGAATATCACTTGTGGTTTTCATGTTAAAAAACATTAGTTGGAAATTACTTGTGATATTAATAAAATCACTTGTGATATTCAGAAAATCACTTGTGATATTCAGAAAATAATATCACATGTGATATTCAAAAAATCACTTGTGATATTTATGAAAATCACGGAATATCACTTTTGATATTCTGAATATCACAGAATATCTCTTAGGATATTCAGAAATGTATGAAAATGTCTGAAAATGGCCAAAAGCGTTTAAAAATGGACGAAAATAAATGAAAACGTATGAAAGCGTAAAAATACATATGAAAAGGACAAAAATGTATTAAAAATGGACGAAAACAAAAAAAAACAGATGAAAACGGACGAAAACGAATGAAAACGTAAGAAAATGGACGAAAATGTATGAAAACGGACGAAAGCGTAAGAAAACGGATGAAAACGCAAGAAAAAGGATGAATATGTATGAAACGGACAAAAACGAATGAAAGCGTAAAAGCACGTCTGAAAACGGACGGAAACGTAGGAAAAATGGACGAAAACGAAAGAAATGGATGAAACCTATTAAAACGAACGAAAACGGACGAAAACGTATGAAAATGGACGAAAACGAATATCACTTGTGATTTTCTTATGTTTTCATCCATTTTCTTATGTTTTCCATACATTTTGAATATCACAATTGATATTCAGAGTATCACTTGTGATTTTCTGAATATCACTTGTGATTTTCTGAATATCTATCACTTGTGCTTTTCTGAATATCACTTGTGATTTTCATGTTACAAAACATTAGTTGAAAATTACTTGTGATATTCAGAAAATCACTTGTGATATACAGATTATCACTTGTGATATTTTGAATATCACATAATATCATTTATGATATTTAGAATATCATTTGTGACACTTAGAATATCACTTGCGATATTCAGAAAATCAAAGAATATCACATGTGATATTCAAAAAATCACTTGTGATATTCTGAATAGACGAAAAAGGACGAAAATGTATGAGAAATGGACGAAAATGAAAGAAAACGGATGAAAACGTATGAAAACGAACGAAAACAGACGGAAACGTATGAAAACGGACGAAAGCATAAAAAAATGGATGAAAACGCATTTCACACCTCGCCAAGGCGGAAACGCGAGTGTAACTTCATGGATATAATCACAACACATGGTGTCTATATAGAGAATTACTACATGCAAATAAATAGAGCAATGTACTGACACAAAGTGTCGTAACAATACCCCAAAAGAAAATAACCAAAACTAAACTCCAAAGGTATTTTTAACAAAACATAAAGTACTTGTCGAAAAACATTAAAGTATCACAATGAAAATAAATCCAATCCATAATTCAAACATAAAGATAATTCATTCTCAAATGCAACTAAGTCTAGTCTAGTCGCTCCCTTCTACATTAGCCTTAGAAAGTTCACCTGAAAATGATGCTTAAAAAGGTAAACATAATGTTGGTGAGGTTCATAGGTTTAAGACACACACTATAAGAATCTGATGGAATACCCACGACTAGTACCCACACTCATCCTTTTGAGGGCATTTACCCACCTGATACCCATCAGTTACCCACGATCAGTGACTTACAAAGTCGATTTTATTTTCCCTCAAATTTCTCACGGATTTACCCACACAAATAGCCACATAGATATATTTGGTGTGTAATATGTGGGTAAATAATTGGCGCCAAAATATTTCTCACGGATTACCCACATCATGAGTTATTGTGGGTAATTTAGTGGGTAGTTCTTTCCTACTAAAATTTTCCCCATGCATTACCCATGAAGACACTTATCTTGGGTAAATGTGTGGGTAATTTTTTGAATACTTAAAAAATATATTAAATCTTAGGTTAATCCCCACCATTAGATCAAACTAAATGGATGGTGGCGATTTGTCCATTGGTATGCATTAAAATAAGAGTATGCAAAATAAAGTGACTCATATTTTAAACACTTAAAAAATATACCATGGTAAAAAAAAAGTAATTAATACTAAGAAGTTTAAATATTGACAAACAATATTTTAGAAATTGCCCATCCAGAGTAAAAATAAGTTTATTAGTAATAATAGTAATATTCTAGAACAAAAATAGTCCCTTACTTATATTAATGATGATATATTTTAATATCATATAAACATGCATATTTAATTCTATTTATATTTATGGCTACCCACTCCCAATTCTTGATATTCTTATTTCACGGTTCTGAATATCTACCGTTCTTCTTCACTTTTTCTGGCATTCTTCTACACTTTTTCCTGACGAGATGATCTAGAAAGGAAAGTAGACTCCATTTTGGTTTTCCATTCTTGGAGATGAGGGCACTAAGGTGCCGTTTACTTGTAGAAAATTTTTCCTCTTTTTCTGTCTCTAAATTTCTTGAGAAGGGAATAATTTTTCTTCTTTAAAGAAGAGTCAAGAATTTTGAAAATCCGTTTAGTTGGAGTTATATATATATTTTTTAAAAATGATATGAAGATTACCTCAAATTGCGACGGTGGCGGTGATGACTGGCGGTGGCGGCGACCGTGGGCTGTGGAGGATGACACGAGAGATTAGGGATAGAATGGTGTATGTGTTTTTTTTTGGAATTGGAAAAAAATGAGAAAGAAAAAAGTGAGTATAATAGAATGGACTTTTCAATTTCTTAGTTAAAATTTAGAAAACGAGAATTTTTTTTTTGAAAATTGTTGGAAAAAAATGTGACTAAACGGATTTTCAATTTTTTAATTTTCACATGAAAAATTTCTTAGAAAAATGAATTTTTTTTCACCAACTAAACGCACCCAAAGCTTTTAAATTGAGGGCACTTTAACATTTTATAACAAAGCAAACACATTTTCCTACTAACTTAACCATTCTCCGAAGCATTTATTGGGGCCTTTCCCCCACTACTTAAAGCATGCCTCCGGCCTTACATAGATATTCGCAAACACTGTAATCAAACATGCCATTGAAATTTCCTTTGGAGCGATGTGCACTTCAGGTTTACTTGAATTTGTTTTGGAAACAACATGAATTTATTTTAATAAACAACAAAACTATAATGTAATACACAATAGGCTAAACTATCACATCATATATTTCGATGTAGACAGGCTTTTTTATGTTGATTTGTAACCAATAAAATGACTTTGTCTGACATACTCAAAATATCTTCTTCAAATTCGGCTCCTCATATGAGAAATGCTTCTGGTTTCAAGTCTTCCAGAAGCAGCTGTGAAACTGCATGCCGCAAAACACTGAAGCTGGAAAGGGGTATATGTTAGAACATTTAGGATCACAGTAATCTAAGAGTCGTGTAAACACTTTCAGATTGAAGTATTCGATGGTTCTATCGAAATCTCAAATTGGATAAAACTCATATTTAGAAACGAGATTGTGTTTTGTTGTTATGAAACAAAACCAGACATAGAGAATATGATATTGACCAACCAAAACTGAAAAACGGTTATAACTGCTATGCAGGTATTATAACCGCCATCGGTTAAATTGACAGGCAAAATATAGGTCCAAAATTACAGGAATTTTATTTTTAAGTGCGCTTTTAACATAGCACTTTATACCAAATAAATTTTTTTCCAACTGACATGGCAGCTCGACCCCAGCCAGGGACCTTTGGACCCTGCTACTAGGGGCTGCCGCCCCTGGGACCCTGCTACCGGGGCACCTGTGATTCGGGTTTTCGCCCACGAATGATAATCATAATAACGTCATACAAGTGTGCATTCTGCACAACCCCGACTTGTTGAACATTTATCATGATTACATATTTGTCAACTAAGTCAATCCATTACACTTAAATCATATCGGTGACGCAAAATCACCAACAGTATATAGCTCCTTTATAACTGGTCTCAAGCTTCCAATAAAACCTAATATGCCACACGATGTGCATCTGACAAAGGTAGGAAACCCCACCAAAAGAACACCATAGAGCAAAGCGAATCGACCCAGTTACATGCAACTAACAAGTGATCAGACCTTCAGTTGAACAATAACAAATAGAGAAAATAGAGAATTACAATCAATGTCCCTTTTACATATCTCGATTAACACAGATGGGCGGGAGTCTGTCTTTATCTGATTTGCATATAAAAATGCACACTTTTTCAGGAACTAATGAGTTCCAATGTTCCATATATATACATCAAGGGGATTTTCACATATAGAACTTGAATATATACAATTATACATCAATGTAACACAATGCTAGTAATATGTATACAAAGACAGAATTCCCATTTTTGTAAACAAAACTAGGTCAATTTTTTATTGTGTCTAACTAAAAACCGCATTTGCTGGAACATAAGTGTTTTATTGGTGCTAATCATAGACATAAGGGAAATGTTTAGCAGTCCCAGCCTATTAAAAATAAATAAATAAATAAAATGTATGATTTTTATTGTTTAATTATCCAAAAACTTTGCATACTTGTTTTAGTGTGTATATATCGCTGAAAGTAGTGTAGTATATATTTTTCATCAAATACATCACTCTTTTACAAAGTAAACAAACAACTTATATGAAATACAAAAATTTGACGAAGCATCCAAGTTCAATCAATAATAATTCTGGATTACAAATACAGCCCCCAGCTTGTTCAAGTAAATAAGAGGCCTCTCCTTGGACTCCCGTCAATAAATCAAATCACACGTTAGCTTAATTAATTTTGAGGCAAAAAGAATAAATATCATCATTTCACGGCATGCTTTAGTTTACTAAAGCACAAGTTCTTCGGATTTCACCAGCAGAACCAGTCAGAACACCAATTTTACCCATTTTAACCATTGACTTTGAAAAATCATTAAAGAATGTGTACCCAAATGACTTTGATTGAAGCTTGACATACGCACTTGTTTGCTTGTCATTTAGAAGAGCGGCATCTGACTGAAACAACCCTCTCTTTCTCAAGACAACAGTGTAGTAATCCTCATCGAAAGATCTTGGAGTCCTATCCATCGCAAGGACTGAAGTTGTGTCTCTAGGAGAGCATATACTTTTCAACTGAGGAATAAAATTGGGGTCTAGGGATGGGTCGGTGTCGCCTTTCCCCGTAAAATTGTACAACCGGTTCACAATGACAGGACAGTGAGAAACACCAACAGTATGTCCTCCTATTTGAAAAAAGTAAAACATAAAGTGTTAGAGGGGTTTGTTGACAACTCTCGTTTGAACACACTATCTCAATATGATCGAGGGTATTATATGGTTGTAGGCAATCCCGTCCAACCTGGTTTATATGCTTAGTTACCTATGCTAAAAATGAACGCTGTATTCATAAACCAACCCTGCTTTTCTGCATCTTCTGAATAAAATGTACACTATATGTTGATTTATTTTGGAGGTTTGAAAAACTTTACAAGAATATAGTGTAATTAGGATTAAGAGAGTTTTAGCCAGTCTTCTTAACTCTCCTCTATGAGTTAATTTATACGACTACACCTTTAGCAATGTTTTGTTTCTGCACTGTTCCTTCTTTAGAGATATTTCGATGCGTAAACATAAAAATAATGGTATTTAACAACCAATAACTTTAGGAAAACCTAAATTGGTTTTGTACTTAATTGTATACTGTAAACAGGTTTTGATATACTTTGAAATAACCAAATCCATTTAGAATTAAAAACCTAATATGTATGGTAATCCAGTTAAATATTAAGATAATATATCTTGAATATTATGAATTGTGAATGCCAAATTATGAAGGCAAAATGGTGACAATAAGTACCTGAAAGAACCACCAAGTCTTTAGTGTTCAGTCCCTTGGAGGCAAAATTAGCTTTGAGTTGTGTAATGTTTGCAAAAGGAGAAGGTAACGAAGTTAAAGCCTCATTTGCAATCGACACTCTTCCATCTCTTCTCCCTAAAGGCACTGGCCAAAATGGTCCCTTAATCTGCAAAAATGATAAAAAAATATATATATATATATTTTTATATCAAATGGAATGTAATGTTCAACGACACCATTAAGATTTTTTCCCCCTTACATTATTAATATACGTAACAATATTAATCTACGTAACAATATAGAGTTCTCAATTTCACATTACGGTCTTTGGCCTTAGGGTACCTTCTGTACAAATTAAAAAGTTTTCAACCCAAGGGTTCTGGGTTCAAGCTTTTTGATGAAAAGACATAACTATCAATTTCTCTACACATTCTCTCGGTCATATTAACAGACTTGAAAGAATGGGTCATTAAAAGTTGGCCTTGAGATGCATATTTTCGGGGATATTTATTTATATGCCATTACGCTTAGAGAATGTGAGGAACTTGGATTCAACCCTAAACTTAAATTGGTGGAAGAATTGCCTAGACTTCAAAACTTTTAATCTCCTCATTTCTTTCGCTAATTTCAGAAAAGCTTGAAAGACTTTTTGCATTAACAATCAGGATTAAAATTCTAGAATATTCTTGCTTTGTCTTAATTAAGCGATATATTTACTTTATAATGCAACTGTATTGAATGACTAGTACCTGGTAGATAGCATCTCGAGCTACTAAAGCTAAGATATCTGCACAAGAAACAACACCAGGACATGCAGCTTCTACAGCAGTTTTTGCAGCATCAACAACTTGAAATCCTCTTAGTGTTAAATTAGGAATTCCTTCTTTCTCGGCTTGATTATTTGCTGTTGAGTTTAGTAGTACAGAACCGTCACATCCCTGCAGAATCTCAGCATATTTCAGTTAATGACATAAAATTGTTCATAAATAACGAAAAAGTGTTATTAAATCAAATAAAAGATGGTGGATGTTACTGCACGAACCCTAACAAAACAATCATGAAAGTGCATTCGGAGCAAACCAGCAGCAAGAGAAGGAGCTCGGTGAATGTAGTTTGCTGTTGTCTTCCGGACAATGGCTTCAACTCTCGGACAAGTGTATCTATAGAATCCTAGGTCCAAACCTTTGCCATTGGTTATCTCAAAAACAAGAGCAATTAGCAGAAGCTGGAGGACAGCTATAAGTTGCTTTTGGATTGCCATATTGCTTAGTTAACAAATACACAAAGAAGAAGAGATGATTTGGAAACTCAGGAGAGTTTCCAATTTATAGTTATGAAGATGAGAAAGTCACCTTTGAATGCTTCCATCAGTGAGTTGTTTTGGAGTTTGTTTATACACAAATTGTTATTAGAAAAGTGTTGAATTTTGATATAGCCATCATTTATTATATGTGTGCACGACATATGAACATTTCAGTTTTTCAAGCTACTATGTTTAATTGAAGGTTGAAACCCTGCTAAATTAATAATTTTATACGGAATTTAGTATTCTTTTTTTATAATGATATGCAAAAATGTATATATATATATATATATATATATATATATATATATATATATATATATATATATATATATATATATATATATATATATAGGGGTGCTTTATTTTCAGAACCTTGTTAAGTGCGGGAACTGCGAGAACTCCAATTTTGCATTAGAAAATATGCATGTTCACATAAAACATGTATGTTTTCTTACATACACCTTAATACACATGCATGCGTATTAAGGTGTATGTAAGAAAACATATATGAACATGCATGTTTTCTAATGCATAATTGGAGTTCTCGCAGTTCCCGCACTTAACAGGGTTCTAAAAATAAAACCATTTTCCATTGATTTGTTGCACTTAACAGGTTTTTATATGAACATGTATGTTATGCATGTATGTGTATTAAGGTGTATGTAAGAAAACATACTTGTTTTATATATACATGCATGTTTTCTAATGCAAAATTAGAGTTCTCGCAGTTCCCGCACTTAACAGGGTTCTGAAAATAAAGATACACTATATATATATATATATATATATATATATATATATATATATATATATATATATATATATATATATATAGGGTATGGTTCTAGAGAAAAGTGCATTTCGGTAGAAAAGCGAGAAAATAACTGTGATGCACTAAAATAAACACTGTGATGCACCGTTTTTTCTTTTAACTGTGATGCACTAAAATAAAAATTGGTGCATCACAGTTAAAAATTTTAGTGCATCACAGTTATTTTCTCACTTTTCTACCAAAATGCACTTTTCTTTTGAACCGAACCCTATATATAGGGTATGTATATATATATATACATATAAAACTTGGTGATGTTGGAACACCATTGCAACACCGTGCTACTAGACTGCAAAGACGATAAAACAGAAGAACACTCCACCAAACGAGAGAAGTAAAACCCAAGTTCTCTGTCGAGCATTGCAAGTTGTTTAAAAATTAAATAAATTCAGGAATAACCAGTCTACATATTATTATAACTTTGAAACTATGTTTTAATGTAGATAGGGTGTCATTGGAAGCACGAAGGTTTCAACTTGGGTGTTTTTAAAGTTATTCACCTAACATTGAAAACCAACTTGGGCCTCTCATTTTTTTATTTTTTACGATCAAATATCTTTTTTAGTTGCAAGGTCGACGAACAAATTACTTAAGAAAGAAACACCATTTTGGTAAAAAACTGGCTACTCCTTTATTTGAACTTATCCTTCGAGTTGATGTGCCGTGCAAACTTTGGTATCAAGCCAAACCTAAATCTTGCTACGTTTCTCCGTTGCATAATCTTGTTCGCAATTTTTTCTCCCACCCATTACAATTCTTAATTGATTGATTATTTTATGTCATTTTACTTCTTAAAATTTCATCAACATCAAAAGCTAATTTACCAAACACTTCTATTAAAAAAAAAAAAAAAAAAAAAAAATACAACTTGTATCTCATGTTTACAACTTACAACTTATAATTTAAAACTTATATATAGCTAATTTTGCCAAATATACATTGTGACCCGAATAATCTTTATCTTATGCTCGTTATTATTATTAGTTAAAAGTTAGAGGACCAAACTTGTTAGTTAGAAACATTACAACCGAAAGTTAGTTAATTCGGTTAGAAAACATGAAGGGTTGCATCGGTTCACAACATACCGATTCATACTCTATATATACATATGTATTTGTAACGTTTAAATGTTAATGAACATATAGATTTTACTTATTCATGTTTGCAACTTATTAATATCGATCTAGAGAGAAAAGTGGGACAACAATTGGCATCAAGAGCAAGGATTATATACCGAGAATTCACAACGATTTCTGCATAACGAAATCAAAAATTCAGAACTAAAAGCCAAAGAAAAGACGCAGGAAAAGAGGAAGAACAAATCGTTATTCCTTCTTGAGCGAAAGAGACAACTTGTTTTTCTTTAATCTTCCAAAGGAAACATACAAGTTTGAATAAGGAAACGCGTAGAAAAGATAGTGCACAATCTGTTTTACGTAGGGGTTGCAAACGCATAACATCAAGCGTATTGGTGTCGTGGAAGAGAAGGAGACTTTGTGTAGTAAGAAAAACGAACCGGTTTGAAAAAAAACACAAAGCAAGGCGTTGTTGAGTAGAAAAGCGTATACGTAGTATCTTGAATACTTGAAAAGGAGCGTGTGGAGTTTGTGTCGATTATAACACAAAGAACAACAACAACGAAGACGCAAGAAACAGAAAAACCAAAGGTTTGGTTTGTTTCGCTGCAACGAAGATCAAAACAAAGTGACTGTTTTTTATTCAAAGATTACCAAGGCGTGGTAACGAAGGAACGTGTGTAGGAGACTTAGAGATCTCAAGAAACGAGATCAAGGACAACACACAAGAAGGAAAATAACAACATGTAGTGTGGTATTTAGGAGTTTGTTTGATTGTCTTGTGTCAAAGTAAATTCTGGCAACAAACAACAACAAGAATTAGGAGGCCGTGAGTCTTCTGGTTGTGGAACAAAAGAATTAGAAAAGAAAAACAAAACAAGAAGGCCGTGACATTTTTTGTTAGACTCGTTGGGTACAAAAAAAAACAACAACAACAATTCGACAAGAAGAAAAGGAAGGAACCTTGGCGTATTATTTTTTGATTCGAACCAAAAAAAAAACAGAAAGCAGGAAAGGAAATTCGAAAGATTGTGTTGAAAATTGAAGTCGAATTGGTGAAGAAAACAAAAGAGCGAAGGGAATACATCTCGTATTCAATATAATAACGAGGTCACAAGTTTCAAATTTTCTAGATTTCAATTCATATTAGAATAGTATAGATCTTGTTAGTTTATACTATTAGGAAATCCCGAGAACTATTATTGATCCCGTAATTACTAGAAATTCCCGAAAACTATATATATTCCCATAGTAGAAGAGATACCATACTAAGAAAATAATTCCCATACATAATAGAAAGTGAAGATAATTAATACTTTTAAGATGGCCGATGATACAAACGCATCAACTACATTAAAACCCTTAACATCTATTGCACAATACCAATGCCCTAAGTTGAAAAATACAAATTACATGGTATGGGCTATACAAATAAAGGTTATATTAGAAGCACATGGTTTGTGGGAGACAATAGAACCTAAGGAAAACACACAATTAGATGATAAGAAGGATAAGGCAACTATTGCCCTTCTATATCAAGCATTGACCGAGGATGTGATTTTACAAGTAGCAAGTTGTAAAACGGCAAGGGAATTATGGGAATCGTTAAAAAGGAGACACGTTGGCGAAGAGAAAGTGCAACAAGCACGATTACAATCCTTAATGATAGGATTTAATGCCCTTCAGATGAAGGAAGATGAAACGGTGGATGCATTTGCAGAAAAGTTAAACGGCTATGTCACGAAGGCAAAAGAACTAGGGAAAGCAATAGATGAATCACTTATAGTTAGAAAACTATTAGACTCCACACCCGATAGATTCATTCAGATAGTAGCATCCATAGAACAAACTAGTGATCTAGACAACATTACCCTAGATGAGATCACTGGAAAACTCAAGGCGTTTGAGGAAAGGATAAAACTCCGGAAAGGAGGTCAAGTTGAAAGCCAGTAGAATTTACTATTCACACATGGTGAACACTCAGGAAGAGGAAAGCGTTTTAGTAAACGTGGAGGTAGATCAAACTATTCACGAGGAAACTGGCGAAACAACAAACACAGAAATAACTCACAAGAAGGAAACTCAAATTATAAGGGAAACCCTAATAAGAATACAAATAGAAAGGATTTGAGTACGTTAAGATGTTTCAAATGTAACAAACTTGGACATTTCATGAGTAAGTGTAGAGTAAAAACAACAGCTCAGGAACAATCGAACCTTATCTTAGAAGATGATGAACCATCACTGTGAAATGGCTATGCACGAAACCAAACACGAGGAAGTGTTGTTGAATGAAGGCCAAATTCAACTAAGGAAATATGCTTCAAAGGACGAAAGCATATGGTATTTAGATAATGGTGCAAGTAACCATATGACGGGAACTAAGAGTCATTTTAAGGATATGGATGAAAACATAACAGGACGAGTACGTTTTGGAGATGGATCATATGTACAGATAAAGGGAAAAGGCTCTATATTGTTAGGTTGTAGAAACCAGGAACAAAAGGTAGTATCAGATGTATATTATATACCAAACCTTAAGAGCAACATACTAAGTCTAGGACAACTTACAGAAATAGGTTGTAAAGTTATAATGGATGGAAATAAACTGACTTTGTATGATAAGAGCAGAAGATTGTTGATGAAAGTTGAAAGATCCAAGAACAGACTTTACAGTATTAGATTACAGATAGACACACCTATATGTATCTTAGCAAATATAGATAACCAAGCATGGTTATGGCATGCTAGATTAGGTCATCTAAACTTTGACGATATCAACAAGATGACTAGAAAAGGTCTAGTGGATGGAATACCTAGAATAAATAATGCAGGTCAGATTTGTGATGCATGTTTATTAGGAAAGCACAGTAGAACACCATTTCCAAACCAAGCTAAATTCATATAAAAGAACCCGTTGGACTTAATATATGGAGACCTTTGTGGTCCTATTAGTCCAGCAACACACTCAGGCAAGAAACTCATATTCTTGTTAGTAGACGATTGTACACGTTTCATGTGGGCTTACTTTCTGACTTCGAAAGACCAAGCATTTAGTACATTCAAGGAATTTAAGCAAAAGATAGAAATGAAAATGAGATTGAAAGTAAGGATGCTAAGAACAGATAGAGGAGGTGAATTTACATCAAATGAATTCACCAAATATTGTAAAGATAATGGAATAGCATGACAGTTGACAGCACCATACTCACCACAACAGAATGGAGTAGTGGAGAGAAGGAATAGGACAATGTTATCAACTACGAGAAGTATGATGAAAGCCATGAAGTTACCCTTAACTTTTTGGGCGGAAGCAGTGAAACATGCTATTTACATACTCAATAGGGTACCTACAAGAGCCCTGATAGATAAAACTCCATATGAGGCACTCTACAATAGAAAACCAAATCTAGAGCCTAAGGATATTCGGATGCACAACTTATGCAAAAATAACAATACCTCATTTAAAGAAGCTGGATGATAGAAGCATACCGATGATCTACTTAGGAGTAGAGGAAGGATCAAAAGCATGTAGGTTATATGATCTGATAAGGAAAAAGAAACATGTTAGTAGGGACGTAAAGTTTATGGAAACAAAGCCGTGAGATTGGGAGAAGAGTGGAGAGGATACAAGTACACAAGACACATTTTGGGCTAGTTTTGTGGTAGACGAAGTTGACAATGAAAACCCTATACCTGTCAACATAGAAAATGATGACGATATGTATCCAACACCGGATCCATTACCAGATCCAACATCAGAACCAGACTCACCAATTACACCACCAACATACAATTATGACCCTAACTCAGAGGAAGAAGAAGCTGCTATTAGCTCATTAGAGAGCTCAGATCAAAGATTTGATCACACACCAGTACGAGGTTTCAAATAGGTAACGGAAATCTACAAAGATGCACGACAAGTTGAAACTGGAAGTTTATTCTTCACTGAAGAAGAACCTCGTAACTACAAGGATGCATCAAAAGATCAAAAATGGATTGAGGCCATGAAGATTGAATTAGATTCAATAAATAAGAATAAAACATGGATTCTTACTACATTGCCAGAAAATCAAAAGGCAATTGGACTCAAGTGGGTTTTTAAAACAAAGCGAGATGCACAAGGAAAGATCATACGATACAAGGCACGTTTAGTGTGACAACTGGCAAATTAAGGAGTTATTTTGAAAACCCGCATTACATTAAAGTTCGTTTATAAATTTATATTTGGAATTTTATTCATAACAAACTGGTAAAAACAATATTTTGGTTGATTATATCTAAAATATTTTATGAATTTGAATTTGGATTATCGATATGATGAGTATTTATTTCGAGATTTTATTTGGCACTACGTTGACTCCGGCACTAGATAACCTAACTAAAATTTTATGTCTTGAGTCTACGGATTCGACTATATATATATTTATTTATTGAACGTATTGTGATATTTTGGGAACGAGCTCAGTCCGAGAAAGAGTTGGAGTATTTTATAAAGTTACGGGTTTTGGTCCGTGTATTTTACACCTAGTCACCTTACCCTAAATATAATAACACTTTTGTTATTATTATTATTATTATCATTATTAGTATTAGTAGTATTATTGTTGAGAAAAAGAAAGAAAGAAACATTTTTTTTTAAAAGAGTGAACTACAAAAACGTCCTTGTGGTTTACTGCTAACACACACACCACACAACCTCATCTTTATAATATCTCTCTCTCTCTCTACCTTCATCAACCAAAACCCTAGCGGCCCTAGGATCCGGCCAGCCGCCGCTCCACCGCCGGTCTTACAACACAACAATCACCACCATCTTCATCCCCTCCTCACGATCTTTCTTTTGGTGTACCTCACGCGCGTAACAAACAACCTTAAAACCCTCGATTTTACCACCACCGTCACTTTAACATTACAAATCTTGTGAATACTTGTTGGGTTATTGAAGAAATGCATTATTGGAGCCGTTTTGAAGGTGGGTGGCCACGATTTTATATCGTGTGCCTCGAACTTTGATTTAATCCGTGGCTACACGGGTTGTTTTTGTGGGATTCGAAATTTTATGAAATGGGAAATAATATTTTTGATATTGAAATGAGTTTGGTATCCGGGTTTGGTGTCTATCTTTTGATGTCGATGTGAAATCGAGAGTTGTGGCTCTCGGCTTGTGTTGTTTCTTGATTATTTTGGTCTTGGGTTAAAGATACTGAGGATGTTGATCCTATTACCTTGTGTTTGGATGGATTTTGGTCACTATGGATGTTTATTGTTGCTCTTGTGATGCCGCGACCCAAAGGGTCCGTATGGGCTGTTTTTGGTGTGCTCGGATGAGCCTAAGCCGAGACCAAAATGGTCTTGGGTTTGAGTCACCTTGACTCGTGGTGTAGCCGAGACCCAAGTGGGTCTCTCGGCACGGGTTTGACTTGGTAAAATCGACCCGGAACATATATATTTTGATGTCTTCTTGTTATTGTTCCATGTTATTGTTGTTGTATATCACTATGGTTGATATGGTTATTGTTGGTACATGTTCTTGCGGCTTATATTATTTTTGGCCGAATGTTTTAGATGGGTCGAGACCTTGTGGTCTCGACAATGAGATTATTGTTACAATTGCGTTGTTGAGGAGTTGTTGACGAATGGTAAATGTGGGGACCGATTGTGAGACGGTCACTTAGATTGACGGAGATAGGTTAGTCGGGTGCCGTAGTCGGACCCTATTGTTGTAGCACGTGATTTGGGTATTGTTGGACGGAGATTGATTACTTGGTTTGACTTGATTATTATTTTTATTTTGGACTTGGACAATGAGCCGAGAGTGATGACTCGGACATGTGACCATTTCGTATGACTCGATAAATATTTATAATCAAACGTAAATAATAAAACTCGTAATAATATTATTGGTAATATAAACGTTTATATAAATATATAGACGTGAATAACGTGTATATAAATATATAAATGCGTATATTAATAATAAAACGATCACGAGTAATATTATAACAATAACGTAACGATAAATATTATACTATGAAAGTGGTGTAATAAATGTCGGGAGCGTTATTATAATTAAACGACTATAAATAACGATGAAATCTTGACGTTAAATAAATATTAAATAAAATAATTTCTTTTAAATAAATAAAGGAAATTATCGAGTTATATGGGGTCGTGGTCACTTGAGTCCAAGTGGTTTATTATTTGTGACGTTTGTGTTGTCACGGATATATGACAATTAATACACTCACTTTCGATAACTACGTAACTTATTTAATCGACGGGTTAAATAAGAGCTATTTAGTTATTTAAATTGAAAATATTAATGGGCATCGTATCCTACGACGCCCATAGGTTGTGGTATGTGTACGAGAATAATAAATTACTAAGTATCTCGTGAGGTTGCCAAATTGACGAATTTGGTAAGCTTAACGGCATAATTAGAGAATTTATTTAACTTTGATATATACCATATAGTACTTTATGTGCAATGTGTGACCTAGGATTCGGGTATAATCTTACAATGGTATATTAAGTAAATAAATATGGAGGATTACCAAATCGACGGATGTGATAAACTTCGATGATTTATTTAAATAATATATTGGACTAATATTAGACCTATAGATTGTTTTATTATCCTTTTTGTTGTGACTTCTTGGTTTGAGTTGTGTCGACCCACCACCCGTATGGATACCAAACGCCAAACTCCAAACTAATACGAGATTTATACGAGAAATGGATTTTCGGAAGTATAATGGAATACGTTCGGGTTTGGGAATATTTAATTTTGAGGAAATGATTTCTGAACGAGTTGATAATGTTAGGAAGTGCCGAGTCCGTAGTTGCCGTCTTTTGAGTTACTATACATCTTACCTCTACCGATTTCTTATTGCTGATTTCTGGACTTGAGGTGAGTCATAGCCCCACTTTTTACTCTTGAACTATGTTTTCAATACTTGGGGTGAGAAACGTGCAAATTATTTTATGTGGACTATTATCGCTTTTATATTCTTTATAAAACTTGCTATGCGTATGGACTAGGATGTATTGTCAGCTTTAGTCACCTATTTTGTGTGTACTATTCAAGGTTGGCTTATTTGGTTATTGGTGGATTGTCAGCTTTAGTCACATAGTTTCGTGTGTACTATTCAAGGTTGGCTTATTTGGTTATTGGTGGATTGTCAGCTTTAGTCACATATTTGTTGTGTGTACTATTCAAGGTTGGCTTATTTGGACTGTCAGCTTTAGTCACATAGTTTCGTGTGTACTATTCAAGGTTGACTTATTTAGATACTATAGTGTGCACCTATAGGTTATTAATACTTCGGAGGTTATCCGAGTATTTATTGGTATTGCGGGGGTTACCCGAATATCTATGTTAGAACGGAGGGTATCCGTGTGTTAGGTTGGAGCGGAGGGTATCCGCAGGCTTTTAGCGAATCCTTAGTCTAGCTAGCAAGCGTTTTGCGTATATGTCCACTATATTGTTAGATGAATTTAAACCTATGATCTCACCAGCGAAAGCTAACTTTTAGCACGTTTTCTCAGGAAATTAAGTGATGCTCTATGGATGCTTGGATTGGAGGCTTGGCAATGGCACCGGTTATGGATCTACTTTTCTAAAACTCTGATAAACTATTGTGGACCTACGTTTATTTATTTTGGGCCTGACTATGAATGAATGTTGGGATAAATGTAAACTTTAAAAACCCGTTTTGGTTGTGTTTTTCTTATGTTTACTTTATCTCGTTCTTTCATGACTTTGAATGGATACCAATCCCCGTAGCACCCCGAAAGCTTGTTGTGTCTTCCGCTGTATCAAATTTTGGGGGGGGTGTTACAGATTGGTATCAGAGCCAAGGTTATAGAGAACTAGGTAAATAGACACCTAAACTATAACCGATTTTTATAGAAAACGATCCTCGACCATTACCCGCCAGCCCGCCAAGCCGAAGCATCATTATTATTATTGAGGTATATTGAGGTGATTATTAGATATGGGATTCTTGAGATGATTTGAGGATTTGAGGTTTATTGATTTAGTGATGTGATGACGTTTTGAGGAATTATATGCGTTTTAAGGAATTATATGGCTTAATTATTTTATGAATGATTTTAGTAATGCGGTATTTGAAACTCTTTACTGAGATTATATAATTGGGATTTTATGATGATTTTTGATGCGATATTTTGAGTTCGCGCTTTAGTTGTTTTGAAACACTTACACCTACCCTACGCCGTTGTCACAAATCATAGCCTCCTTTGCACGTGTTGTTATTAAGAATTGTTATTGCTAGTACGCGTCGCCCATCGTAGATCACTATGGCCCCTGATGACCCATACGTGATGGTCATGCGTTCAGCCACTACTACTTTATCGCCCCATTGTCGCCCTAAGTCGCCGACTTTATCGCCTCGTGGTTCGCCTGCTCGGAGATGACGAGTGATGGAGTACCCCTTCGACGAGGAGTACGCGGGTGAGCAGAATGATAACCCTCAAGATGAGGAAGAGAATGATGACCCTCAGGATTGGGAAGAGGATGATCCTCAGGAGGAGGATATGCCTGATGATGATGGGTCACTTGTACATTCAGTTCATTCTGCGAAGCCCGATTCCCCGATACATCCGTTAGAGCCGGTTTCACCTGATCATCCGTTTTTGTTTGATTCACCACCTAGTAGTCTTGTGGCGTCGGATGCACCTTCTGAGGTTTCTGCTGAGCATGCAGAGTTAGGTGAGACTGGTAGGATGTGGGCTCAGATTACTGCACAGGGCGAGAGGATCTCGCGGATGTCTGACCGACTTGAGATGGTCATTGCTGAGTCTATTGTTGAGTTTGTTGCGGAGTTGAGGAGTCTACGCCAGCATCGTGGCTAGATCGATTTGGAATCAGGTTGTTGTGTTGCTACATAAGCCAAGAAGTATTTGGTTAGGAGAGCTAGTTATTATATCTCTTATGTCATGATATTCGGATTGTACATTCGTCTCGTATGGAACGGTTAGTATCTATTATGCCTGTTGGTAGTATGGAACGATGTATTGATCGCTACTTATGGACGATGGTGAGCTCGTATGATATTTTACGGTTTTTGGCGTATATGGAGAATTGTGTCTTATTTGCGTGGTTGATATTGTCTTGGAATTATATTAATGGCTGTACGACGAAACCCTGTCAGAGCTACCCGAACTGGTACGGCGGCGACTACCCCTGGTCGTCGAGGACGTCGTCCTACTCGAAATGTTGAGACCCCTACTCTTGACAACCTGGACACTACCAACCGCGACAACATGAATCAAAATGTTGACGTTCAGGGAGACAATGATCATGTTCCACTTAATTCACCTACTCTGGATCAAGTAATGATCAATCAACTTGTGGAGCAACGAGTTGCTGAGCTACTAGCTGAGTCAAATCATTCCAACAATTCTGCTGGAACATTTCCACCTGTTCGTGCTAATGGATGTAACTACAAGGAGTTTAAAATTTGTGGACCTATTGAGTTTGGTGGAACTGAAGGAGTGGTCTACTTGGTCAGGTGGATAGAGAAGACTGAGTCAGTGTTTAATGTCAGTGGTTGTGCGGAGAATGCGAAGGTAAAGTTTGCTTCTTTTACTTTCAAGGATCTAGCTTTAACTTGGTGGAACAATTACCGTATTTCGGTTGGGAGTGATGTGGCTTATGCTATGACTTGGGAGCAATTTAAGTCTTTGCTGATTCAGACTTACTGCCCAAGAACTGAGGTTAAGAAGCTGGAGATTGAGTTTTGGAATCACAAAGTGAAGGGTACTGATATGGCGACTTACAATCGTCGTTACCAGGAGTTGGCCTTGCTTTGCCCCGATATGGTTAGAACTGAGACTCAAAAGATTGAGCGGTATGCCGATGGGTTGCCTGTGGCTATAAGGAATGATGTGATTGCTGCTAGACCTGCAAATATCCAAGAGGCCATCACAATCGCTCAACAATTAATGGATTCATTAGAATTGGAAGGAGCTGATAAGGATAAGAATGGAAAGAGAAAGAGAGACCATCACCCTAAGGGTAATGATCACCGAAACAAGCGACAAGTTGTTGCTAAGGCCTATGCTATTGGGAATGGAAATAAAAGGAACCAAAATGGGGATGCACCCAAGTGTGGTCGTTGCTACAAGAATCGTACAGGACAATGTACTGTGATTTGTCAGAGTTGCCCAAGGAGAGGACATGTAGCGAGGGATTGTAGAGCATGACCTCTTGCTATGGTTCATGCTACTCCTGAAGTGAGAAGTAAGGAGGATGTTACTTGTTACGGATGTGGAAAGAAGGGACATTATAGGATCGGGTGGTAATGGGTACAATCATGGAAACCGTGGAGTTGGAGGAAACCGTGGACGTCAAGACAATGAGGACCAACGTGTGGAAGCAGGAGCTGCTCATGGGAGAGTGTATGCACTCGGGAACGAGAGAGGAGAAGATCCGAACGTCGTTACTGATACGTTCCTTCTCAATAATTGTTATGCTTCCATACTATTTGATACTGGTGCCGATAGAAGTTTTGTGTCTACTACGTTTGCACCCTTATTAGAGAAACCCCCGATGGCCTTAGGAATTGGTTATGAGGTAGAGTTAGCTAGTGAGAACATAGAAAGGATTAGGACTATCATTCGCGGTTGCACGTTAAACTTTCTAAATCACCCTTTCAACATAGATCTGCTACCCGTCACGTTAGGAAGTTTCGATGTCATCATTGGTATGGATTGGTTGTCGAAGTATCGTGCTCACATACTTTGCGACGAGAAGATCGTGCGTGTACCTTACGGAAAAGAAATCCTAAATATTCTAGGAGATCGAAAAGGTTCGAGGATCCCATCCCGGTTAGCAGTCATTTCTTGCACTAAGTTGCCGAAGCTAATGGAGAAAGGATGTTACCTTTTCTTAGCTCGAATTTCTGAGAAAGGAGAGGAAGGAAAGGTGCATTGGAGATGTACCTATAGTTCGTGATTTTCCTGATGTATTTCCCGATGATTTGCCGGGAATCCCGCCGACTAGACAAGTGGAGTTTCAGATTGAGTTGATACCTGGTGCTGCACCCGTGGCACGAGCGCCTTATCGTCTTGCACCTACTGAACTGGAAGAGTTGTCGAAACAATTAGCGGAGTTAGCCGAAAAAGGATTTATAAGACCAAGTTCTTCGCCTTGGGGAGCCCCGGTCTTATTTGTGGAAAAGAAGGATGGATCGTTTCGCATGGGTATTGATTATCGAGAGTTGAACAAATTAACGGTGAAGAATAGATACCCGTTACCGAGGATCGACGATCTGTTCGATCAGCTCCAAGGATCGAGTGTGTATTCGAAGATCGATTTGAGATCGGGATATCATCAGCTTCGAGTTCGCGAGAAAGATATTCTGAAAACGGCTTTCAGAACCCGTTACGGGCATTACGAGTTTCAGGTGATGCCGTTTGGGTTGACTAACGCACCGGCGGTATTCATGGACCTCATGAATCGGGTGTGTAAGCCTTACTTAGAGAAGTTTGTGATTGTGATCATCGATGACATTCTAATTTATTCGAAGAATGAAAAGGAGCATGAGGAGCATCTAAGACTTATCTTAGAATTGCTCAGGAAAGAGAAACTGTATGCCAAGTTTTCTAAATGTGAATTTTGGATTCCGACGGTACAATTTCTGGGTCATGTGATTGATAGACCAGGAGTTCATGTAGATCCTGCTAAGATTGAAGCGATTAAAGATTGGGCTGCACCTACGACCCCAACGGAAGTTCGTCAATTTTTGGGATTAGCCGGTTATTACCGAAGGTTCATTGAGGGATTTTCGAGGATAGCAAAACCGTTGACCAAATTGACTCAAAAGAGCGTTAAGTACGAATGGGGAGATAAGGAAGAGGTAGCATTTCAATTACTTAAGGAGATGTTGTGTAATGCTCCTATCTTGGCGTTACCCGAAGGTAGCGAAGACTTTGTCGTCTATTGTGCCGCTTCGTATAAAGGTTTGGGAGCTGTGTTAATGCAACAAGAGAAAGTGATAGTTTATGCTTCCCGATAGCTCAAGAGGCATGAGAAGAACTACACCACCCATGATTTGGAGTTAGGTGCTGTGGTTTTTGCTTTAAGGATATGGATACATTACTTGTATGGAACCAAGTGTGTAGTGTTTACTGACCACAAAAGTCTGCAACACATCTTGAATCAAAAAGAGCTCAACATGAGACAACGACGTTGGATTGAGTTGCTAAGCGATTACGATTGTGAAATTCGCTACCATCCTGGTAAAGCAAACGTCGTTGCTGATGCTCTTAGTCGAAAGGAGAGATTTCCACCGTTACGAGTTAGGTCATTAGGAATGACTATCGTATCGCCATTACCGTCTCAAATATTTGAAGCTCAAACGGAAGCGTTGAAAGCAGAAAACCGACCTGCTGAGAACATGTTTGGGATGGCTGAAAATTAGAAAGGATTTGTTAAGCGTTCTGATGGAGTATTATGTTTTAGAGAGCGAAATTGGGTACCTTTGTATGAAGGAATTCGAGAGTTGATTATGCACGAGTCGCATAAGTCAAGATACTCTATTCATCCTGGGTCTGACAAGATGTCGCAGGATTTGAAAAAGTTATATTGGTGGCCAAATATGAAGGCAGATATAGCATTGTATGTTAGTAAGTGTTTGACTTGCTCTAAGGTTAAGGCAGAACATCAAAGACCGTCAGGATTATTGACGCAGCCAGAACTCCAGTTTGGAAATGGGAGCGGATTACAATGGATTTTATTACCAAATTATCAAAGACAGCTAGCGGTTGTGACGCTATCTGGGTAATTATGGATCGATTGACTAAGTCTGCTCATTCCTGGCAATTAGTGAAGATTATAGCGTGGATAAACTTGCGAGGTTGTATGTGAAGGAAATTACTTCGCGTCATGGAGTCCCGATATCTATTATTTCGGATCGCGATAGCCATTTTACGTCAGCTTTGTGGCGATCACTTCAAACGGCTTTGGGGACGAGACTTGATATGAGTACTGCATATCATCCCCAAACCGATGGTCAAAGTGAGAGGACCATTCGGACGTTAGAGGATATGCTTCGTGCATGCATCATAGACTTTGGTAAAGGCTGAGAGAAGTATTTGCCCCTTGCGGAATTCTCCTATAATAATAGGTACCACACAAGTCTTAAAGCTGCACCATTTGAAGCTTTGTATGGCAGAAAGTGTCGTTCGCCTATTGGTCGGGCAGAAGTTGGAGATAGCCAACTCACAGGCCCTGAACTTATCTTGGAAACTACTGAGAAAGTAGCTCGGATTCGTGATCGGTTGCAAGCAGCCAGAGATAGGCAGAAAAGTTACGCCGATCAGAGACGTAAACCCCTAGAGTTCCAGGTTGGAGACAAAGTGATGTTGAAAGTCTCGCCTTGGAAGGGTGTGATACGTTTTGGGAAACGTGGAAAACTCAACCCACGCTACATTGGACCATTTCTTATCTTAGAAAGAATTGGGCCCGTGGCTTATAGGTTGGAATTACCACATGAACTGAGTAAAGTTCACGACGTGTTTCACGTTAGTAATTTGAAGAAATGTCTTTCTGATGAGATGCCTATCATTCCAATGAAGGATATTCGTGTTGATGAGAAATTGAACTTTGTGGAAAAGCCGATTGAGATTTTGGATCACGAGATTAAACGACTTAAGAGAAGTCGTATTCCACTCGTCAAGGTTCGTTGGACTTCCCGACATGGACTGGAATTTACGTGGGAACGTGATGACGAGTTCCGAAAGAGATATCCGAAGTTTTTCACTTCGTAGATGGATTGTTCCGAGAGAAACCTGGGACGGGTTTCTTCTGAGGCTGGGAGGATGTGACAACTGGCAAATTAGGGAGTTATTTTGAAAACCCGCATTACATTAAAGTTCGTTTATAAATTTATATTTGGAATTTTATTCATAACAAACTGGTAAAAACAATATTTTGGTTGATTATATCTAAAATATTTTATGAATTTGAATTTGGATTATCGATATGATGAGTATTTATTTCGAGATTTTATTTGGCACTACGTTGACTCCGGCACTAGATAACCTAACTAAAATTTTATGTCTTGAGTCTACGGATTCGACTATATATATATTTATTTATTGAACGTATTGTGATATTTTGGGAACGAGCTCAGTCCGAGAAAGAGTTGGAGTATTTTATAAAGTTACGGGTTTTGGTCCGTGTATTTTACACCTAGTCACCTTACCCTAAATATAATAACAAGTTTGTTGTTATTATTATTATCATTATTAGTATTAGTAGTATTATTGTTGAGAAAAAGAAAGAAAGAAACATTTTTTTTTAAAGAGTGAACTACAAAAACGTCCTTGTGGTTTACTGCTAACACACACACCACACAACCTCATCTTTATAATATCTCTCTCTCTCTCCACCTTCATCAACCAAAACCCTAGCCGCCCTAGGATCCGGCCAGCCGCCGCTCCACCGCCGGTCTTACAACACAACAATCACCACCATCTTCATCCCCTCCTCACGATCTTTCTTTTGGTGTACCTCACGCGCGTAACAAACAACCTTAAAACCCTCGATTTTACCACCACCGTCACTTTAACATTACAAATCTTGTGAATACTTGTTGGGTTATTGAAGAAATGCATTATTGGAGCCGTTTTGAAGGTGGGTGGCCACGATTTTATATCGTGTGCCTCAAACTTTGATTTAATCCGTGGCTACACGGGTTGTTTTTGTGGGATTCGAAATTTTATGAAATGGGAAATAATATTTTTGATATTGAAATGAGTTTGGTATCCGGGTTTGGTGTCTATCTTTTGAGGTCGATGTGAAATCGAGAGTTGTGGCTCTCGGCTTGTGTTGTTTCTTGATTATTTTGGTCTTGGGTTAAAGATACTGAGGATGTTGATCCTATTACCTTGTGTTTGGATGGATTTTGGTCACTATGGATGTTTATTGTTGCTCTTGTGATGCCGCGACCCAAAGGGTCCGTATGGGCTGTTTTTGGTGTGCTCGGATGAGCCTAAGCCGAGACCAAAATGGTCTTGGGTTTGAGTCACCTTGACTCGTGGTGTAGCCGAGACCCAAGTGGGTCTCTCGGCACGGGTTTGACTTGGTAAAATCGACCCGGAACATATATATTTTGATGTCTTCTTGTTATTGTTCCATGTTATTGTTGTTGTATATCACTATGGTTGATATGGTTATTGTTGGTACATGTTCTTGCGGCTTATATTATTTTTGGCCGAATGTTTTAGATGGGTCGAGACCTTGTGGTCTCGACAATGAGATTATTGTTACAATTGCGTTGTTGAGGAGTTGTTGACGAATGGTAAATGTGGGGACCGATTGTGAGACGGTCACTTAGATTGACGGAGATAGGTTAGTCGGGTGCCGTAGTCGGACCCTATTGTTGTAGCACGTGATTTGGGTATTGTTGGGCGGAGATTGATTACTTGGTTTGACTTGATTATTATTTTTATTTTGGACTTGGACAATGAGCCGAGAGTGATGACTCGGACATGTGACCATTTCGTATGACTCGATAAATATTTATAATCAAACGTAAATAATAAAACTCGTAATAATATTATTGGTAATATAAACGTTTATATAAATATATAGACGTGAATAACGTGTATATAAATATATAAATGCGTATATTAATAATAAAACGATCACGATTAATATTATAACAATAACGTAACGATAAATATTATACTATGAAAGTGGTGTAATAAATGTCGGGAGAGTTATTATAATTAAACGACTATAAATAACGATGAAATCTTGACGTTAAATAAATATTAAATAAAATAATTTCTTTTAAATAAATAAAGGAAACTATCGAGTTATACGGGGTCGTGGTCACTTGAGTCCAAGTGGTTTATTATTTGTGACGTTTGTGTTGTCACGAATATATGACAATTAATACACTCACTTTCGATAACTACGTAACTTATTTAATCGACGGGTTAAATAAGAGCTATTTAGTTATTTAAATTGAGAATATTAATGGGCATCGTATCCTGCGACGCCCATAGGTTGTGGTATGTGTACGAGAATAATAAATTACTAAGTATCTCGTGAGGTTGCCAAGTTGACGAATTTGGTAAGCTTAACGGCATAATTAGAGAATTTATTTAACTTTGATATATACCATATAGTACTTTATGTGCAATGTGTGACCTAGGATTCGGGTATAATCTTAGAATGGTATATTAAGTAAATAAATATGGAGGATTACCAAATCGACGGATGTGATAAACTTCGATGATTTATTTAAATAATATATTGGACTAATATTAGACCTATAGATTGTTTTATTATCCTTTTTGTTGTGACTTCTTGGTTTGAGTTGTGTCGACCCACCACCCGTATGGATACCAAACGCCAAACTCCAAACTAATACGAGATTTATACGAGAAATGGATTTTCGGAAGTATAATGGAATACGTTCGGGTTTGGGAATATTTAATTTTGAGGAAATGATTTCTGAACGAGTTGATAATGTTAGGAAGTGCCGAGTCCGTAGTTGCCGTCTTTTGAGTTACTATACATCTTACCTCTACCGATTTCTTATTGCTGATTTCTGGACTTGAGGTGAGTCATAGCCCCACTTTTTACTCTTGAACTATGTTTTCAATACTTGGGGTGAGAAACGTGCAAATTATTTTATGTGGACTATTATCGCTTTTATATTCTTTATAAAACTTGCTATGCGTATGGACTAGGATGTATTGTCAGCTTTAGTCACCTATTTTGTGTGTACTATTCAAGGTTGGCTTATTTGGTTATTGGTGGATTGTCAGCTTTAGTCACATAGTTTTGTGTGTACTATTCAAGGTTGGCTTATTTGGTTATTGGTGGATTGTCAGCTTTAGTCACATATTTGTTGTGTGTACTATTCAAGGTTGGCTTATTTGGACTGTCAGCTTTAGTCACATAGTTTCGTGTGTACTATTCAAGGTTGACTTATTTAGATACTATAGTGTGCACCTATAGGTTATTAATACTTCGGAGGTTATCCGAGTATTTATTGGTATTGCGGGGGTTACCCGAATATCTATGTTAGAACGGAGGGTATCCGTGTGTTAGGTTGGAGCGGAGGGTATCCGCAGGCTTTTAGCGAATCCTTAGTCTAGCTAGCAAGCGTTTTGCGTATATGTCCACTATATTGTTAGATGAATTTAAACCTATGATCTCACCAGCGAAAGCTGACTTTTAGCACATTTTCTCAGGAAATTAAGTGATGCTCTATGGATGCTTGGATTGGAGGCTTGGCAATGGCACCGGTTATGGATCTACTTTTCTAAAACTCTGATAAACTATTGTGGACCTACGTTTATTTATTTTGGGCCTGACTCTGAATGAATGTTGGGATAAATGTAAACTTTAAAAACCCGTTTTGGTTGTGTTTTTCTTATGTTTACTTTATCTCGTTCTTTCATGACTTTGAATGGATACCAATCCCCGTAGCACCCCGAAAGCTTGTTGTGTCTTCTGCTGTATCGAATTTTGGGGGTGTTACAGATTGGTATCAGAGCCAAGGTTATAGAGAACTAGGTAAATAGACACCTAAACTATAACCGATTTTTATAGAAAACGATCCTCGACCATTGCCCGCCAGCCCGCCAAGCCGAAGCATCATTATTATTATTGAGGTATATTGAGGTGATTATTAGATATGGGATTCTTGAGATGATTTGAGGATTTGAGGTTTATTGATTTAGTGATGTGATGACGTTTTGAGGAATTATATGCGTTTTGAGGAATTATATGGCTTAATTATTTTATGAATGATTTTAGTAATGCGGTATTTGAAACTCTTTACTGAGATTATATAATTGGGATTTTATGATGATTTTTGATGCGATATTTTGAGTTCGCGCTTTAGTTGTTTTGAAACACTTACACCTACCCTACGCCGTTGTCACAAATCATAGCCTCCTTTGCACGTGTTGTTATTAAGAATTGTTATTGCTAGTACGCGTCGCCCATCGTAGATCACTATGGCCCCTGATGACCCATACGTGATGGTCATGCGTTCAGCCACTACTACTTTATCGCCCCATTGTCGCCCTAAGTCGCCGACTTTATCGCCTCGTGGTTCGCCTGCTCGGAGATGACGAGTGATGGAGTACCCCTTCGATGAGGAGTACGCGGGTGAGCAGAATGATAACCCTCAAGATGAGGAAGAGAATGATGACCCTCAGGATTGGGAAGAGGATGATCCTCAGGAGGAGGATATGCCTGATGATGATGGGTCGCTTGTACATTCAGTTCATTCTGCGAAGCCCGATTCCCCGATACATCCGTTAGAGCCGGTTTCACCTGATCATCCGTTTTTGTTTGATTCACCACCTAGTAGTCTTGTGGCATCGGATGCACCTTCTGAGGTTTCTGCTGAGCATGCAGAGTTAGGTGAGACTGGTAGGATGTGGGCTCAGATTACTGCACAGGGCGAGAGGATCTCGCGGATGTCTGACCGACTTGAGATGGTCATTGCTGAGTTTATTGTTGAGTTTGTTGCGGAGTTGAGGAGTCTACGCCAGCATCGTGGCTAGATCGATTTGGAATCAGGTTGTTGTGTTGCTACATAAGCCAAGGAGTATTTGGTTAGGAGAGCTAGTTATTATATCTCTTATGTCATGATATTCGGATTGTACATTCGTCTCGTATAGAACGGTTAGTATCTATTATGCCTGTTGGTAGTATGGAACAATGTATTGATCGCTACTTATGGACGATGGTGAGCTCGTATGATATTTTACGGTTTTTGGCGTATATGGAGAATTGTGTCTTATTTGCGTGGTTGATATTGTCTTGGAATTATATTAATGGCTGTACGACGAAACCCTGTCAGAGCTACCCGAACTGGTACGGCGGCGACTACCCCTGGTCGCCGAGGACGTCGTCCTACTCGAAATGTTGAGACCCCTACTCCTGACAACCTGGACACTACCAACCGCAACAACAGGAATCAAAATGTTGACGTTCAGGGAGACAATGATCATGTTCCACTTAATGCACCTACTGTGGATCAAGTAATGATCAATCAACTTGTGGAGCAACGAGTTGCTGAGCTACTAGCTGAGTCAAATCATTCCAACAATTCTGCTGGAACATTTCCACATGTTCGTGCTAATGGATGTAACTACAAGGAGTTTAAAATTTGGGGACCTATTGAGTTTGGTGGAACTGAAGGAGTGGTCTACTTGGTCAGGTGGATAGAGAAGACTGAGTCAGTGTTTAATGTCAGTGGTTGTGCGGAGAATGCGAAGGTAAAGTTTGCTTCTTTTACTTTCAAGGATGAAGCTTTAACTTGGTGGAACAATTACCGTATTTCGGTTGGGAGTGATGTGGCTTATGCTATGACTTGGGAGCAATTTAAGTCTTTGCTGATTCAGACTTACTGCCCAAGAACTGAGGTTAAGAAGCTGGAGATTGAGTTTTGGAATCACAAAGTGAAGGGTACTGATATGGCGACTTACAATCGTCGTTACCAGGAGTTGGCCTTGCTTTGCCCCGATATGGTTAGAACTGAGACTCAAAAGATTGAGCGGTATGCCGATGGGTTGCCTGTGGCTATAAGGAATGATGTGATTGCTGCTAGACCTGCAAATATCCAAGAGGCCATCACAATCGCTCAACAATTAATGGATTCATTAGAATTGGAAGGAGCTGATAAGGATAAGAATGGAAAGAGAAAGAGAGACCATCACCCTAAGGGTAATGATCACCGAAACAAGCGACAAGTTGTTGCTAAGGCCTATGCTATTGGGAATGGAAATAAAAGGAACCAAAATGGGGATGCACCCAAGTGTGGTCGTTGCTACAAGAATCGTACAGGACAATGTACTGTGATTTGTCAGAGTTGCCCAAGGAGAGGACATGTAGCGAGGGATTGTAGAGCATGACCTCTTGCTATGGTTCATGCTACTCCTGAAGTGAGAAGTAAGGAGGATGTTACTTGTTACGGATGTGGAAAGAAGGGACATTATAGGATCGGGTGGTAATGGGTACAATCATGGAAACCGTGGAGTTGGAGGAAACCGTGGACATCAAGACAATGAGGACCAACGTGTGGAAGCAGGAGCTGCTCATGGGAGAGTGTATGCACTCGAGAACGAGAGAGGAGAAGATCCGAACGTCGTTACTGATACGTTCCTTCTCAATAATCGTTATGCTTCCATACTATTTGATACTGGTGCCGATAGAAGTTTTGTGTCTACTACGTTTGCACCCTTATTAGAGAAACCCCCGATGGCCTTAGGAATTGGTTATGAGGTAGAGTTAGCTAATGAGAACATAGAAAGGATTAGGACTATCATTCGCGGTTGCACGTTAAACTTTCTAAATCACCCTTTCAACATAGATCTGCTACCCGTCACGTTAGGAAGTTTCGATGTCATCATTGGTATGGATTGGTTGTCGAAGTATCGTGCTCACATACTTTGCGACGAAAAGATCGTGCGTGTACCTTACGGAAAAGAAATCCTAAATATTCTAGGAGATCGAAAAGGTTCGAGGATCCCATCCCGGTTAGCAGTCATTTCTTGCACTAAGTTGCCGAAGCTAATGGAGAAAGGATGTTACCTTTTCTTAGCTCGAATTTCTGAGAAAGGAGAGGAAGGAAAGGTGCATTGGAGATGTACCTATAGTTCGTGATTTTCCTGATGTATTTCCCGATGATTTGCCGGGAATCCCGCCGACTAGACAAGTGGAGTTTCAGATTGAGTTGATACCTGGTGCTGCACCCGTGGCACGAGCGCCTTATCGTCTTGCACCTACTGAACTGGAAGAGTTGTCGAAACAATTAGCGGAGTTAGTCGAAAAAGGATTTATAAGACCAAGTTCTTCGCCTTGGGGAGCCCCGGTCTTATTTGTGGAGAAGAAGGATGGATCGTTTCGCATGGGTATTGATTATCGAGAGTTGAACAAATTAACGGTGAAGAATAGATACCCGTTACCGAGGATCGACGATCTGTTCGATCAGCTCCAAGGATCGAGTGTGTATTCGAAGATCGATTTGAGATCGGGATATCATCAGCTTCGAGTTCGCGAAAAAGATATTCTGAAAACGGCTTTCAGAACCCGTTACGGGCATTACGAGTTTCAGGTGATGCCGTTTGGGTTGACTAACGCACCGGCGATATTCATGGACCTCATGAATCAGGTGTGTAAGCCTTACTTAGAGAAGTTTGTGATTGTGATCATCGATGACATTCTAATTTATTCGAAGAATGAAAAGGAGCATGAGGAGCATCTAAGACTTATCTTAGAATTGCTCAGGAAAGAGAAACTGTATGCCAAGTTTTCTAAATGTGAATTTTGGATTCCGACGGTACAATTTCTGGGTCATGTGATTGATAGACCAGGAGTTCATGTAGATCCTGCTAAGATTGAAGCGATTAAAGATTGGGCTGCACCTACGACCCCAACGGAAGTTCGTCAATTTTTGGGATTAGCCGGTTATTACCGAAGGTTCATTGAGGGATTTTCGAGGATAGCAAAACCGTTGACCAAATTGACTCAAAAGAGCGTTAAGTACGAATGGGGAGATAAGGAAGAGGTAGCATTTCAATTACTTAAGGAGATGTTGTGTAATGCTCCTATCTTGGCGTTACCCGAAGGTAGCGAAGACTTTGTCGTCTATTGTGCCGCTTCGTATAAAGGTTTGGGAGCTGTGTTAATGCAACAAGAGAAAGTGATAGTTTATGCTTCCCGACAGCTCAAGAGGCATGAGAAGAACTACACCACCCATGATTTGGAGTTAGGTGCTGTGGTTTTTGCTTTAAGGATATGGAGACATTACTTGTATGGAACCAAGTGTGTAGTGTTTACTGACCACAAAAGTCTGCAACACATCTTGAATCAAAAAGAGCTCAACATGAGACAACGACGTTGGATTGAGTTGCTAAGCGATTACGATTGTGAAATTCGCTACCATCCTGGTAAAGCAAACGTCGTTGCTGATGCTCTTAGTCGAAAGGAGAGATTTCCACCGTTACGAGTTAGGTCATTAGGAATGACTATCGTATCGCCATTACCGTCTCAAATATTTGAAGCTCAAACGGAAGCGTTGAAAGCAGAAAACCGACCTGCTGAGAACATGTTTGGGATGGCTGAAAATTAGAAAGGATTTGTTAAGCGTTCTGATGGAGTATTATGTTTTAGAGAGCGAAATTGGGTACCTTTGTATGAAGGAATTCGAGAGTTGATTATGCACGAGTCGCATAAGTCAAGATACTCTATTCATCCTGGGTCTGACAAGATGTCGCAAGATTTGAAAAAGTTATATTGGTGGCCAAATATGAAGGCAGATATAGCATTGTATGTTAGTAAGTGTTTGACTTGCTCTAAGGTTAAGGCAGAACATCAAAGACCGTCAGGATTATTGACGCAACCAGAACTCCCAGTTTGGAAATGGGAGCGGATTACAATGGATTTTATTACCAAATTACCAAAGACAGCTAGCGGTTGTGACGCTATTTGGGTAATTGTGGATCGATTGACTAAGTCTGCTCATTCCTGGCAATTAGTGAAGATGATAGGGTGGATAAACTTGCGAGGTTGTATGTGAAGGAAATTACTTCGCGTCATGGAGTCCCGATATCTATTATTTCGGATCGCAATAGCCGTTTTACGTCAGCTTTGTGGATATCTTGAATATTATGAATTGTGAATGCCAAATTATGAAGGCAAAAGGGTGACAATAAGTACCTGAAAGAACCACCAAGTCTTTAGTGTTCAGTCCCTTGGAGGCAAAATTAGCTTTGAGTTGTGTAATGTTTGCAAAAGGAGAAGGTAACGAAGTTAAAGCCTCATTTGCAATCGACATTCTTCCATCTCTTCTCCCTAAAGGCACTGGCCAAAATGGTCCCTTAATCTGCAAAAATGATAAAAAAAAAATATATATATATTTTTATATCAAATGGAATGTAATGTTCAACGACACCATTAAGATTTTTTCCCCCTTACATTATTAATATATGTAACAATATTAATCTACGTAACAATATAGAGTTCTCAATTTCACATTACGGTCTTTGGCCTTAGGGTACCTTCTGTACAAATTAAAAAGTTTTCAACCCAAGGGTTCTGGGTTCAAGCTTTTTTATGAAAAGACATAACTATCAATTTCTCTACACATTCTCTCGGTCATATTAACAGACTTGAAAGAATGGGTCATTAAAAGTTGGCCTTGAGATGCATATTTTCGGGGATATTTATTTATATGCCATTACGCTTAGAGAATGTGAGGAACTTGGATTCAACCCTAAACTTAAATTGGTGGAAGAATTGCCTAGACTTCAAAACTTTTAATCTCCTCATTTCTTTCGCTAATTTCAGAAAAGCTTGAAAGACTTTTTGCATTAACAATCAGGATTAAAATTCTAGAATATTCTTGCTTTGTCTTAATTAAGCGATATATTTACTTTATAATGCAACTGTATTGAATGACTAGTACCTGGTAGATAGCATCTCGAGCAACTAAAGCTAAGATATCTGCACAAGAAACAACACCAGGACATGCAGCTTCTACAGCAGTTTTTGCAGCATCAACAACTTGAAATCCTCTTAGTGTTAAATTAGGAATTCCTTCTTTCTCGGCTTGATTATTTGCTGTTGAGTTTAGTAGTACAGAACCGTCACATCCCTGCAGAATCTCAGCATATTTCAGTTAATGACATAAAATTGTTCATAAATAACGAAAAAGTGTTATTAAATCAAATAAAAGATGGTGGATGTTACTGCACGAACCCTAACAAAACAATCATGAAAGTGCATTCGGAGCAAACCAGCAGCAAGAGAAGGAGCTCGGTGAATGTAGTTTGCTGTTGTCTTCCGGACAATGGCTTCAACTCTCGGACAAGTGTATCTATAGAATCCTAGGTCCAAACCTTTGCCATTGGCTATCTCAAAAACAAGAGCAATTAGCAGAAGCTGGAGGACAGCTATAAGTTGCTTTTGGATTGCCATATTGCTTAGTTAACAAATACACAAAGAAGAAGAGATGATTTGGAAACTCAGGAGAGTTTCCAATTTATAGTTATGAAGATGAGAAAGTCACCTTTGAATGCTTCCATCAGTGAGTTGTTTTGGAGTTTGTTTATACACAAATTGTTATTAGAAAAGTGTTGAATTTTGATATAGCCATCATTTATTATATGTGTGCACGACATATGAACATTTCAGTTTTTCAAGCTACTATGTTTAATTGGAAGTTGAAACCCTGCTAAATTAATAATTTTATACGGAATTTAGTATTTATTTATTTATTTATTTTTTTTATAATGATATGCAAAAATGTGTATATATATATATATATATATATATATATATATATATATATATATATATATATATATATATATATATATATATATATATATATAAAACTTGGTGATGTTGGAACACCATTGCAACACCGTGCTACTAGACTGAAAAGACGATAAAACAAAAGACCTCTCCACCAAACGAGAGAAGCAAAACCCAAGTTCTCTGTCGAGCATTGCAAGTTGTTTAAAAATTAAATAAATTCAGGAATAAGTAGTCTATATATTATTATAACTTTGAAACTATGTTTTAATGTAGATAGGGAGTCATTGGAAGCACGAAGGTTTCAACTTGGGTGTTTTTAAAGCTATTCACCTAACATTGAAAACCAACTTGGGCCTCTCGTTTTTTTATTTTTTATGATCAAATATCTTTTTTAGTTGCAAGGTCGACGAACAAATTACTTAAGAAAGAAACACGATTTTGGTAAAAAGCTGGATACTCCTTTATTTGAACTTATCTTTCGAGTTGATGTGCCGTGCAAACTTTGGTATCAAGCCAAACCTAAATGTAACACCCCCAAAATTTGGTACAACGAAAGACTAATCAAGCTTTCGGTGTGCTATGAGGATTGGTATCCGTCACAAGTCATAAAGAAACGAGATAAAGTAAACATAAGTGAAAATGTAACCCTTCAAGGTTTTTAGGTTTACATTCATCCCAAACAATCCAAAGTAAGGCCCAAAATAATTATGTGCTGGATACTAATGTTAAATATGGATTGAATAAGTATGCTAAGCATTCTGTGCTAAGTGCTGAGATTTGTTGTTTTGTTTCTAACTTGAATAAAACTGTTGAACCAAGAACTTATGAAGAAGCTAGTAAAGATCATAGGTGGATTAATGCTATGAATGAAGAAATTTATGTTTTACATGAAAATGATACTTGGGAAGAAACTGATCTACTAATTGGTAGAAAACCAATTGATAGTAAATGGGTCTTAAAAAATAAGTATAAGTCAACTGGTGAAGTTGAAAGGTATAAGGCTAGACTTGTTGCTCAAAGTTTTAGGCAAAACGAGGGTATTGATTATGATGAAACCTTTAGTCCTGTTGTGAGGATGGGTACTGTTAGGTGTTTGTTACGTGTTGCTGTTAAACATGATTAGAAGGTTTTTCAAATAGATGTTAATAATGCATTTCTGTATGGTGACTTTAATGAGGAAGTTTATATGCTTCCTCCACCTGGGTATTCCACTAAGGGTAGCAACAAAGTGTGTAGGTTGAAGAAATCTTTGTATGGGCTTAAACAAGCTCCCAGGCTGTGGAATCATAAACTGTTTGAAGCTTTGTTTGAAGCAGGATTTATTCAATCTAAGGATGATCAATCCTTTTTTATTAAGAGAAGTGATAAAACAATTGTGTTCCTTTTGGTTTATGTGGATGATTCAATAATCACTGGTAATTGTGAAAAGGAAATTGAAAGGGTTAAACAGTTTTTGAAAACCAAGTTTAAAATCAAAGACTTGGGAGAATTAAATTCTTCCTTGGAATTGAAGTTTTAAAAACTAAAACTGGTTTATGTGTGAATCAAAGGAAATAATGTCTTGAGCTGTTGCATGATTATGGTTTGCTTGCTTGTAGACCTGTTATGACTCCATTACCTGAAAATTATGTTTTGGCTCATAAAGAAACTGATGATGCTAAGTTGTTGAAAAACATTACTAGTTATCAAAAATTAGTTGGAAAGCTTATCTATCTTACTATGACTAGACATGATATTTCATATGCTGTTCACTGTTTGAGTCAATATATGCATGCTCCTTTACAGTCTCATTTAAACCTTGGTTTGAGAGTTTTAAAGTACTTAAAACTTGCACCTGGAAGTGGTATTGGGTTTGATAGAACTCAAAGTAAGTTTGGTGTTATTGGATATTCTGATTCTGACCGGGCTAAATGTCCTTTGACAAGGAGGTCAGCATTAGGATATTGTGTGTTTGTTAATGGCAATCTTGTTTCTTGGAAAAGCAAGAAGCAAGCCACACTTTCTAAGTCTTCTGCTGAAGCAGAATATAGAAGTATGGCTTCTGCTACTTGTGAGGTTATGTGAATTTTGAAAGTGTTTGAGGATTTGGGTGAAACTGGGTTGATACAAGTCGATCTTTGTTGTGACAGTAGGTCTACAATTCAGATTGCTGCAAATCCTGTTATGCATGAGAAAACTAAACACTTTGATATTGATGTACATTTGGTAAGAGAAAAGATTGCTTCAGGTTTGATTAAAACTGTTAATGTTGAGTCTAAAAACCAGGTTGCTGATATTTTGATTAAAGGTCTTGGGTGTGTGCAACATACTTTTTTGGTTAAGAAACTTGGCATGTTAAACTTGTTTGTTTCATAAGTTTGAGGAAGGGTATTAAATTATACACTTTAGCAAACTTAAGAAACTCTAAGGGTTAATATTTTGAAAAAACAATAACAAAAATGACGTATTTTTTAGTGATTTTTGATGGTTTCGCATGTAAGCTTAGATGTGAGACAACCCCATATTCACTTTTCCCGACATAATAATAATTTATGATTTTTGATAAGGTAGACATATATAGTCGAAAACCAAGTGCAACTTTAAATGTAAAAGACTAATGAATACGTGTAATAAAGTGATAGAGTAAAATATGGTTCTAGTTGTTCCATCCATTTAACAAGCTTCATCAAACCTTCAATAGCATTGGTGTCATTCTAATTGTCTATTATGCCAACAATAACTTGATCTCTTTACAAACCAAGTCTACCCATATAGTATCCATTTGAGCCTTTGTAGCTCCGGAAAGTTGCTCGACATCAACATGAACATCAATTGTATGAGAGTTTGTGTTTGTTTCCGATTTTGTCTGATAAAAGCCGAAAGAAAAGTGTAATATATTAGAATATATATAAAACGATAGCAAAAAATAAATTAAAACAAGCGATTACTTGGTAAGGTCAGTGATTAAACAACACATGTTGCGATTTAAAACATGTTTTACCAAGAAAGCTAATAAGCACAAGTAGTTCAACATAAGCAAACGAAAGCACATCGATCCTTTAACAAGCAATCACAATAGTATGATAAAGCTGTATACAAATAAACAAACAAAAGCATTGCACAAGTAAGTGTTATAGCCATGAAGTAAAGCAATGAAACAAATTTATGAAGGTGCTTTGTTCTTATTCGACCTAAAGCTCACGCGGGTTCTAATCAAGTAGAACAATGCATTGTATGATAAATCACATAATTGGAGAACAAGCAAAGATCTAGTATGTAAACTACTACTCACCCAACACTACGATAACCATTGAGCTTACTTGAATAAATCAGTATAGTTGGCCTGTTTAGAGATGAAAATTCTATTGCATGTGCTTTAAATCAACCAAACGGGAGTAAACTAACTGACAGTCAAGAACATATAAATCATCTGTCGAATTAATAAACATACGCATGTACTCAAGATAAATGCGTCTATAAATATTTGTTTTCACAAAATGCAAGATATATATTATAAATCAATAGTGTGTCACCTACATACATACCTATACGCCAGTGGTATCGAAGATGCATCAAACGTGACTTATTATTAGCCAACTCGTCGTCAATGCAAGTATCAAATACCACAAGATATTACTGAAAAAGATCACTAATTTGTAACTTTTTCATTATATTTAGCAATTAAATTAATTTGTAAAAATTACATCAATAAATCAACTTTTTTACAAGATTAACATATTACGAAGTACCAACCAAGATTAAATAAAAAAACACTGATTCCAAATCGAACATCAAGGTCAATTAACCAAAAAGCCATGCATTGGACTCTCCTTATTAAATCAAATCACACTTCAACTCGATCATTAGTTGATTAAAGCACAATGCTTCCTGATTTCACCATTCTTTCCTGTAAGAACTCTGATTTTACCCATTTTAACCATTGAATCGCTGAAATCTTTGAAGAATGTAGCTCCATGAGATTTTGCTTGAAGCTTGACATAAGCACTTGTTTGCTTGTCATTTAGAAGAGCAGCATCTGATTCAAACAAGCCTCTTCTTTTCGATACGATAGTGTAGTAATCTTCATCAAATGTTTTGACACTCCCTGGATCCATTTCAAGAAGTGTGGTTGTGTCGGTAGGCTTGCATTTACTTTTCAAATGAGGTACATACTTTGGGTCTAGAGTTGGGTCAGTGTCGCCTTTGCCAGTAAAATTGTATAACCGGGATGCGATGGTAGAACAGTGAGAAACTCCCACAGTGTGTCCTCCTATGTAAAGAGATAAAACTTTAAATGTTAGAGAAGTTCATTGACGATCCATTATCTCTGGAACTACGTAAATTTTCAATTCTTCGAATGTAAATGTTCGAGATATAATAGGTTCAGTTATGATATATGGTCGCTGTATTTATAATCCTCATCTAGAGAAATACTAATTTGATTAGATATAATTAAAAATAGTCATCTAGTATGTAATCTAATGACTAATATATACCAAAAGTGCTGAATTAAATATCTAAAGGTAGATCGAAAAAGGACAATATACCTGAAAGGACTACTAGGTCTTTAACGCTCAAGCCCCTAGACTTAAACTGTGATTTGAGTGTAGTTATGTTGGCAAAAGGAGCTGGCAGCGTGAAACTCTCTGATGCTATCGATACTCTTCCATCTCTTCTCCCTAATGGCACTGGCCAATATGGTCCCTTAATCTGCAAACGAACAAAAAAGGCTTTATCAAGACCATTATGCTAGTCTATCGGTTAAAAAGCAATTGCATCACTAAAAACCACATATCTCGTTGCCATCGTGTAGCTTTTAGGCCAGCAAATTAACCTCAAGTCCTCAAGTTTGAGGGTTTGAGTGTATAGAACATGAATGCATGTCTTCATATATAGTGTAGTAAATGAACATTTCATGCTCATGCTCATGCCAGTTAACATATAAAGATATATATATGTACCTGCTGAATTGAATCTCGAGCTACTAGAGCTAAGATATCTGCACAAGAGACAACACCAGGACATGCGGCTTCTACAGCTGTTTTAGCAGCATCAATAACTTGAAATCCCCTAAGGGAAAGATTTGGAATTCCAGCTTTCTCCGCTTGGTTATTCTTGGTAGAGTTTAGTAGCACTGAACCATCACATCCCTGCATAAACATCATACATGTTAATTCATGATATACGTACTATATCAAATTATCAATCTTAAATTACAATTATGAGATATCATATATATTAGCAAGTAATGTACTCAGAGCACAGACCCTAACAAAACAATCATGAAAATGCATTCGGAGCAATGGAGCCGCTAGAGAAGGAGCTCTAGAAATGAAATTTGAGGTTGTCCTCTTTACAATTGACTCAGCTCTAGGACACGTCTTTTGATAGAACCCTAACGTTAAGCCCTTGCCATTGGCGATGTTCAATAGAAGAGCGACTAGCATAAATTGGAGACCAAGTGTAATGTGTTTTTGGATGGCCATATTGCTTCCACACTCATACACAAAAACTAAGAGATGATTAGGAAGGTGATGAGTGTCTTGAATTAATAGCTGTACGTGAAGATGATAAGGTTTTATTTCAATGTTTAGATCAATGAGCTGTTCTTCTGTTAAATAATAAGCTAATCATTAAGTCGAACCTTTTCTTATTACAATCCAAGGCATAGAGTGGACTTTTAAATGTTAAGTATTTATTTTACATGTACATGAAAAATCATGCGTGAGCTTTTTTTTTTTTTTTTTTTTTTTTTTTTACAATACTCTTGCTAACATGGACCAGATTTTTATGTTCTATAAACATAAAATACCAGATACGAACCAAAGGTTTGTTCATTCATTTCCGTTTTTGTAAACGCTTGATAAGCCGTATCTTATGCCCGTTGATCATCTTAATGAACGATAACATGTACAAAAACAAGCTCATTTTCTTGATGACCGATTATTAAAACAGAAATCCATTCATTTAGTCTTTCCTTGTACCGTTAAACATATAACAAACTAACACGCATAATAACAAGCCATGCAGCGTTCATTCAAATCGTATAATCATGACATAACTCTTGGCTTGTTTCGATACCGCGATACCATGAACTCAACCCATGTTTGTAAGAGGAGATAGTTGGTTCGTTGACATTTTTGTAGTGGTTGAAACATGCTTAAAGAATCATATCTTGGTTCTTTTGGACCAGTTCCGATAATATTATATACAATAATGTAGTAATAATATAGATTGATAATTGGACCAATTGCTGTTGCTAATTGTTTTTTTTTTTTTTTAAATTACCAGGTTGGTGTTTTTTAAGCACTTAACTTGCATCAAATAGAGTTATGAAATCAAAGTATTAGATGTCCAAACTAACAAAAATGATGATCGATCACCTCTTAGCAATTGAATCCCACATGCCTGGTGGAATATCCATCGAGTATGCCAGGTCATTACAGATGATCACATATGTACACCCGTCGGAATTATGTCGAAATAAGATGTAATCCACGTTTTTAGAACAAAAAGGCGAAAACTATGTCGCTATTCAAACAAAATATCTCAACTGCTGTCAAATTTAACAAACAAATAAATTAAGAAAAAAAAATTAATTGACAAATTAATGTAAATGACTATCCATTATCTCTGATAGCATGGCGGAGCAAGGAATTGTAGCTAAAGGGGACACTCGAGTCACCAATGGCTTTCAAGTATCTACGGTAGATTACGAATTTTAAAACGGGTCGGGTCGGGTTTGGTTTAATTACATATGTGATTTGCTGTACAAGAAATTAGAAACGTAATTGCTTCAAGTTTACTATAAAATGGACTAATTTGACTTGTATTTCGTTCTCATTGATATACATAAATTATTAATAACAATAAGACTAGGTGAAAGCGGCCAAAGTAATATTTTGTATTAAACACTTCTAATCACTTATAAAAACAATATTATTATCAAAAACCATTAGTGAATCAAATCATTTTTTTGTAACTCACTTTTTTCACCTTTTTTTTTTGTCTTTTTTACAAATTCACGTTTTTTTTTCTAATTCATTTTTTTTAATAATTAATGTTTTTTCCTTCCGATTTCATATGTTTTCGTCTGTTTTCAACGTTTTTGTCCGTTTTTTACGTTTTCGTCAACTTTCAAACGTTTTCGTCCAATTTTACACGTTTTCATCCGTTTTCGTTCGTTTTTATACGTTTTTGTCCGTTTTCATACGTTTATATACGTTTTCGTCCGTTTTCAGATATTTTTGTCAGCTTTCATACGTTTGTCTGTTTTCAAACATTTTCGTCCGTTTTTTCACGTTTTCGTCTTTTTCAAACGTTTTCGTCTGTTTTCGTCCGTTTATACGTTTTCATCCGTTTTCAAACGTTTTCGTTCGTTTATATACGTTTTCATCCGTTTTTATATGTTTTCATCCGTTTTCAGACGTTTTTGTCCCCTTACATATGTTTTCGTCCGTTTTTTACGTTTTCGTTCAATTTTTGACGTTTTTGTCTGTTTTCATATGTTTTCGTCCGTGTTAATACGTTTTCGTTCGTTTTCGTCCGTATTCTTACGTTTTTGCCCGTCTACGTCCGTTTTTATACGTTTTCGCCTGTTTTCGTTTGTTTTCGTTTGTTTTCATACGTTTTCATTCGTTTTAATACGTTTTCATCCGTTTTCATCTATTTTACATACATTTTCGTCCGTTTTCAGACGTGTTTTTACGCTTTCATACATTTTCGTCTGTTTTCGTATGTTTCCGTCCGTTTTATTACGTTTTCGCTCATTTTCGTCTATTTTTATACGTTTTCGTCCGATTTCGTTTGTTTTCGCTCTTTTTCATATGTTTTTGTTCGTTTTCATCCGTTTTCCTTTATGATCATCCATTTTTCATATATTTTTGTCCGTTTTTATATGTGCTTTTACACTTTCATACGTTTTTGTCCGTTTTCATATGTATTCGTCCATTTTCTTACGTTTTCGTCTGTTTTCTTACATTTCTGAATATTACAAGTGATATTCATAATATCACTTGTGATATTCAGAATATCACTTGTGATTATCTGAATATCACCTATGATTTTTTTATGTTTTCATCCATTTTCTTACGTTTTCCATACGTTTTTGAATATCACAATTGATATTCAGAGTATCACTTTTGATTTTCTGAATATCTATCACTTGTTGTATTCTGAATATCACTTGTGATTTTCATGTTAAAAAACATTAGTTGGAAATTACTTGTGATATTAATAAAATCACTTGTGATATTCAGAAAATCAATTGTGATATTCAGAAAATAATATCACATGTGATATTCAAAAAATCACTTGTGATATTTATGAAAATCACGGAATATCACTTTTGATATTCTGAATATCACAGAATATCTCTTAGGATATTCAGAAATGTATGAAAATGTCTGAAAATGGCCAAAAGCGTTTAAAAACGGACGAAAATAAATGAAAACGTATGAAAGCGTAGAAACACATATGAAAAAGGACAAAAATGTATGAAAAATGGACGAAAACAAAAAAAAAAAAAACAGATGAAAACGGACGAAAACGAATGAAAACGTAAGAAAATGGACGAAAACGTATGAAAACGGACGAAAGCGTAAGAAAACGGATGAAAACGCAAGAAAAAGGATGAATATGTATGAAACGGACAAAAACGTATGAAAGCATAAAAGCACGTCTGAAAACGGACGGAAACGTAGGAAAAATGGACGAAAACGAAAGAAATGGATGAAACCTATTAAAACGAACGAAAACGGACGAAAACGTATGAAAATGGACGAAAACGAATATCACTTGTGATTTTCTTATGTTTTCATCCATTTTCTTATGTTTTCCATACATTTTGAATATCACAATTGATATTCAGAGTATCACTTGTGATTTTCTGAATATCACTTGTGATTTTCTGAATATCTATCACTTGTGCTTTTCTGAATATCACTTGTGATTTTCATGTTACAAAACATTAGTTGAAAATTACTTGTGATATTCAGAAAATCATTTGTGATATACAGATTATCACTTGTGATATTTTGAATATCACATAATATCACTTATGATATTCAGAATATCATTTGTGACACTTAGAATATCACTTGCGATATTCAGAAAATCAAAGAATATCACATGTGATATTCAAAAAATCACTTGTGATATTCTGAATAGACAAAAAAGGACGAAAATGTATGAGAAATGGACGAAAACGAAAGAAAATGGATGAAAACGTATGAAAACGAACGAAAACAGACGAAAACGTATGAAAACGGACGAAAGCGTAAAAAAATGGATGAAAACGCATTTCACACCTCGCCAAGGCGGAAAGACGAGTGTAACTTCATTGATATAATCACAACACATGGTGTCTATATAGAGAATTACTACATGCAAATAAATAGAGCAATGTACTGACACAAAGTGTCGTAACAATACCCCAAAAGAAAATAACCAAAACTAAACTCCAAAGGTATTTTTAACAAAACATAAAGTACTTGTCGAAAAACATTAAAGTATCACAATGAAAATAAATCCAATCCATAATTCAAACATACAGATAATTCATTCTCAAATGCAACTAAGTCTAGTCTAGTCGCTCCCTTCTACATTAGCCTTAGAAAGTTCACCTGAAAATGATGCTTAAAAAGGTAAACATAATGTTGGTGAGGTTCATAGGTTTAAGACACACACTATAAGAATCTGATGGAATACCCACGACTAGTACCCACACTCATCCTTTTGAGGGCATTGACCCACCTGATACCCATCAGTTACCCACGATCAGTGACTTACAAAGTCGATTTTATTTTCCCTCAAATTTCTCACGGATTTACCCACACAAATAGCCACATAGATATATTTGGTGTGTAATATGTGGGTAAATAATTGGCGCCAAAATATTTCTCACGGATTACCCACATCATGAGTTATTGTGGGTAATTTAGTGGGTAGTTCTTTCCTACTAAAAATTTCCCCATGCATTACCCATGAAGACACTTATCTTGGGTAAATGTGTGGGTAATTTTTTGAATACATAAAAAATATATTAAATCTTAGGTTAATCCCCACCATTAGATCAAACTAAATGGATGGTGGCGATTTGTCCATTGGTATGCATTAAAATAAGAGTATGCAAAATAAAGTGACTCATATTTTAAACACTTAAAAAATATACCATGGTAAAAAAAAAGTAATTAATACTAAGAAGTTTAAATATTGACAAACAATATTTTAGAAATTGCCCATCCAGAGTAAAAATAAGTTTATTAGTAATAATAGTAATATTCTAGAACAAAAATAGTCCCTTACTTATATTAATGATGATATATTTTAATATTATATAAACATGCATATTTAATTCTATTTATATTTATGGCTACCCACTCCCAATTCTTGATATTCTTATTTCACGGTTCTGAATATCTACCGTTCTTCTTCACTTTTTCTGGCATTCTTCTACACTTTTTCCTGACGAGATGATCTAGAAAGGAAAGTAGACTCCATTTTGGTTTTCCATTCTTGGAGATGAGGGCACTAAGGTGCCGTTTACTTGTAGAAAATTTTTCCTCTTTTTCTGTCTCTAAATTTCTTGAGAAGGGAATAATTTTTCTTCTTTAAAGAAGAGTCAAGAATTTTGAAAATCCATTTAGTTGGAGTTATATATATATTTTTTAAAAATGATATGAAGATTACCTCAAATTGCGACGGTGGCGGTGATGACTGGCGGTGGCGGCGACCGTGGGCTGTGGAGGATGACACGAGAGATTAGGGATAGAATGGTGTATGTGTTTTTTTTTTTGGAGTTGGAAAAAAATGAGAAAGAAAAAAGTGAGTATAATAGAATGGACTTTTCAATTTCTTAGTTAAAATTTAGAAAACGAGAATTTTTTTTTTGAAAATTGTTGGAAAAAAATGTGACTAAACGGATTTTCAATTTTTTAATTTTCACATGAAAAATTTCCTAGAAAAATGAATTTTTTTTCACCAACTAAACGCACCCAAAGCTTTTAAATTGAGGGCACTTTAACATTTTTTAACAAAGCAAACACATTTTCCTACTAACTTAACCATTCTCCGAAGCATTTATTGGGGCCTTTCCCCCACTACTTAAAGCATGCCTCCGGCCTTACATAGATATTCGCAAACACTGTAATCAGTGTTGCAAAAATCGGCCTACAAGGCCGATTAATCGGCGATTACAAGCTGAACGGCCTTGGACCTTGGAGCGAATTACAAGGTAATCGGCCGATTAATCGGCCTTGGACCTTGGAATCGGCGATTAATCGGCCAAAAATCGCTACACGGCCCTCGACCGCCTCGGGACCGATTCACGATTTTTGCAACATTGACTGTAATCAAACATGCCATTGAAATTTCCTTTGGAGCGATGTGCACTTCAGGTTTACTTGAATTTGTTTTGGAAACAACATGAATTTATTTTAATAAACAACAAAACTATAATGTAATACACAATAGGCTAAACTATCACATCATATATTTCGATGTAGACAGGCTTTTTTATGTTGATTTGTAACCAATAAAATGACTTTGTCTGACATACTCAAAATATCTTCTTCAAATTCGGCTCCTCATATGAGAAATGCTTCTGGTTTCAAGTCTTCCAGAAGCAGCAGTGAAACTGCATGCCGCAAAACACTGAAGCTGGAAAGGGGTATATGTTAGAACATTTAGGATCACAGTAATCTAAGAGTCGTGTAAACACTTTCAGATTGAAGTATTCGATGGTTCTATTGAAATCTCAAATTGGATAAAACTCATATTTAGAAACGAGATTGTGTTTTGTTGTTATGAAACAAAACCAGACATAGAGAATATGATATTGACCAACAAAAACTGAAAAACGGTTATAACTGCTATGCAGGTATTATAACCGCCATCAGTTAAATTGACAGGCAAAATATAGGTCCAAAATTACAGGAATTTTATTTTTAAGTGCGCTTTTAACATAGCACTTTATACCAAATAAAATTTTTTCCAACTGACATGGCAGCTCGACCCCAGCCAGGGACCTTTGGTCCCTGCTACTAGGGGCTGCCGCCCCTGGGACCCTGCTACCGGGGCACCTGTGATTCGGGTTTTCGCCCACGAATGATAATCATAATAACGTCATACAAGTGTGCACTCTGCACAACCCCAACTTGTTGAACATTTATCATGATTACATATTTGTCAACTAAGTCAATCCATTACACTTAAATCATATCGGTGACGCAAAATCACCAACAGTATATAGCTCCTTTATAACTGGTCTCAAGCTTCCAATAAAACCTAATATGCCACACGATGTGCATCTGACAAAGGTAGGAAACCCCACCAAAAGAACACCATAGAGCAAAGCGAATCGACCCAGTTACATGCAACTAACAAGTGATCAGACCTTCAGTTGAACAATAACAAATAGAGAAAATAGAGAATTACAATCAATGTCCCTTTTACATATCTCGATTAACACAGATGGGCGGGAGTTGTCTTTATCTGATTTGCATATAAAAATGCACACTTTTTCAGGAACTAAGGAGTTCCAATGTTCCATACATCAAGGGGATTTTCACATATAGAACTTGAATATATACAATTATACATCAATGTAACACAATGCTAGTAATATGTATACAAAGACAGAATTCCCATTTTTGTAAACAAAACTAGGTCAATTTTTTATTGTGTCTAACTAAAAACCGCATTTGCTGGAACATAAGTGTTTTATTGGTGCTAATCATAGACATAAGGGAAATGTTTAGCAGTCCCAGCCTATTAAAAATAAATAAATAAATAAAATGTATGATTTTTATTGTTTAATTATCCAAAAACTTTGCATACTTGTTTTAGTGTGTATATATCGCTGAAAGTAGTGTAGTATATATTTTTCATCAAATACATCACTCTTTTACAAAGTAAACAAACAACTTATATGAAATACAAAAATTTTACGAAGCATCCAAGTTCAATCAATAATAATTCTGGATTACAAATACAGCCCCCAGCTTGTTCAAGTAAATAAGAGGCCTCTCCTTGGACTCCCGTCAATAAATCAAATCACACGTTAGCTTAATTAATTTTGAGGCAAAAAGAATAAATATCATCATTTCACGGCATGCTTTAGTTTACTAAAGCACAAGTTCTTCGGATTTCACCAGCAGAACCAGTCAGAACACCAATTTTACCCATTTTAACCATTGACTTTGAAAAATCATTAAAGAATGTGTACCCAAATGACTTTGATTGAAGCTTGACATACGCACTTGTTTGCTTGTCATTTAGAAGAGCGGCATCTGATTGAAACAACCCTCTCTTTCTCAAGACAACAGTGTAGTAATCCTCATCGAAAGATCTTGGAGTCCTATCCATCGCAAGGACTGAAGTTGTGTCTCTAGGAGAGCATATACTTTTCAACTGAGGAATAAACTTGGGGTCTAGGGATGGGTCGGTGTCGCCTTTCCCCGTAAAATTGTACAACCGGTTCACAATGACAGGACAGTGAGAAACACCAACAGTATGTCCTCCTATTTGAAAAAAGTAAAACATAAAGTGTTAGAGGGGTTTGTTGACAACTCTCGTTTGAACACACTATCTCAATATGATCGAGGGTATTATATGGTTGTAGGTAATCCCGTCCAACCTGGTTTATATGCTTAGTTACCTATGCTAAAAATGAACGCTGTATTCATAAACCAACCCTGCTTTTCTGCATCTTCTGAATAAAATGTACACTATATGTTGATTTATTTTGGAGGTTTGAAAAACTTTACAAGAATATAGTGTAATTAGGATTAAGAGAGTTTTAGCCAGTCTTCTTAACTCTCCTCTATGAGTTAATTTATACGACTACACCTTTAGCAATGTTTTGTTTCTGCACTGTTCCTTCTTTAGAGATATTTCGATGCGTAAACATAAAAATAATGGTATTTAACAACCAATAACTTTAGGAAAACCTAAATTGGTTTTGTACTTAATTGTATACTGTAAACAGGTTTTGATATACTTTGAAATAACCAAATCCATTTAGAATTAAAAACCTAATATGTATGGTAATCCAGTTAAATATTAAGATAATATATCTTGAATATTATGAATTGTGAATGCCAAATTATGAAGGCAAAATGGTGACAATAAGTACCTGAAAGAACCACCAAGTCTTTAGTGTTCAGTCCCTTGGAGGCAAAATTAGCTTTGAGTTGTGTAATGTTTGCAAAAGGAGAAGGTAACGAAGTTAAAGCCTCATTTGCAATCGACACTCTTCCATCTCTTCTCCCTAAAGGCACTGGCCAAAATGGTCCCTTAATCTGCAAAAATGATAAAAAAAAAATATATATATATTTTTATATCAAATGGAATGTAATGTTCAACGACACCATTAAGATTTTTTTCCCCTTACATTATTAATATACGTAACAATATTAATCTACGTAACAATATAGAGTTCTCAATTTCACATTACGGTCTTTGGCCTTAGGGTACCTTCTGTACAAATTAAAAAGTTTTCAACCCAAGGGTTCTGGATTCAAGCTTTTTGATGAAAAGACATAACTATCAATTTCTCTACACATTCTCTCGGTCATATTAACAGACTTGAAAGAATGGGTCATTAAAAGTTGGCCTTGAGATGCATATTTTCGGGGATATTTATTTATATGCCATTACGCTTAGAGAATGTGAGGAACTTGGATTCAACCCTAAACTTAAATTGGTGGAAGAATTGCCTAGACTTCAAAACTTTTAATCTCCTCATTTCTTTCACTAATTTCAGAAAAAGCTTGAAAGACTTTTTTGCATTAACAATCAGGATTAAAATTCTAGATTATTCTCGCTTTGTCTTAAATAAGCGATATATTTACTTTATAATGCAACTGTATTGAATGACTAGTACCTGGTAGATAGCATCTCGAGCTACTAAAGCTAAGATATCTGCACAAGAAACAACACCAGGACATGCAGCTTCTACAGCAGTTTTTGCAGCATCAACAACTTGAAATCCTCTTAGTGTTAAATTAGGAATTCCTTCTTTCTCTGCTTGATTATTCGCTGTTGAGTTTAGTAGTACAGAACCGTCACATCCCTGCAGAATCTCAGCATATTTCAGTTAATGACATAAAATTGTTCATAAATAACGAAAAAGTGTTATTAAATCAAATAAAAGATGGTGGATGTTACTGCACGAACCCTAACAAAACAATCATGAAAGTGCATTCGGAGCAAACCAGCAGCAAGAGAAGGAGCTCGGTGAATGTAGTTTGCTGTTGTCTTCCGGACAATGGCTTCAACTCTCGGACAAGTGTATCTATAGAATCCTAGGTCCAAACCTTTGCCATTGGCTATCTCAAAAACAAGAGCAATTAGCAGAAGCTGGAGGACAGCTATAAGTTGCTTTTGGATTGCCATATTGCTTAGTTAACAAATACACAAAGAAGAAGAGATGATTTGGAAACTCAGGAGAGTTTCCAATTTATAGTTATGAAGATGAGAAAGTCACCTTTGAATGCTTCCATCAGTGAGTTGTTTTGGAGTTTGTTTATACACAAATTGTTATTAGAAAAGTGTTGAATTTTGATATAGCCATCATTTATTATATGTGTGCACGACATATGAACATTTCAGTTTTTCAAGCTACTATGTTTAATTGAAGGTTGAAACCCTGCTAAATTAATAATTTTATACGGAATTTAGTATTCTTTTTTTATAATGATATGCAAAAATGTATATATATATATATAGGGGGGCTTTATTTTCAGAACCTTGTTAAGTGCGGGAACTGCGAGAACTCCAATTTTGCATTAGAAAATATGCATGTTCACATAAAATATGTATGTTTTCTTACATACACCTTAATACACATGCATGCGTATTAAGGTGTATGTAAGAAAACATATATGAACATGCATGTTTTCTAATGCATAATTGGAGTTCTCGCAGTTCCCGCACTTAACAGGGTTCTAAAAATAAAACCATTTTCCATTGATTTGTTGCACTTAACAGGTTTTTATATGAACATGTATGTTATGCATGTATGTGTATTAAGGTGTATGTAAGAAAACATACTTGTTTTATATATACATGCATGTTTTCTAATGCAAAATTAGAGTTCTCGCACTTAACAGGGTTCTGAAAATAAAGATACACTATATATATATATATATATATATATATATATATATATATATATATATATATATATATATATATATATATATATATATATAGGGTATGGTTCTAGAGAAAAGTGCATTTCGGTAGAAAAGCGAGAAAATAACTGTGATGCACTAAAATAAACACTGTGATGCACCGTTTTTTCTTTTAACTGTGATGCACTAAAATAAAAATTGGTGTATCACAGTTAAAAATTTTAGTGCATCACAGTTATTTTCTCACTTTTCTACCGAAATGCACTTTTCTCTTGAACCGAACACTATATATATATATATATATATATATATATATATATAAAACTTGGTGATGTTGGAACACCATTGCAACACCGTGCTACTAGACTGTAAAGACGATAAAACAGAAGAACACTCCACCAAACGAGAGAAGTAAAACCCAAGTTCTCTGTCGAGCATTGCAAGTTGTTTAAAAATTAAATAAATTCAGGAATAACCAGTCTACATATTATTATAACTTTGAAACTTTGTTTTAATGTAGATAGGGTGTCATTGGAAGCACGAAGGTTTCAACTTGGGTGTTTTTAAAGTTATTCACCTAACATTGAAAACCAACTTGGGCCTCTCATTTTTTTATTTTTTACGATCAAATATCTTTTTTAGTTGCAAGGTCGACGAACAAATTACTTAAGAAAGAAACACCATTTTGGTAAAAAACTGGCTACTCCTTTATTTGAACTTATCCTTCGAGTTGATGTGCCGTGCAAACTTTGGTATCAAGCCAAACCTAAATCTTGCTACGTTTCTCCGTTGCATAATCTTGTTCGCAATTTTTTCTCCCACCCATTACAATTCTTAATTGATTGATTATTTTATGTCATTTTACTTCTTAAAATTTCATCAACATCAAAAGCTAATTTACCAAACACTTCTATTAAAAAAAAAAAAAAAAAAAAAAATACAACTTGTATCTCATGTTTACAACTTACAACTTATAATTTAAAACTTATATATAGCTAATTTTGCCAAATATACACTGTGACCCGAATAATCTTTATCTTATGCTCGTTATTATTATTAGTTAAAAGTTAGAGGACCAAACTTGTTAGTTAGAAACATTACAACCGAAAGTTAGTTAATTCGGTTAGAAAACATGAAGGGTTGCATCGGTTCACAACATACCGATTCATACTCTATATATACATATGTATTTGTAACGTTTAAATGTTAATGAACATATAGATTTTACTTATTCATGTTTGCAACTTATTAATATCGATCTAGAGAGAAAAGTGGGACAACAATTGGCATCAAGAGCAAGGATTATACACCGAGAATTCACAACGATTTCTGCATAACGAAATCAAAAATTCAGAACTAAAAGCCAAAGAAAAGACGCAGGAAAAGAGGAAGAACAAATCGTTATTCCTTCTTGAGCGAAAGAGACAACTTGTTTTTCTTTAATCTTCCAAAGGAAACATACAAGTTTGAATAAGGAAACGCGTAGAAAAGATAGTGCACAATCTGTTTTACGTAGGGGTTGCAAACGCATAACATCAAGCGTATTGGCGTCGTGGAAGAGAAGGAGACTTTGTGTAGTAAGAAAAACGAACCGGTTTGAAAAAAAACACAAAGCAAGGCGTTGTTGAGTAGAAAAGCGTATACGTAGTATCTTGAATACTTGAAAAGGAGCGTGTGGAGTTTGTGTCGATTATAACACAAAGAACAACAACAACGAAGACGCAAGAAACAGAAAAACCAAAGGTTTGGTTTGTTTCGCTGCAACGAAGATCAAAACAAAGTGACTGTTTTTTATTCAAAGATTACCAAGGCGTGGTAACGAAGGAACGTGTGTAGGAGACTTAGAGATCTCAAGAAACGAGATCAAGGACAACACACAAGAAGGAAAATAACAACATGTAGTGTGGTATTTAGGAGTTTGTTTGATTGTCTTGTGTCAAAGTAAATTCTGGCAACAAACAACAACAAGAATTAGGAGGCCGTGAGTCTTCTGGTTGTGGAACAAAAGAATTAGAAAAGAAAAACAAAACAAGAAGGCCGTGACATTTTTTGTTAGACTCGTTGGGTACAAAAAAAAACAACAACAACAATTCGACAAGAAGAAAAGGAAGGAACCTTGGCGTATTATTTTTTGATTCGAACCAAAAAAAAAACAGAAAGCAGGAAAGGAAATTCGAAAGATTGTGTTGAAAATTGAAGTCGAATTGGTGAAGAAAACAAAAGAGCGAAGGGAATACATCTCGTATTCAATATAATAACGAGGTCACAAGTTTCAAATTTTCTAGATTTCAATTCATATTAGAATAGTATAGATCTTGTTAGTTTATACTATTAGGAAATCCCGAGAACTATTATTGATCCCGTAATTACTAGAAATTCCCGAAAACTATATATATTCCCATAGTAGAAGAGATACCATACTAAGAAAATAATTCCCATACATAATAGAAAGTGAAGATAATTAATACTTTTAAGATGGCCGATGATACAAACGCATCAACTACATTAAAACCCTTAACATCTATTGCACAATACCAATGCCCTAAGTTGAAAAATACAAATTACATGGTATGGGCTATACAAATAAAGGTTATATTAGAAGCACATGGTTTGTGGGAGACAATAGAACCTAAGGAAAACACACAATTAGATGATAAGAAGGATAAGGCAACTATTGCCCTTCTATATCAAGCATTGACCGAGGATGTGATTTTACAAGTAGCAAGTTGTAAAACGGCAAGGGAATTATGGGAATCGTTAAAAAGGAGACACGTTGGCGAAGAGAAAGTGCAACAAGCACGATTACAATCCTTAATGATAGGATTTAATGCCCTTCAGATGAAGGAAGATGAAACGGTGGATGCATTTGCAGAAAAGTTAAACGGCTATGTCACGAAGGCAAAAGAACTAGGGAAAACAATAGATGAATCACTTATAGTTAGAAAACTATTAGACTCCACACCCGATAGATTCATTCAGATAGTAGCATCCATAGAACAAACTAGTGATCTAGACAACATTACCCTAGATGAGATCACTGGAAAACTCAAGGCGTTTGAGGAAAGGATAAAACTCCGGAAAGGAGGTCAAGTTGAAAGCCAGTAGAATTTACTATTCACACATGGTGAACACTCAGGAAGAGGAAAGCGTTTTAGTAAACGTGGAGGTAGATCAAACTATTCACGAGGAAACTGGCGAAACAACAAACACAGAAATAACTCACAAGAAGGAAACTCAAATTATAAGGGAAACCCTAATAAGAATACAAATAGAAAGGATTTGAGTACGTTAAGATGTTTCAAATCTAACAAACTTGGACATTTCATGAGTAAGTGTAGAGTAAAAACAACAGCTCAGGAACAATCGAACCTTATCTTAGAAGATGATGAACCATCACTGTGAAATGGCTATGCACGAAACCAAACACGAGGAAGTGTTGTTGAATGAAGGCCAAATTCAACTAAGGAAATATGCTTCAAAGGACGAAAGCATATGGTATTTAGATAATGGTGCAAGTAACCATATGACGGGAACTAAGAGTCATTTTAAGGATATGGATGAAAACATAACAGGACGAGTACGTTTTGGAGATGGATCATATGTACAGATAAAGGGAAAAGGCTCTATATTGTTAGGTTGTAGAAACCAGGAACAAAAGGTAGTATCAGATGTATATTATATACCAAACCTTAAGAGCAACAGACTAAGTCTAGGACAACTTACAGAAATAGGTTGTAAAGTTATAATGGATGGAAATAAACTGACTTTGTATGATAAGAGCAGAAGATTGTTGATGAAAGTTGAAAGATCCAAAAACAGACTTTACAGTATTAGATTACAGATAGACACACCTATATGTCTCTTAGCAAATATAGATAACCAAGCATGGTTATGGCATGCTAGATTAGGTCATCTAAACTTTGACGATATCAACAAGATGACTAGAAAAGGTCTAGTGGATGGAATACCTAGAATAAATAATGCAGGTCAGATTTGTGATGCATGTTTATTAGGAAAGCACAGTAGAACACCATTTCCAAACCAAGCTAAATTCATATAAAAGAACCCGTTGGACTTAATATATGGAGACCTTTGTGGTCCTATTAGTCCAGCAACACACTCAGGCAAGAAACTCATATTCTTGTTAGTAGACGATTGTACACGTTTCATGTGGGCTTACTTTCTGACTTCGAAAGACCAAGCATTTAGTACATTCAAGGAATTTAAGCAAAAGATAGAAATGGAAATGAGATTGAAAGTAAGGATGCTAAGAACAGATAGAGGAGGTGAATTTACATCAAATGAATTCACCAAATATTGTAAAGATAATGGAATAGCATGACAGTTGACAGCACCATACTCACCACAACAGAATGGAGTAGTGGAGAGAAGGAATAGGACAATGTTATCAACTACGAGAAGTATGATGAAAGCCATGAAGTTACCCTTAACTTTTTGGGCGGAAGCAGTGAAACATGTTATTTACATACTCAATAGGGTACCTACAAGAGCCCTGATAGATAAAACTCCATATGAGGCACTCTACAATAAAAAACCAAATCTAGAGCCTAAGGATATTCGGATGCACAGCTTATGCAAAAATAACAATACCTCATTTAAAGAAGTTGGATGATAGAAGCATACCGATGATCTACTTAGGAGTAGAGGAAGGATCAAAAGCATGTAGGTTATATGATCCGATAAGGAAAAAGAAACATGTTAGTAGGGACGTAAAGTTTATGGAAACAAAGCCGTGAGATTGGGAGAAGAGTGGAGAGGATACAAGTACACAAGACACATTTTGGGCTAGTTTTGTGGTAGACGAAGTTGACAATGAAAACCCTATACCTGTCAACATAGAAAATGATGACGATATGTATCCAACACCGGATCCATTACCAGATCCAACATCAGAACCAGACTCACCAATTACACCACCAACATACAATTATGACCCTAACTCAGAGGAAGAAGAAGCTGCTATTAGCTCATTAGAGAGCTCAGATCAAAGATTTGATCATACACCAGTACGAGGTTTCAAAGAGGTAACGGAAATCTACAAAGATGCACGACAAGTTGAAACTGGAAGTTTATTCTTCACAGAAGAAGAACCTCGTAACTACAAGGATGCATCAAAAGATCAAAAATGGATTGAGGCCATGAAGATTGAATTAGATTCAATAAATAAGAATAAAACATGGATTCTTACTACATTGCCAGAAAATCAAAAGGCAATTGGACTCAAGTGGGTTTTTAAAACAAAGCGAGATGCACAAGGAAAGATCATACGATACAAGGCACATTTAGTAGCAAAAGGATATGTACAAGAACAAGGAATAGACTTCGATGAAGTATTTGCCCCAGTTACTAGGATAGAAATAGTACGGTTAATATTAGCGTTAGCAGCATATCATGGTTGGCAAGTTCATCACTTGGATGTAAAATCAGCATTTTTACATGGAGATTTGAAGGAAGAAGTCTATGTTACACAACCTGAAGGATTTGTACAGCCAGGAAACTCAAGAAAAGTGTACAAGCTTATTAAAGCTTTATATGGATTAAGACAAGCACCGAGAGCTTGGAATGTGAAGCTGGATCAAATGTTAAAGTCATTAGACTTCAAGAAATGTAATCTCGAACAAGCAGTTTATACAAAGAGAAACAAGAATTCTACAATTATAGTTGGAGTTTTTGTAGATGATTTGATAATCACGGGCACTCCAAAGAAGGAAGTAGAATTATTCAAATTCCAAATGGAAGAAAAGTTTGAAATGAGCGACTTAGGATTGTTAGCTTATTACCTTGGGATAGAAGTTACACAGACAGAAGGAGAGATTACAATCAAGCAAACATGTTATATTAACAAGATCTTGAAGGAAACGAATATGAATGATAGTAATGATACGAAGATACCAATGGATCCCGGTACTAAGTTGGTCAAGGCGGAAGATGGTAACTCAGTTGATGCAACTTACTACAGAAGCTTAATTGGAAGTCTCAGGTACTTACTACATACAAGACCAGATCTTAGTTATTCAGTCGGACTACTCAGCAGATGGATGCAAGACCCGAAGGAACATCATCTGAAAGCAGTAAAGCAAGTAATCCGATATGTTAAAGGAACAAAGGAGCATGGCATAATCTACAAGAAAAGGCGGCTGCAAGATTACAGGTTACAGCGACAGTAGTTATGGAATCAACACTGATCAAGGAAAAGGAACTACTGGCGTAGTATTTTATTTTGCAGAGTTACCCATTACTTGGTGTACTCAGAAACAACCGACAGTGGCACTATCATCATGTGAATCAGAATTCATGGCGGCTACTGCAGCAGCATGTCAAGCCTTATGGTTAAAAAGATTATTTAGTGAATTAACTGGAAATGAAGAAAAGAAGATAACGTTGAAGGTAGATAACGTTTCAGCAATAGCACTAGTCAAGAACCCAGTTTTTCATGGAAGAAGTAAACACATCGACATTCGCTATCATTTCATTCGAGAATGCGTAGAGAATGGACACATCAATGTAGAACACGTCAGCGGAGAACTACAAAGAGCATATATACTAACGAAGGCTCTACCAAGATCGAAATTCACGACAATGCGACAAATAATCGGAGTTCAATATTTAGCAAGAAGCAACGATCAAGATTAAGGAGGAGAATGTGACCCGAATAATCTTTATCTTATGCTCGTTATTATTATTAGTTAACACTTTGTTCCCGAGTATAAAACGGAAAGAAAAGAGATGGAGAGGAAAAAAGGAGTGAAGTAAAGAGGAGAGTAATAAGAAATTATTTTTTTATCTTGCGTTCCCGAGTTGGAAAGAAAAGAGAAGGAGGTAACAAAAAAATAGCTTTAAAATCAACACCACTCCATTTCATCCCAATTTGGGAAGTAAATTAGGAGAGTAATTTTGATGTAATTTACTATCCTTTACTTACATCTCCCCTTCTAAAAAATCTCAGGAACACAATTTTTTTTACTACCATCCCAAACCTTTCCCTTTCATTCCAAAAAATAAACTCGGGAACAGAGTGTAAAAGTTAGAGGACCAAACTTGTTAGTTACAAACATTACAACCGAAAGTTAGTTAATTCGGTTAGAAAACATGAAGGGTTGCATCGGTTCACAACATACCGATTCATACTCTATATATACATATGTATTTGTAACGTTTAAAGGTTAATGAACATATAGATTTTACTTATTCATATTTGCAACTTATTAATATCGATCTAGAGAGAAAAGTGGGACAACATACACTATATTATTCATAAGGGAAAATGGTCTAAAAATACATCGAACTTGCCACCTTTTCCTATTGTATACATTGATTTTTTTTTTCTATTGTAGTCACAAACTTTCTTAATTTTCCTGTTATAGCCATGAATCTGACGTGGCATGATCTAATCAAGACTTAATTACATAAATTTACATAAATCGTCCCTGTGGCTCAAAACAATTACACCATTCATCCACATAAATTTATAGCATTCCTTTAATAAAATCTATCTTCTACTCTCTCTCACATCCCTCTTAGTACCACTCCCCCTCTCTCTAGCACCACCACACCAACACCACAACCACCTCCACCGCCTTGCCACGCTACCATCATCAAAAAGATGCAAGGTAGATCAAAGTCAAGGGATCGAAACGCCTTGCCACGCCACGTTTGTATATTTTCTTTTCGTTCTAAATCAATTGTCACTACTACACAAAAGGCTATAAAGACCTCCTAATAGATACTGGTTTTGAAAAAACTGGTTCCTGTGTTAAAAAAGTAAGGTGCACAAGAAGCATAAATATTGGTCTTTCTCGAATACACCAGTGTCTATACTAAAATATGCATAGAAATTGGTCCTGTTACATAAAACCAGTCTTTAAACATAGTAAAAGACAACAGTTGTTTTAAAGAGACTAATCTCTATGTATTCTGTCATAGACATTGGAGTACCGTCATATTCGTCATATTTTTATCTAAACTAGAATGCACTCGTGCATCATTATTATGTATGACGTTTTATTCTATCAATGTTGAAAAATCTTACGTTATTAGTATGGTGTAAATGAATACTTTAGATACTCCGTTTTCTTTTCTCATTGAAGTGTGAATGCAAATTTCGTTTATATATATATATGCAAAAAAAGTAATAATAATAATAATAATAATAATAATATACGTAGATTGGCTCCGCTATAGCTAGAGGAGAGGGGGCTCAGATTATTTCTCGGCTCCTACTAATTTCTTATAAATCTTATGAGTTTCTAATAAAGTTATGTTTAATAATGATAATAATAATAATAATAATAACAACAACAAGAATCTGGAAGTTCTTGATGACCCAATTGGGCTAGCTGAGTTGGCCACAAAGGGTAATCTTGGGGACGTATCTTTGGAGAGGTTTTAGGTTCGAGTCTTACCACGGACCTTCAGGTGCCCGAAAAAATAGAAGCAGGAGTGGGGTTTTTACCCTAAGGAGAAAGGTTCGATGCTTGCATACTGCCCAACTGGATGTCACTGTGGGCTCGAATCAATAATTACTAACTCGTCGTTAAAAAAAATAATTAATAAAAAAAAAATTAATAATAAAATACTTATTACTTCCTCGGAGTACTTGAACTTAATTACTACTACGTGGGCCATTAGGTAGTCCGTAGTCATGGTCTAACTTGTAACTCTTCCCTTTATATTTTTCATATGTGTTATTCTCCTCTAAAACATATAAATTAACCCTAGGTAACTACTTAATTTTCAGCCGCCTCCTGTCTGTGATGTTCTTCCATGGGATTGAACTAAATTAAAGGTTGAATTTTGTAGTTCATGATCTCTAATTTCATAAATCATTTCGGGGAATTTTTGTACTTACGAGGTTGATTTTATTTTTGGATTTATGGAAATTGATTCTTTAACATGGACACAGGTATGCTTTCATTATTCACCGTGTGTTTGATTTACAATTTGATTCTACTTCGCTCTCCGGTAAAAATTATGAAATATATATATATATATATATATATATATATATATATATATATATATATATATATATATATATATATATATATGTTGTAGCAAGTAATTTTTTGTTTATATAAATAATCGCTCTTCAAGATAAGTAAAATGGGAATTGGCATACTTATAGCAAATCATTTTAAAGTGTACAGATTTATTGAACTGGCAAGAGGATCGGATAGGAGCTATTCATTTGTCGAGTGGTATGGGAATCGGTGAATGCGCAAAAAAAATACACGGATGAATTATAAAGGGGAATGTAAGGTTTGTTGTTACAAAAGTCACGCTTCCTGCATATGATTAACTATGATTTTTTATTCATGTTTTCTAATTTTTTTTGCTGTGGCTTGTGTAATCTCAAGAGGTGCGAGGATACCTTTCTTTTGTTAATGTTCAATATAAAGTTACTGTAGTAGCCATGTTTGAGAACTTTAGTAGATTGTTTAACTAAATTAATCTGTCATTTATATTATAAAACTTAGTTTATTCACTTGTCGAGTTGTATGTAGATGTAATGCTCTTGCAGCAGGCGTAACAATTGGCTCGTACATGGAGATAAAAAAAAATGAAGCGAAAAGGTAATCCACGACTATTTAAGATGCCATTGATAAGTTCTTGGTTTTTAGATTACAAAATCGCAACAATTAAATCGTTACGTATTGTTCATGACATTTATTGACTTGTGTACAGGTTGGGTACTCGACTCATTGGCATTTGACGAGTTAAAGATGTTTTTGGCCATCAGTCACATAAATGTTTTGGTGTTCAAGTCCCTAGAAAGATATATGAACATATCTACTTGAATTTCAAGATTGATTTTGAATTTAAATTTGTTTTATAATATTTGCAAAGATGCTATTGTATTGAATATATAACATTTTATTTATTAACTTTTGGATGCTATGATACCTAATTAGATATTAGAATTACAGTACATCGTTGATTATATTTGCATATATGAAAAATTATAAATATATTGATATATATATACACAATGCAATGAAAATTTTTTGACACAAAATTTCCAGATTCCCGATCAAACGCTCTTTCGAAGAATTTTTGACGTAAATATTGCTTTTCATACCTGTTGAACCCTATAAAAGAAATTGGTTTTTACCAAAAAAAACTGGTTTCAGTATTTGGAATAAAGATCGGTTACAAAACCAGTTTCTATGTGTTTTGGTCAAAGAGATACCCCCTCACAGAGAGTGGTTCAAAAACCAGTCTCCATGAATCATTCTAACCGGTGTCTATGAATTTTTTTGTAGTAGTGTGTAAACAAAGATTAAATGTGGCTCATTTAAGATTTGGTTCTGATTTGTATGTATATGATGCCAATTAACAGTATGCCAATTGAACCAAATGAAGCTGTACGGGGAGCATTGTTTTCTGCTTGCAGAATTCATGGGAATGTCGAGATAGGTGAACGAGCAGTGTATAAACTACTTGAACTGGACTGCAATGACAGTGGGAATGTCGAGTTCATTATTTGAGACAAATCACACCCTCGACATCAAGAAATAAATGAATGGTTAGTCCATATAACAAAACAGCTTGAGGGTTCGAAAGATGTCGATGGTCAATTCCTTTCAGTAACAAGTTCTTAGTCTAGATAATAGCTTCCATTAAAAAGGATTCTTCCTGATGGAGAGTCAAATTTCTGAGGTGGCATCGCTTGCCAACTTGGCAACAAAGGGTAATTTTGAATCTGGTGGCTATGAACCGAGGAACAACCGATCTGCGGGTGATAGTTTTGGTTTATAATCTTGGCTCATTGTTGTATGCAATTTATATATCCGTTAAACACCATTCTTGGTGTAATCTTTTTCATGATTCTACATTTTTTTAGTTTAATCATTTTATATGATATGACAGGGAGTGCACAAGTTTTGAATGGTGGTGGCAGCGGCAGATGGTGGCGGCAGGGAGTACACAAGTTTTGGATGTAGCATCATGAAAAAGATCAACAATAGTTACAGCATATTTCATCTTCTTATAACGTTCTTGAACAACCGTGAGTGTTTTACTTAAATAAGATGAATGTTGATCTTTTGTCGGTGTCGACTAATTAACCGTCTTAGAAAGAAAGATTGCCATAAAATCATTTTTTTTAGTTTAATCATTTTATAGCCACAAGGACGAAATGTGTAAATTATTAGAGCCACAGGGACCTTTTATGTAATTGACTCAAGGATGAATGGTGTAATTGTTTAGAGCCATAGGGACGATTTATGTAAATTTAGGTAATTAACTCTTTATTAAATAATGCCACGTCAAATTTATGGTCACAAAAGATTAAGAAAGTTTGTGACTACAATAGGAAAAAAAAAGTTTAATGTATACAATAGAAAAATGTGGTAAATTTAGGTAATTAACTCTTGATTAAATAAGGCCACGTCAAATTTATGGTCACAATAGGAAAATTAAGAAAGTTTGTGACTACAATAGGAAAAAAAAAGTTCAATGTATACAATAGAAAAAGGTGGTAAGTTTGATGTATTTTTAGACTATTTTCTCTATTCATAAAGTCTAATAAAGGTGTTTTTATATTGTTGTTAGTCTATGCAGATGATATTGTAGTAACCGGTAATCATGTCGATGAAATAAACAAGTTTAAGCCATTTTAAGCTCTAAATTATTGATTAAAGATTTAGGGATATTGAAATATTTTCTTGGTATAGAAGTGCTTGAAAGTGAAACTGGAATATGACTTAACCAAAGAAAATACTTCTTGAAATTGCTTTCTGAATTTGGAATGTTGGTGTGTAAGCTAACTGCTATACCAGTTTGTGATAAAGAATCTGAAAAAAATAAAAATAAAAGACCACGTTAAGAAAGATGAATTGTTAAAAGGTGTTGATAACTATCAAAAGTTGGTTGGTAAGTTGATTTATCTTACTATATCTTATTATGTTCATTGCCTAAGTCAAGTAATGCATGCTCCTTGTTGGACCTTAATGTTATAGAAGAAAAGATTAGGGTAGTTTAGTATATTTTAAATACTTTGTCCTTGCCTCTCAACCTAGAGGTCAAGGGTTCGATCCTCACTCCCTACAAAAGGCTGGAGGTCCTTTTCAACCTTAGGTAGAACCGGAAGCAGCCTCTCTACTTTAGGTAGGGGTAAGGCTGTCTACATCTCAACCTCCCCCATACACTGTGGAAGACGGTATTGGGACCCATAATCCGTGGAAGACGGTATTGGGAGTTACTTTACTTTACTTTTTTGTAAGTTTGAGTATAAACCGAAGTTAGTTTGGGCTGGGTCGGTTACAACGTTTAGATAGGTTACAACGTTTAGTGAATCGGTATGCCTCTTTGTTGCACCGATTCATGTAGTATAAATAGGTTAGAATTCTGTAAACAATTCATTCCAAATCATATACAATTCAATTCAATATAAAGTTTTCTCTGCTTTTAATCTAATTAGAATTAGTTTTTTATAAGGAAGGAAAAGTAAAGTGGGGAAGAAAATAAAAAAACTAGAGTCTGGTAGTTTAGGAAAAATATTTTTTAAGTATTTATTTATTTTTTTTCTTTTCACTTTATTTATTGATTAGAATATATATATATATATATATATATATATATATATATATATATATATAAAATCCCAAAATCAATTGAAGGAAAGTAAGAAAGTAAGAAAGAAACCTAGTTTTGTTAGAAACCTTAGTGTTTCCAGGTAAGTAAGTAAGCAAAAATCTAGTGTTTTAAAGTAAGAAAGTAAGAAAGAAACCTATTGTTTTTCAAAACTCTAGCGTTTCAAAGTAAGTAAGTAAGTGAAATTTAACATTTCGAAGTAAGTAAGTAAGAGAAACCTTAGTGTTTCACCCCGTAAGAGAAACCGTAGTGTTTCACCGCGTAAGAGAAACCTCAGTGTTTCGACCAGTAAGAGAAACCTCTGTGTTTTGACCAGTAAGAGAAATCTCGGTGTTTCAAAAGCAAGTAAGAAAGTACGCAAGTAAAAAAGCGACAAAGCATGAAGATAGGAGATACATCTACACCAACTCGTGAGCAAAACTTAGCACTTCAATGTCCGAAACTAACCGAAACAAACTACACAACATGGGCAGTTATGATGGAAACAATCTTAAAGTCCTATGGACTTTGGGAAACGCTTGAAGATACAGAAAAAGTAGATGAAAGAAAGATGCATACAACAAAAGCAATGATCCTCACAACATTGCCGGAAGATATTCTAATGCAAGTTTCACAATACTCGAAAGAAAAGGAAGTATGGGAATCAATTAAAGTACGATATATAGGAGAGGACAGAGTTCAGAAAGCACGGCTACAAACTTTAAGGAGCGAATTGGAGACTTTGAAAATGAAAAGCAATGAAACCGTAAGCGACTTTGCCGGAAAATTGGGAAGCATAAGAGGCAAATTTAAAAGTCTTGGTTCAACTCTTAAAGACAAAACACTCGTAAGAAAATTACTGAACTGTGTTTCAAAGAAGTTTCTACCGATCGTGGCATCTATCGAGCAATATTCCGAGATTGATAAAATGTCATTTGAAGAAGCAATGGGAAGAATAATAACTTTTGAAGAACGCCTCAAAAGTCAAGACGAACATGAAGAAAATTATCAAAACAAACTTTTGATGGCAAGTTCAAGCAATCAAGGAAGAGGAAGAAACTTCAACAAAGGACGAGAAAGAGATACAAGGCAAGGAGAACAAAGCAAGAATAAAATGAGGTGTTATGAATGTGGTGAGTATGGACATTTCGCAAAGGAATGCACGAAATGGAAAGACAAGAAGAAAGACAAGAAGGATCAAGCACATCTCATTTATGAAACTGATGATGAACCAACATTGCTGTAAAGACAATGAAGACTAGATTTGCGTCTATAACATTAGGGGGGTGAATGTTGGACCTTAATGTTATAGAAGAAAAGATTAGGGTAGTTTAGTGTATTTTAAATATTCTGTATTTGTAAGTTTGTGTATAAACTGAAGTTAGTTTGGGCTTGGTCATTAGGATAACGGTATAAACCGTTTTAGAATAGGTTACAACGTTTAGAATAGGTTACAATGTTTACTGAATCGGTATGCCTCTTTGTTGCACCAATTCATGTAGTATAAATAGGTTAGAATTCTGTAAACAATTCATTCCAAATCATATACAATTCAATTCAATATAAAGTTTTGTTAATACATATTTGTGAAGAACGATTTACCAACACTCCTTGTAGTCTAATTTGAAATATGCATTCAAAGTCTTACGGTATTTGAAAAATTCTTTTGGTCTTTGTTCTTTGTTTGAGTTTTAACACTAGTCAGTCTATGAACTTAAGTGTTTATGTTGATTCTGATTGAGCTAAGTGTAAAATAACAAGAAAATCTGTTACTGGACTTTTTGTAGGTAATAATCGTGTATCATGGAAAAGCAAGAAACAATTTGTTCTTCCAAGATCATCAGCTCAAGCTGAGTTCAGGGAAATGTGCAGTGTAACCTGTGAGGTTATGTGGATATTGAAAATTTTGATTGAAATGAAAGTTTATTGGCAATTACCTGTTTCATAGCACTGTGATAACAATGCATCTATTCAAATAGCAGCAAATCCAGTATTTCATGAAAAAACAAAACACTTTGAGATTGATTTGTACTATTTTCTTGGAGAAAACATACAGGAAGGTGTTGTGAAAACAGCAAAGGTAAAGTCTGCAGAAAATGTTGCAGATATATTCACTAAAGGATTATCTGTAAAGAACATGAGTTCTTTTGCAAAGAGTTAAGTTTGCAGAATGTATACAAAAGTTAGCATAAGGGGAGTATTGAAATAAGATGTTTATAAGGTAACTATTGTTGAATTAAAGTACAGTACGCATTCCAGGTTAGTTGTTTTATACATAAAACATTGTGTAAACATATTTGTGCTTGGTTTGTATTACTTATTATTCAGGGACTATATTGGAGAAGATTAGAACGATGCAAATCAAGGCTATATATAGATCTTATTCTTTCAAGATGCCCTAATATCTTTTGTGCGGTCTTTGTGTGAGTTAGAGTTTTCTCTCGTCTTCTTGGTCTAGTTTCAAGATATTGTAAAAAAAACAAACTTTGTATTCTTTCATTCTTTTCTTTTGTATTTGTAATAAACTCAAAAACAGTTTCTGCATTTGAAGTAGAACTCTGATGTTGTGAAAGAATAAAAGGGGAGGATGGTTGAATTGATGAATTCTGTGTTGATTTTCATTCTTTAAACTGTTTTTGGTATAATTTTTTTCACAAGATTGGGCCAATTATAATTGCGTCAAAATAAAAACTGCATTTGCTGGAACATAAGTGTTTTATTGGTGCTAAGCATAGACATAAGGGAAATGTTTAGCAGTCCCAGCGTAAAAAAAAACAAATATGTATGATTTTTATTGTTTGATTATCCAAAAACTTTGCATTGTATATATCACTCAAAAGAAGTGTAGTAGGCAACACAATGCACATATTTGATACGTTACTGCTCAATTAAATTTTTGTTGGTATATATTTTTCATCAAATACATCAATCTTTTACAAAGAAAACAAACAACTTATATGAAATACAAAAATTTGACGAAGCATCCAAGTTCAGTCAATAATAATTCTGGATATTCCAAATACAGTCCGCAGCTTATTCAAGTAAATAAGAAGCTACTCCTTGGACTCCCGTCAATAAATCAAATCACACATTAGCTTAGTTAATTTTGAGGGAAAAATAATACATATCATCACTTCACGGCATGCTTTAGTTTACTAATGCACAAGTTCTTCGGATTTCACCAGCAGAACCGGTCAGAACACCAATTTTACCCATTTTAACCATTGACTTTGAAAAATCATTAAAGAATGTGTACCCAAATGACTTTGACTGAAGCTTGACATATGCACTTGTTTGCTTGTCATTTAGAAGAGCGGCATCTGACTGAAACAACCCTCTCTTTCTTAATACAACAGTGTAGTAATCCTCATCGAAAGATCTGGGAGTCCTATCCATCGCAAGGACTGAAGTTGTGTCTGTAGGAGAGCATATACTTTTCAACTGAGGAATAAACTTGGGGTCTAGGGATGGGTCAGTGTCACCTTTCCCCGTAAAATTATACAACCGGTTCACAATGACAGGACAGTGAGAAACACCAACGGTATGTCCTCCTATTTGAAAAAAGTAAAACATAAAATGTTAGAGGGGTTTGTTGACAACCCTCATTTGAACACACTGTCTCAATATGATCGATGGTGTTATATGGTTGTAGGCAATCCCGTCCAACATGGTTTATATGCTTAGTTACCTATGCCAAAATTGAACTATGTATTCATAAACCAATCCTGCTTTTCTACACCTTCTGAAGAAAATGTACACTATATATTTGATTTATTAGGAGGTTTGAAAAACTTTACAAGAATATAGTGTAACTAGGATTAAGAGAGTTTTGCCAGTCTTCATAACTCTCCTCTATGAGTTAATTTATATGACTACCTTCTGCAATGTTCTGTTTCTACACTGTTTCTTCTTTAGAGATATTTTGATGTGTAAACATAAAAATAATGATATTTAGCTACCAAAAAATATAGGAAAACCTAAATTGGTTTTGTCCTTAATTGTATACTGGAAACAGGTTTTTGATGTACTTTGAAATAACCAAATCCATTTAGGATTCAAAACCTAATATGTATGGTAATCCAGTTAAATATCAAGATAATATATCTTGAACATTGTAAGTTGTGAATGCCAAATTATGAAGGCAAAAGGGTGACAATAAGTACCTGAAAGAACCACCAAGTCTTTAGTGTTCAGGCCCTTGGAGGCAAAATTAGCTTTGAGTTGTGTAATGTTTGCAAAAGGTGAAGGTAACGAAGTTAAAGCCTCATTTGCAATCGACACTCTTCCATCTCTTCTCCCTAAAGGAACTGGCCAAAATGGTCCCTTAATCTGCAAAATTGATTAAAAAAATATATATTTTTGTCAAATGGAATGTAATGTTCAAAGACACCATTAGATTATTTATTTATTTATTTATTTATATTTATTTATTTATTTTATTTTATGTTTCCTTACATTAATTATTTACGTAACAATATAGAGTTCTCAATTTCACATGACTATCTTTGGCCTTAGGGTACCTTCTGTTCAAATTAAAAAGTTGTCAACCCAGGGGTTCTAGGTTCAAGCTTTTTGATGAAAAGACATAACTATCAATTTCTCTACACATTCTCTCGGTCATATTAACAGACTTAAAAGAACGGATCATTGAAAGTTGGCCTTGAGATGCATATTTCCAGGGATATTTATTTATATGTCATTACGATTATAGAATGTGACGAACTTGGATTCAACTCTAAACTTAAATTGGTGGAAGAATTGCCTAGACTTCAGAACTTTTAATTTCCTCATTTCCTTCACTAATATCGAGAAAAGCTTGAAAGACGACTCTTTTGCATTAACAATCAGGATTAAAATTCTAGAATATTCTAGATTTGTCTTAATTAAGCGATTTATTTACTTTATAAGGCAACTGTATTAAATGACTAGTACCTGGTAGATAGCATCTCGAGCTACTAAAGCTAAGATATCTGCACAAGAAACAACACCAGGACATGCAGCTTCTACAGCAGTTTTTGCAGCATCAACAACTTGAAATCCTCTTAGTGTTAAATTAGGAATTCCTTCTTTTTCTGCTTGATTATTCACTGTAGAGTTTAGTAGTACAGAACCGTCACATCCCTGCAGAATCTCAGCATATTTCAGTTAATGACATAAAATTGTTCATAAATCGCAAAAAAGTTTTATTAAATCAAATAAAAGATGGTGGATATTACTGCACGAACCCTAACAAAACAATCATGAAAGAACATCCGGAGCAAACCAGCAGCAAGAGAAGGAGCTCGGTGAATGTAGTTTGCTGTTGTCTTCCGGACAATGGCTTCAACTCTCGGACAAGTGTATCTATAGAATCCTAGGTCCAAACCTTTGCCATTGGCTATCTCAAAAACAAGAGCAATTAGCAGAAGCTGGAGGACAGCTATAAGTTGCTTTTGGATTGCCATATTGCTTAGCTAACAAATACACGAAGAAGAAGAGATGATTTGGAAACTCAGGAGAGTTTCCAATTTATAGTTATGAAGATGAGAAGTCACCTTTGAATGCTTCCATCAGTGAGCTGTTTCGGAGTCTATTTATCAACAAATTGTTATTACATGCCTTTTTGTTTTATGGGCATCCATTTTTATATATTGTGTTGACTTTTAATACTCTCATTATTTGTTGTAATGTCTGCACGACATCTGAACTTTTCTAGTTCCTAAAGCCTTCTAAATGTGCTATTATTCTAGGAAGCTTGATTCATAAACAAACAATATAAAGTATCTAAATAATATTCTTTTTTTAAGTGTAAATGTTTATCTGAAAAAATTGGCGACGCTTGACATAAACACCAGCACTGTGATAACATAACTAAACATGGAGACAACACCCAAGTTCTAATTTGACGAGCATCACGAGTTACTTAGATAGAGTTCAGGAACAATATAATTTGTCTAATATTATGATATCTTAGCTTTGAAATGATGTCATAAAATAGATAGACAGTTACAAGCACGAAGGCTTCAACTTGGTTGTTTTATAAGCTACTTACCTAACATTATAACCAAGCAGAAATTATAATTTAAGGAACAAAGATCGTGTTTGATGTATATTCCTGATGAAAGGTTATCCAATATTATAAATAATTTTTATGCTATATATTAAATAATGTGTTCTCCACGTACATACCCTTTCACTCTTATTGAACCCTGCTGATCATTCTCATATGCATCTGGTCATGCTCCAAGCACCAACATGAAATTGATTTGCCATTGTCAACCTCCATTGTAATACGCATTCATATCAGACAGATTTATCCTTTTTTACCAATGCCAATTAAAGCTATAATTACATGTCGTGGGTTATTTATTTGAATATCATTTTCATTATTAAAACTGCCAAGGACATATATGGGTTGCAGTGCATCTTTCTCAAATTAACAACGTATAAAGTTACACAGCTCTGTCTCATCATGAGATATACTCGTGTACCACATGATATTTCCATACGAGATTTTGATTAATTTTGTTCCTCCAACGAATATACATTTAGCATTGCTATTGACATGTGTTCTAATCACAGATTCTCAAATATATCATTGCTATTTTTTTCAGTTGAGGATGGCTCGTGAGTCGTGATTATGAAAGTTATTTTATGGAGAGTTCATAAATATTTTGCAGAATATATATACTTGAACATATTTACAGTGAGGGCCAATCATTTTTTATTTGTTACGATCAAATATCTTTTTTAGTTGCAAAGTCAAGGAACAAATTACAGTACTTAAGAATGAAACACATTTTTGGTAAAAAGCTGGCTACTCCTTTATTTGAACTTTTCCTTCGAGTTGATGTGCCATGAAAACTTTGGTATCAAGCCAAACCTTAATCTTGCTACATTTCTCTGCTGCGTAAGCTTGTTCTCATTTTTTCCCCACCCGTTACAATTCTTAATTGATTGATTATTTTATGTCATTTTACATCTTTTAATTACTGTCAACAAATAACTTACCAAACATTTTTTATTTTATTTTTATTTTTTATTTTTGGTAAAAGGGTTATCCTTGGTAAAATATTATTACTCATAATAATAATAATAATAATAATAATAATATTAATAATAATAATAATAATTAAGTACAACGGGTTTGGGTGAGTCCCACTTACCAAGCACTTTTATTGAGAAAAAGATAAAGTTTGTAGCTCATGTTAATAGCTTTGCAGTTTACAACTTATAACTAAGTTTGCCTAACATACTCTATATTATTCATAAAGTCTAATAAAGGTGTTTTTATTAAGTTGTTAGTCTATGTGGATGATATTGTAGTAACTAGTGATAATGTTGATGAAATAAACAAGTTTAAGGAGTTTTTAAGCTCTAAATTCTTGATTTAAGATTTAGGGATATTGAAATATTTTCTAGGTATAGAAGTGTTTGAAACTGAAACTGGAATATGTCTTAACCAAAGAAAATAGTGCATGGAATTGCTTTCTGAATTTGGAATGTCGGCATGAAGCCGACCACTATACCAGTTCGTGATAAAGTCTCTGTAAAGAAAAATAAGACAAAGTTTGAAAAAGATGAATTGTTAAAAAGTGTTAATAACTATCAAAAGTTGGTTTGTAAGTTGATTTATGTTACATTAAATATATCTTATTTTGTTAATAGCCTAAGTCAAGTAGTGCATGCTCCTTGTTAGACCAATTTGAATTTTGCATTCAAATTCTAAAGGTATTTGAAAAATTCTCCTATTCTTGGTTGAGTTGTAACACATTTTGATTCTGATTGGGCTAAGTGCAGGGGCAGAGCCATGTAATAACTAGTGGGGGGACATGCCCCCAACAAAGCTATGTATTGCCACTATATCAATGGGAAAATTTGTCAAGTTTGAAGAAAAAAGCTCCATTGCCCTCAACCCAAAAATTGCAGTGCCCTCACATCTTCACCGAGCTTTGGATGACAACAATTTAATCGCTTAACTGAAAAGTAAATAACAAAAGCGAGAAGATGATTTTTTAACAATGGATCTATGATTCTTTACTTTTCCTCTGGTAATTTGGTTATGGTGAAAGGAGAATAGTGAGGAAGATGAACTTTTGATCCTTTAAATGAAAAGTAAATAATTTACGGCCACATGATAGTTATGTACTGAAATGCGCACTTTACACTTTTTTTTTTAATTAAATATAGTAATATAAGATAGTTGGATTGTTTTGGTACCTACAACTCTACAAGGCTACAACTCCCACAAGATTTTTATGAGTAGTGGATTTTAAAATACCTTGTTTTAACTATTTTTTGTGGGTATAATGTATGAGAAGTGAGTAGTTTAGTACGGAGTATGATGTTTTGTTAATGTAGACACTACTATATAAGTTTGCTATCAAAGTTAGCTAGTTATTACGGTTCATTTTAATTTTTGTATGTTATTGTAAGATTTTTTATATAATGAAACGAAATAGAAAGAACTAGGCACTTTTAATTGGAGCTTTAACGTATATAAAACGACCCGACCCGACTTGTTATGCTAAAAGATATCAACATGGTACTGACACGTTGAATTGATTTCGCCCCCCCCCCCCCCCCCCCCCCCCGGTACTTGTATATTCTGGCTCCGCCACTGGCTAAGTGTAAAGTAACAAGAAAATCTGTTATTGTATTTTCTGTGCGAAATGATCTAGTTGTTAGTGGATATTTAGGCCCAAGCCCGGATTTTGGGTTTTGGGTATTAGGGTTTCACTAGTATATATAGTGGTTATTAATAAAGTTATACCTATGGGTTTTCCATTATCTTACATGGTATTAGCCAGTGATCCTAAACCCTAAAATACCTTCCGCAAACACTTAGCCGCCAGTTTAATTTTTCCGGCCGGCGGTCCGGAGCACGTGTACCCTTATCATGATCGTAGATCCTCAACCTATTTAACCCCATGCTTCGGTAGATTTAAGAGTTGGCAGATTCTTTATGCAACCGTGGGAGCCGCATGCAAAACGTGTTCAGAAAGTAAACTTCAAGTCATAACTTTTGATTAGTGTGGTACTATGAAGGTAATAAAAAGACTAAGATATTTCTTTGCAACTGGTGATTGAGGGCCCAAATTTGTTCACGTAGGTTTAGAATTTGGCCTACCAGTGTTTAGAAATTTTGGTTGATTTTATTTTGTTTTGATTTTGTAAGTGGTAAAAAAAAAAGAAAAAAAGAGTATTAGTTATTTAATCCAGGGTATCAATTCCCGAGGCGACTTTTGTTGGTGTCGAATCCAGGGTATCAATTCCCGAGGCGATTTTTATTGGTGTCGAACCCATAGTATCAATTCCCGAGACGACTTTTATTGGTGTCGAATCCAGGATATCAATTACCGAGACGACTTTTGTTGATGTCATGTTTGCTTTGTTAGTTTATTTTGGTTCATTGTTTTAATTTGCTTTCTTAGTTTAATACTCCAGTTCGAGCTTTCGCGATTTCGCCGCTCGAACTGCGGGGGAGTGTTAGTGGATAATTAGGCCCAAGCCCGGATTGTGGGTTTTGGGTATTAGGGTTTCACTATTATATATAGTGGTTATTAATAAAGTTATACCTACAGGTTTTCTATTATCTTAGAGTCCGGGCTTGGGCCTAATTATCCACTAACACTAGTATCCTCGAAAAGCAAGAACAATTAGTTCTTCCAAGATCCTCAGCTGTAGGACAACGTGCAGTGTAACCTGTGAGGTTATGTTGATATTGAAAATTTTGATTGAAATGAAAGTTTACATGCAGTTACGTGTTTCATTGCACTGTGATAACAATGCTGCTACTCAAATAGCAGCAAATCCATTATTTCTTGAAAAAATAACACTTTGAGCTAGATTTTTATTTTCTTAGAGAAAAAATATCGGAAGGTGTTGAAAAAACAGTAAGGTTAAGTCTGCAGAAAATGTTGAAGATATATTTACAAAAGGATTATCTGTAAAGAACATGAGTTCTTTTGCAAAATGTTAGGTTTGGCGAATATGTACAAAAGTTAGCTTATGTGTGTTATGAGTATTGAAACAAGATGTTTATAAGCTACCTATTGTTGAAGTAAAGAAGAGGGACCGGATGTGCCACTCCATGTAAGTTGTTTTATACTTGAAACATTGTGTAAATATATTTGTCCTTCGTTTCTATTGCTTCGTATTTTTTAGGGACTATATTGGACAAGATTAGAACGATGGAAGTCAAGGCTATAACATTTGATGGAACATAAGTGTTTTATTGGTGTTAATCATAGACATATGGGAAATGTTTAGCAGTCCCAGACGTTAAAAAAACAAATATGTATGATTTTTATTGTTTAATTAACGAAAAACTTTGCATACCTTTTTTAGTGTGTATATATCGCTCAAAAGAAGTCATGTAGAAGGCAATAAAATGCGCATATTTGATTCGTTACTGCACACTAAGATTTTTGTTCGTATATATTTTTCATCAAATGCATCACTCTTTTAGAAAGAAAACACACAACTTATATGAATTACAACAATTTGGTGAAACATCAAGTTCAATCAATAATAATTATGGATTCCGAATACCGCCCGCAGCTTGTTCAAGTAACTAAGAAGCCTCTCTTTGGACTCTCGTCAATAAATCAAATCACACGTTAGCTTAGTTAATTTTGAGGGAAAAAGAATAAATATCATCACTGTTGGTCCCATCCGGATCATATTTGTATCGAATCAAACATGTCTATGAACAAAACACACGACACACAAACTCACACTTTTGTATATATTGAATTCTGTTATGAACCTTTATAAACGATGTTTTTATTAACTGAAAAGGTTAACTATTACAAATGAATCCTAACCCTATATATACTTATTGAAACGACATGACTTATGAAGCCAAACATTGTGTCGCTTCAAAGATAACTGTCAATAACTGTCAAACTAATAACTAACTTATCTAAAAGGCTGTTTGGTTCGGTCCAAACATACAGATGCCTTTTCTGACCCATTCGACCCAATACTAAATAACATAAACAAACAGTAAATCGTTTCTAATAACATTACAAGACATTATCTGGTTTACATCTCCCTCCTAATGCTTTAATGTTATTCTTCCAGTGCTTCTAGGTTCCTTCTTCAAGTGATGATGATGAAATCATCACTGCTCGATGTGCTTGCTTCTTCTCCTTTATTTGTTGCTTTCTTGTTGCCTTTTTCTTTGACATCTTCTCTTTGTCTAATCTGTCTTTCTCTCCTGTTTGCGACTCCACAGCCTAACAAATAGGTTTCTCTCATTCCCTGATGTTGTAACACAAATGGTAAGTTTTTTTCTTTCTTCTTTTGGTTCTCTTTATATCATCTCCAAACTTGATTCCTTGTTCAAATTTTTCTCTTTAATCTGTTTTCTTCAATTCTGACATCAATATAACTTTCTCTGCATTTGTTTCTCAAATGCTACTTCTCTTTCTCTGAATCATCGATCCTCTGATCGCTTTCTATCTCTTCTATGTTCTCTTCTCTTCTCTATTCTCTTCTCTATTCGACTTTTCTGAATCGAATTTGGGTTTCTTCTTCTCTTTTTGGCCGGTCTGCTCACGGTCCGTTCTACTCTCAATTGATCCCTCTGAATCAATTCTGATCGTTTTTCTCTTGATTGATTCCCTGAATCAATCTCTTCGCTGTCTTTCTCTTTTCTTGATTAACCGGTATGCACACGGTTTCTTCTCTTCTCTTGATTGATTCCCTGAATCAATTGGTCTCTTTGGATCTTTTACAATAGCACTATCAACCACTCTTTGGATCTTTTACGTTAGTACCATCAACCACTTCTTTCTATTGATTGATTCCCTGAATCAATCGTCTCTATTTCTCTTCTTTGGAACGATTCCCTGAATCGTTATTGAAACTTGATTCCCTGAACCAAGTTGTTCTTCTCTGTTTCCTGTTTTGTTTCTTGCAAATCGTTGCAATCCTATGATCGCCTTTGTGAAACACAAACTGAACACCGGGTTTGATTCGAACTTCTGATGCTCTTGATACCAATGTTGGTCCCATCCGGATCATATTTGTATCGAATCAAACATGTCTATGAACAAAACACACGACACACAAACTCACACTTTTGTATATATTGAATTCTGTTATGAACCTTTATAAACGATGTTTTTATTAACTGAAATGGTTAACTATTACAAATGAATCCTAACCCTATATATACTTATTGAAACGACATGACTTATGAAGCCAAACATTGTGTCGCTTCAAAGATAACTGTCAATAACTGTCAAACTAATAACTAACTTATCTAAAAGGCTGTTTGGTTCGGCCCAAACATACAGATGCCTTTTCTGACCCATTCGACCCAATACCAAATAACATAAACAAACAGTAAATCGTTTCTAATAACATTACAAGACATTATATGGTTTACAATCACTCACGGCATGCTTTAGTTTACAAAAGCACAAGTTCTTCGGATTTCACCAGCAGAACCGGTCAGAACACCAATTTTACCCATTTTAACCATTGACTTTGAAAAATCATTAAAGAATGTGTATCCAAATGACTTTGATTGAAGCTTGACATATGCACTTGTTTGCTTGTCGTTTAGAAGAGCGGCATCTGACTGAAACAACCCTCTCTTTCTTAAGACAACAGTGTAGTAATCCTCATCGAACGATCTGGGAGTCCTATCCATCACAAGGACTGAAGTTGTGTCTGTAGGAGAGCATATACTTTTCAACTGAGGAATAAACTTGGGGTCTAGGGATGGGTCAGTGTCGCCTTTCCCCGTAAAATTGTACAACCGGTTCACAATGACAGGACAGTGAGAAACACCAACAGTATGTCCTCCTATTTTAAAATAGTAAAACATAAAATGTTAGAGGGGTTTGTTGACGACCCTCGTTTGAACACACTGTCTCAATATGATCGAGGGTGTTATATGGTTGTAGGCAATCCCGTCCAACATGGTTTATATGCTTAGTTACCAATGCTAAAAATGAACGATGTATTTATAAACCAACTCTGCTTTTCTACACCTTCTGAATAAAATGTACACTATATATTGATTTATTAGGAGGTTTGAAAAACTTTACAAGAACATAGTGCAAGTAGGATTAAGAGAGTCTTTGCCAGTCTTCTTAACTCTCATCTATGAGTTAAGTTATATGAGTATACCTTTTGCAATGTTCTGTTTCTTTTTAGAGATATTTTGAGGTGTAAACACAAAAATAATGGTATTTAGCAACCAAAAAATTTTGGAAAACCTAAATTGGTTTTGTACTTAATTGTATACTGTAAACAGGTTTTTGATGTACTTTGAAATAACCAAATCAATTTAGGATTCAAAACTTAATATGTATGGTAATCCAGTTACATATTAAGATAATATATCTTGAACATTATAAATTGTGAATGCCAAATTATGAAGGCAAAAGGGTGACAATAAGTACCTGAAAGAACCACCAAGTCTTTAGTGTTCAGTCCCTTGGAGGCAAAATTAGCTTTGAGTTGTGTAATGTTTGCAAAAGGAGAAGGTAACGAAGTTAAAGCCTCATTTGCAATCGACACTCTTCCATCTCTTCTCCCTAAAGGCACTGGCCAAAATGGTCCCTTAATCTGCAAAATTGATGAAAAAAAAATGTATTTTTTTCAAATGGAATTAATGTTCAACGACACAATTAAGGTTTTTTACTTTATTTTTTTTCCTTACATTATTTATCTACGAAACAATATAGAGTTGTCAATTTCACATGACTGCCTTTGGCCTTAGTGTACCTTCTGTGCAAATTATAAAGTTGTCAACCTAAGGGTTCTGGGTTCATGCTTTTTGATGAAAAGACATAACTATCAATTTCTCTACACATTCTCCTGGTCATATAAAGGACTTAAAAGAACGGATCATTAAAAGTTGGCCTTGAGTTGCATATTTTCCGGTGTTATTTATTTATATGCCAATACGCTTATAGAATGTGAGGAACTTGGATTGAAGTCTAAACTTAAATTGGTGGAAGAATTGCCTAGACTTCAGAACTTTTAATCTCCTCACTTCTTTCACTAATATCGACAAGAGCTTGAAATACTTTATTGCATTAACAACAGGATTAAAATTCTAGAATATTCTAGATTTGTCTTAATTAAGCGATATAGTTACTTTATATTGCAAATGCATTGAATGACTAGTACCTGGTAGATAGCATCTCGAGCTACTAAAGCTAAGATATCTGCACAAGAAACAACACCAGGACATGCAGCTTCTACAGCAGTTTTTGCAGCATCAACAACTTGAAATCCTCTTAGTGTTAAATTAGGAATTCCTTCTTTTTCTGCTTGATTATTCGCTGTAGAGTTTAGTAGTACAGAACCGTCACATCCCTGCAGAATCTCAGCATATTTCAGTTAATGACATAAAATTGGTAATAAATCGCAAAAAAGTGTCATTAAAATCAAATAAAAAGTGGTGGATGTTACTGCACGAACCCTAACAAAACAATCATGAAAGTGCATTCGAAGCAAACCAGCAGCAAGAGAAGGAACTCTGTGAATGTAGTTTGCTGTTGTCTTCCGGACAATGGCTTCAACTCTCGGACAAGTGTATCTATAGAATCCTAGCTCGAAACCTTTTCCATTGGCAACGTCAAAAGCAAGAGCAATTAGCAGAAGCTGGAGGACAGATATATGTTGCTTTTGGATTGCCATATTGCTTAGCTAACAAATACACAAAAAGAAGAGATGATTTGGAAACTCAGGAGAGTTTCCAATTTATAGTTACGAAGATGAGAAAGTCAACTTTGAATGCTTCCATCAGTGAGCTGTTTCAGAGCTTATTTATCAACAATTGTTATTACAAGCCTTTTTGTTTTATGGGCATCCATATATATTGTGTTGACTTTTAACACTCTCATTATTTGTTGTAATATCTGCACGACATCTGAACTTTTCTAGTTCCTTAAGCCTTCTAAATGTGCTATTATTCTAGGAAGCTTGATTCATATACAAACAATATAAAGTATCTAAATAGTATTCTTTTTTTAAGAGTAAATGTTTATCTGAAAAAATTGGCGACGCTAGACATAAACAACAGCAATGTGATAACATAACTAAACACGGGGACAACACCCAAGTTCTAATTTAACGAGCATAACGAGTTATTTAGATTGAGTTCAGGAACAATTTGTCTAATATTATGATATCTTAGCTTTGAAATGATGTCATAAAATAGATAGTCAGTTACAAGCACGAAGGCTTCAACTTGGTTGTTTTATAAGCTACTTACCTAACATTATAACCAAGCAGAAATTATAATTTAAGGAACAAAGATCGTGTTCGATGTATATTCCTGATGAAAGGTTATCCAATATTATAAATAATTTTTATGCTATATATTAAATAATGTATTCTCCACGTACATGCCCTTTCACTCTTATTGAACCCTGCTGATCATTCTCATATGCATCTGGTCATGCTCCAAGCACCAACATGAAACTGATTTGCCATTATCAACCTCCATTGTAATACGCATTGACATCAGACAGATTTATCCTTTTTTACCAATGCCAATTAAAGCTATAATTACATGTCGTGGGTTATTTATATGAATATCATTTTCATTATTAAAACTGCCAAGGACATATATGGGTTGCAGTGCATCTTTCTCAAATTAACAACGTATAAAGTTACACGGCTCTGTCTCATCATGAGATATACTCGTGTACCACATGATATTTCCATACAGGATTTTTATTAATTTTGTTCCTCCAACGAATATATATTTAGCATTGCTATTGACATGTGTTCTAATCACAGATTCTCAAATATATCATTGCTATTTTTTTCGGTTGAGGATGGATCATGAGTTGTGATTATGAAACTTATTCTAGAGAGAGTTCATAAATGTTGTGCAGAATATATGTACTTGAACATATTTACAGTGAGGGCCAATCATTTTTTATTTGTTACGATCAAATATTTTTTTTAGTTGCAAAGTCAAGGAACAAATTACAGTGCTTAAGAAAGAAACACATTTTTGGTAAAAAGCTGGCTACTCCTTTATTTGAGCTTTCCCTTCGAGTTGATGTGCCATGAAAACTTTGGTATCAAGCCAAACCTTAATCTTGCTACGTTTCTCCGTTGCGTAAGCTTGTTCTCATTTTTTCTCCACCCGTTACAATTCTTAATTGATTGATTATGTTATGTCATTTTACATCTTTTAATTACTGTCAACAGATTTCCTATGAAGAAAAACCGGTTGGCACTTCTAAAAGATGTAAATCTGTTGGAAACCTTCATTGAAATGTTGGAATTTAATGTTATAAAAGAAAAGATTAGGGTAGTTTAGTGTATTTTAAATATTCTGTATTTGTAAGTTTGGGTATAAACCGAAGTTAGTTTGGGTATAAACCGTTTTAGAATAGGATACAACGTTTACTGAATCGGTATGCCTCTTTGTTGCACCGATTCATGTAGTATAAATAGGGCAAGAATTCTGTAAACAATTCATTCCATATCAATACAATTCAGTAAATCATATATCGTTTCTATACTTCTGTTATTTCGAAAGCAACAATTGGCATCAGAGCGAGAACGATTCCGGGAATCAATTAAGTGAGAAGGAAAGAAGAAAGAAGGATACTTGTTCGTTGCAGAGATCGAACACATAAACGGTTGTAACCGGAGTTTGATCAGAGAAAGACAAACACAACCGGTTTATTAAAACCATCGATTGTGGTTACCCAAATCGAGAAGACATCAATTGAAGAATAACTGCAACATCAGTTGGAGAAGTAAGGAACGATTTCTTTTCTGATCATACCAGCAATCGATTGAAGGGGAATAAGCAAAAAAAAAACACACCCCGTAAGTTTTTTTTATCAAAAATTTTCATACCCTTTTTATATATAAGTTTTATTCTTAATTAATTTTTATAATTTATATTTAAGAGTGGGGTGGTGTATTTTGTTCTTTTTCAAAAATAAAATAAAGTAAGAATAGCAAGTTTATCTGAACCCTTTTGGTTCATAGCAAGTTTATCCGAATCCTTGTGGTTCATAGCAAGTTTATCCGAACCCTTGTGGTTCATAGCAAGTTAAATCGAATTGTTAGGTTTATAGCAAGTTTCGAGCCTTAATATTCGAATAGCAAGTTCCGAGCCTTTTTTTCCTAGGTTCAAATAGCAAGTAGAACCCTTCATTCAAACCAGCAAGAAAGTAGAATCATTGGTTTTTAATATTAGCAAGTAAGAGTTTTGATCTTTTGATCAAACACAAGAGAAAGAAAACCAGAAACCATCTCGGTTCAGATTGTAAGAAGAAAGCAAGTTAAAAGCAAGCAAGCATGGTAGAAGGTGACAAGCATGATAACGCATCAAGCAGTGCATCAATTTGAGAAGAAAATGTTCCACTTCAATGTCCAAAACTGACAGATACGAATTATACAACTTGGGCACTGATGATGGAAACAATAATAAAGGCGTATAGAGTTTGGAAAGTGATTGATGGCATGAAAGAAACTGGTGGCAAGCAAGATACAGCAATAGATGAAAAAGCAGAAAATACAGCGAAAGGAATGATATTCCAAACATTACCACAAGACATGTTAATGCAAGTTGCACAATACACCACTGCAAAAGAAGTATGGAACTCAATCAAAGTTAAACATCTTGGAGCCGATTTAGTTCAAAAAGCACGTTTGCAGACTTTAAGAAGTGAGTTGGAAACATTAAAGATGAAACCGGATGAAAGTGCAAGTGAGTTTGCAGGAAAGTTAAGTAGCATACAAGCCAAATTTAAAAGCCTTGGGGGTACTCTGAAAGATAAAGTACTCGTGAGGAAACTGCTTAACTCAGTTCCAAAGAAGTTTTTACCAATCGTGGCGTCTATCGAACAATATCAAGAGATTGATATAATGGAATTTGAAGAAGCCGTAGGGAGAATAACAGCTTTTGAAGAACGACTTAAAAGCCACGAGAAACCAGAAGACAATTATCAAATCAAACTTCTATTTGCAAGTTCAAATAATCAAGGAGGTAGAGGACATGGAAGCAACTTTACCAAAAACAAAGATAGCATAGACAAAAGCAAGCTCAGGTGTTATGAATGTGGTGAGCATGGACATTTCGCAAAGGAATGCACAAAATGGAAAGACAAGAAGGATCAAGCACATCTCATTTATGAAACTGACGATGAACCAACATTGCTGTAAAGACAAGTAAAGAAGACTCGATTGCAGTCTGTAACATTAGGGGGTGAATGTTGGAATTTAATGTTATAAAAGAAAAGATTAGGGTAGTTTAGTGTATTTTAAATTTTATGTATTTGTAAGTTTGGGTATAAACCTAAGTTAGTTTGGGCTGGGTCATTAGGATAACGGTATAAACCGTTTTAGAATAGGTTACAACGTTTAGATAGGTTACAACGTTTATTGAATCGGTATGCCTCTTTGTTGCACTGATTCATGTAGTATAAATAGCGCAATAATTCTGTAAACAATTCATTCCATATCAATACAATTCAATAAATCATATATCGTTTCTATACTTCTGTTATTTCCTATGAAGGTTTCCCCATTGGTTTTCAATGTAAGTATTGGTGTTCACCATGGTTTGTGCAGTATGAATCAAGGGTGATTAATGTAGGGTTAGTGCAGAAATATTGTATACAGTACACGAAATTATGGAGAGAAAAAACAAGAAATAACTGTTATATTGATTGATAAATAACTGTCAAATACATAGAATATATAGTTAATGAACAGGCATGAATTGAATGGGTGTGATGATCAATTTGATCCAATAGACACAACCCTTCATGACCAACTGTCATAACCATATTAACTGTTAATAATCTGACCAACTAACTATAATTAACTATGACATGTCATCAATCCTAATACTAGTGTTTTATGCAACCTTATTGGTTACTTACATGTCTACAAATAAATAGATACATAATAATAATAATTGTCTGTTAATAAACTAAAAATTAAGAACATGTTGATCTTAAATCTTCCAACAGTCTCCCCTCTAAGATCAAAAGATCTTAATTCTGCTTTTCTTCCTTTGGTATGATCAACTGATGATTGTGAAATCTTCAGTGTTGTTGTCTGAATCCCTTTCTTCTTCCTTTATTTTCTCGCTTGTGCTTCCTGTCTCATAATGCATTTGAGACTTCTCTTGGTTATCTTGACACTTGTTATTGAGACTCTCCAATTGGATGCCAAAGTGCTCAATCTTCTTCTTTCCTCGAATGTCCAAATCAGTGGGTAAAATTACTTGATCCTTTTGATCTTCTTGGAAATATCCTCTGCCTTGTGAAACAAATTCATTTGTTTCAACATGTGAAACCCTTGCTGTGTGGTAATAACAGTTAAAGACATTCAAATATTGATTGTAGCGGGCCTTAATCTCCTCACCATGATCCTTTGTCAGGCCAAGTATCTCAGCAATATAACCAAATTCATTTTTAAAAAGTATGATTAGGTATCCACCAAATGTCTCTACAAGCTTATAAAGGTCCATAAGATGGATCTCTATACCATTTATATATGGTGGTAAAGGGCCTGGTAAATTCTTCTTAAGATAGACAGTATAAAACCATATAAAAGCTTTCTTAAACTTTTCTCTAAACATGTCCCATTCGTGACTAATAAGCATATCATTTTTAAGCAAATCTAGGAATGCAACATATTCATTAAAAGATGTAATCTGTGTTGGGTAGTATACACCTTTGATGTAAATGAAATCATCTTCTTGTGGGGTAGAATCCATTGTTGATGCTTTGCTTGGCCACATATAATCATAGTGTCCCAATTCTTGACATTTGTAGCATGAAACATCAACCTTCAGTGTCTTCTCTTCCTTCTCATGAGAACTCTCATCAAGTAATTTGAAGTAGTCCTCCATGTATCTATTTTGCTTCTGATTCATCTTGTTCTTGTCAAAGTAACATGATGATGTTGTCTTTAAGCATAGGAACTAGCTTGCATTTATTCCCTTTGTATGTTATTTCAAGACCTTGTGCCTCCAATTTCAGAGTCACTTCTGGTGCATAGTGTACACTAGGAATCATAAAGACTTCTGAACCAATTCTTATGTTCACTTCTCCAATCCCATGAACAAATAGTAACTTTCTCAGATCCCTCAGTTTTTCAACACCAAATTTTTCTTTCAACTTAGAAAACAGATTCATGTTTGTGCAAACATGATTGTTAATGTTGTTGCTTATATACCATATTTTATCCCATTCTCCTTCATCAGTCCCATCAATCATAAAATCAGTGGACAAGTGAATGGTTTCAGGGTATATTATGTCAGTGTTTGGTGTATTTGTGAGGTTTTCAATGCCTGCAATTTCTTTTAACTTTCCCTTGTTTGGACACTTCTTGGCAATGTGTCCCCTAAGTCTGCATTCGAAATAGACATACCTCTTATGCCTCTCCAATGTTGCTTGTTTCTGTGATAATTGATTATTATACACATGAAACTCTTCTAGTTTCTTTTTTAGCATCTCCTTGCACTCACTTGAAATTTGCTATATGCCATTTCCAAATTCCGATTCACTTTCTCTCTTGATTTGTCTCTGGATGAAATCCCTCTGAAATATGTTGTGTATTATTCTCCCAGGCTTTCGGCTCTGATGCCACATTTTAGAAGTGCAACAGATTTCCTATGAAGGTTTCCCCATTTGTTTTCAATGTGAATATTGGTGTTCACCATGGTTTGTGCAGTATGAATCAAGGGTGATTAATGTAGGGTTAGTGCAGAAATATTGTGTACAGTACACAAAATTATGGAGAGGAAAAAACAAGAAATAACTGTTATAATGATTGATAAATAACTGTCAAATACATAGAATATATAGTTAATGAACAGGCATGAATTGAATGGGTGTGATGGTTCAATTTGATCCAATAGACACAACCCTTCATGACCAACTATCATAACCATATAAACTGTCAATAATTCGACCAACTAACGATAACTAACTATGACATGTCATCAATCCTAATACTAGTGTTTTATGCAACCTTATTGGTTACTTACATGTCTGCAAATAAATAGATACATAATAATAATTGTCTGTTAATAAACTAAGAATTAAGAACATGTTAATCTTAAATCTTCCAACATACACTGCTCTGTCTCATCATGAGATATACTCGTGTGCCACATGATATTTCCATACGGGATTTTTATTTAATTTGTTCCTCCAACGAATATACATTTAGCATTGCTAATGACATGTGTTCTAATCACAGATTCTCAAATATATCATTGCTATTTTTTTCGGTTGAGGATGGCTCGTGAGTCGTGATTATGAAAGTTATTTTATGGAGAGTTCATAAATGTTGTGCAGAATATACATATACTTGAACATATTTACAGTGAGGGCCAATCATTTTTTATTTGTTACAATCAAATATCTTTTTTAGTTGCAAAGTCAAGGAACAAATTACAATACTTAAGAAAGAAACACATTTTTGGTAAAAAGCTGGCTACTCCTTTATTTGAACTTTCCCTTCGAGTTGATGTGCCATGAAAACTTTGGTATCAAGCCAAACCTTAATCTTGCTACATTTCTCCACTGCGTAAGCTTGTTCTCATTTTTTCCCCACCCGTTACAATTCTTAATTGATTGATTATGTTATGTCATTTTACATCTTTTAATTACTGTCAACAACTAACTTACCAAACATTTTTCATTTTATTTTTATTTTTATTTTTTATTTTTGGTATAAGGGTTATCCTGGGTAAAATATTATTACTCAAAAAAAATAATAATTAAGTACAACGGGTGTGGGTGAGTCCCACTTACCAAGCACTTTTATTGAGAAAAAGATAAAGCTTGTAGCTCATGCTAATAGCTTTGCAGTTTATAACTTATAACTAACTTTGCCTAACATACCCTATATTATTCATAAAGTCTAATAAAGGTGCTTTTATAAAGTTGTTAGTCTATGTGGATAATATTGTAGTAACTAGTGATAATGTTGATGAAATAAACAAGTTTAAGCAGTTTTTAAGCTCTAAATTATTGATTTAAGATTTAGGGATATTGAAATATTTTTTTGGTATAGAAGTGTTTGAAACTGAAACTGGAATATGTCTTAACCAAAGAAAATAGTGCATGGAATTGCTTTCTGAGTTTGGAATGTTGGCATGAAGCCGACCACTATACCAGTTCGTGATAAAGTCTCTGTAAAGAAAAATAAGACCAACTTTGAGAAAGATGAATTGTTAAAGGGTGTTAATATCTATCAAAAGTTGGTTTGGAAGTTGATTTATGTTACATTAAATATATCTTATTTTGTTCATAGCCTAAGTCAAGTAATGCATGCTCCTTGTTAGACCAATTTGAATTCTGCATTCAAATTCTAAAGGCATTTGAAAAATTCTCATGTTCTTGGTTGAGTTTTAACACTAGTCAGTCTATGAACTTAAGTGTTTATTTTGATTCTGATTAGGCTAAGTGTAATGTAACAAGAAGATATGTTATTGTATTTTCTGTGTGAGATGATCTAGTATCCTCGAAAAGCAAGAACAATTAGTTCTTCCAAGATCCTCAGCTGCAGGACAACGTGCTGTGTAACCGGTGGGGTTATGTGGATATTGAAAATTTTGATTGAAATGAATGTTTACAGGCAGTTACGTGTTTCATTGCACTGTGATAACAATGTTGCTACTCAAATAGCAGCAAATCCATTATTTCCTGAAAAAATAAAACACTTTGAGATTGATTTTGTTAGTCAAGAACTAACAAACCTGGTTAACTTGAAGCGGAAAACACAATCACAGAATACTCCAAGCAATAATATGAACAGCCCTTGCAATAACCTTAACCTCGACTAATAAGTAAAGCACATACGACACGTAATCTTGTTCCAAACGATTATATATTAAGAACAAAGGAAAACAAAACGGTACAATGACCCCTCCCCCTCACCTCTTTAATATAGAGATGAGGGGGGAAGAAAACCAACTCTTAAAGGAGTTGAAGTTTGCTGCTACAAAGGAGAAAAGGACTCACGAATCCCCAAAATGTAACAAGTTGTCTATGCAATATATATAGCATGGGAACCGACTTGAGCATCTCCTAATTTGACTAAAACAAGTGCTAAACTTTCACTAAACCCCCTATACTATATACTAAAGACTAATATGGATACTAAAATACTAACAATTTCCACCTTAGTACCATATTAGCCTACTCCGATACACAGTAGCTTCAACCAGCACTGGAACGGGGTGTGCCTTCATCCACGCACTAGTAACAATAACCGCTACTAACATTAGCTTAGCTCCTAAATCTATCAAGAGTGCCTTTAGCCAAATAGCCTCTTTTGCAGCCTCCGTAAGTGTCATATACGCTGCTTCAGTTGTTGACAAAGCCTCCATGTGCAGCATCATAGCTTCTGAGCTTCCTGCACATCCTTGTATCATAAACTTGTACCTTGTGATTGATCTACCCATGACAGTGATCGATATACCCATAGCGTAGTCAAAATCCATAAAAACCTGTACGTCTGTATGTAATCCACGATTGTAACACCCCCAAAATTTGATACAGCGGAAGACTCAACAAGCTTTCGGGGTGCTACGGGGATTGGTATCCAGCACAAGACATAATAGAACGAGATAAAGTAAACAAAATAAAAACACAACCATAATGGGGTTTTAAAGTTTACATTTATCCCAACATCATTCAGAGTCAGGCCCAAAAGAAAATAACAGTAGGTCCATAATTCAATATCAGAGTTTAGAAAAATAGATCCGTAAACCAGGAGCCTTAGCCGAGCCATCCAATCCATGCATCCATATCATCACTTAATTACCTGAGAAACGTGCTAAAAGTCAGCTTTCGTTGGTGAGATCATAGGTTTAAATTCAACTAACAATATAGTGGACATATACACAAAACGCTTGCTAGCTAGACTAAGGATTCACTAAAAGCCTGCGGATACCCTCCGCTCCAATCATAACACACGGATACCCTCCGTTCTAACATAGATATTCGGGTAACCCCCGCAATACCAATAAATACTCGGATAACCTCCAAAGTATCATTAACCTATAGGTGCACGCTACAGTATCTAAATAAGCCAACCTTGAATAGCACACACGAACCGTGAGACTAAAGCTGACAACACAAATAGGCCAACCTTGAATAGTGCACATAGAATATATGTGACTAAAGCTGACAATACATCCTAGTCTATACGCATAGCAAGTTTTATAACGAATATAGAAGCGATAATAGTCCACATAAAATAATTTGCACGTTTCTCACCCCAAGTATTGAAAACATAGTTCAAGAGTAAAAGTGGGGCTATGACTCACCTCAAGTCCAGAAAAACAGCAAGAAGAAGTCGGTAGAAGTAAGATGTATAGTAACTCACAAGACGGCAACTACGGACTCGGCACGACCTAACAATATCAACTCGTTCAGAAATTATTTCCTCAAATTCAAAATATTCCCAAACCAGGACGTATTCCGTTTTATTTTCCGAAAATCCATTTCGTAATAGTTTGGTGTATTTACGTTTGGTATCCATACGGGTGGTGGGTCGACACAAAACAAACCAAAAAGTCACACAAAAGAATAATAAATAAACTATAGATCTAATATTAGCCCAATATATCATTTAAATAAATCGCCGAAGTTTATCAAATCCGTCGATTTGATAATCCTCATATTTATTTACGTAACATACCGTTCCAAGATTACACCCAATCCTAAAGCACATAGCACATAGCACATAAATACTATATGGTATATATCGTAGTTTAATAAACTCCTTATATACATCGTCAAATTGGCCAGATTTCCCGATATATATATATTCGCAATTTATTACCCTTTACATATACCACAACCTATGGACGTCGTAGGATACGATGCCCATTAATATATTCATTTCGTATAGCCAAATAACCCGGTTCAACCCTTCGGTTAAGTAGTTATTTAGTTATAGAAAACGCTTATATTAATCGTCATATATCCGTGACAACACGAAAGTCACAAATAAAACTTACCTGAACTCGAGTGACCACGGCTCCGCATAACTCGATAAGTTTACTCGTTATATATATAAAAATGACATTTTATTTAATGTTTAGTAATTGTCGAGAGTTTCTCATTTTATAACACTTTTTTATAATAATACTTCCAATAATATTACGCTACTCTCGTAGCCTAATATATATTTAGTCGTATTATTTATAATATGACTCGTGATTTTTATTATTATTAATATACGCATTTATATAATTATATATCCGTTATTCACGTCTATATATTCATATAAACGTTTATATTACCAATAATTATTATTACGAGTTCTATTATTTATGTTTTAATTGTAAATCGTTATCGAGTCATACGAAATGGTCACATGTCCGAGTCATGACTCTCGGCTCATTGTCCAAGTCCAAAGTAATAAGCAATAATCATAAAAATCAATACATCTCCGTCCAACACAATCCCAATCCACGTGCTACAACAATAGGGTCCGACTACGGCACCCGACTAACCTATCTCCGTCAATCTAAGTGACCGTCTCACAATCGGTCCCCAATAACACATTTCGTCAACACTTCTCAAAATCAATAGCCCTTGTCGAGACCAAACGTGGCCTCGACCCACATGCATTCGGCCAAGCAAAATAAACAACCAACCAATGACAAAACCAATATCAAAACCAAGTTACAATCAAGAAACAATATAACCAAGGTCACACTCGGGTTGGTTTACCAAGCCAAACCCGAGTCTACACGACTCGACTGAGTCGCGGTAAACACCACGAGCCAAGAGGGGCTCGAACCAAGTACCAAAGGTCACAAAAATGGCTCCAAGGAGCACTCCAAACTGCCAATTCGACCATGAGGGTCTCGGCAACAACAACAAATACACGGCATCGAGTCGCGACTCCCATGAGTCGAACCAAGCATCCCAACGTGAGCAAGAAATCAAGAGCCACAACCAAGGCTCATAATAAGAAGAAATCGAGCACCATGGCTCGAGTCAATACCCAAGCCGTGAGTCATGGACTCACGGTTCGAACCAAACCCACAATAAACAACCCGGATACCAAACCTTTTAATAAAAACGAGTTTCCATCATAAACCCATAAGTATTTTCCCGTTTTTGGGTGAAAACCCATTCGAATCTTAAACATATCGTGACCAAGGGTCACGTTTTAACAAAAATGCGAGTCATACTCGCCTCACCTTCGATCTAAAAAGCTCCAACTCGTATAACCCTTCGAAAATAACGATTTGTGGTGAAAGGTGGTGATGATTCGTGATGAAAAATGGTGTAATAAGGCGCGTGTAGGGTTGGATCTAAAAGATTAGATGGTGGAGATCACGAAAATGGTGGTGGTTTTTAGTGGTGGCCGGCGGTGTGTATGGCCGGAAAATAGGGCGGTGGCTAGGGTTGAGGGAGAAGGGAAAATGAGAGAGAGAGAGATAAGTGAGTGAGTGAGGGTGTTGTGTTGTGTGAGAAAAACCGGACCACAAGGACCAATTTGTGGTTTACTCTTTTTAATTTTTTTTTTGTTAAAATAATAATAATCATAATAATAATAATATTAGTAATAATAATATTACTAGTTGTGTTGAGTGGGTAAAGTGGGTAAATATGTAAAACATACGGCCCGAGACCCGAACTCATTTCAAACTTTCAATATCTCCCGAAAACATCCCATAATAATTAAATATAGTCGGTCTCGTTAAAACGAATCATAAAATTTCTCGTTAGGTAAACCTAGTGCCGGAGTCAACGTAGTACCAGTGAGAATTTTAAAAATACATCATCACGTAAATTTCCATAATGAATTATTAAAATAATTCACGAATTCCATAACGACATAAAATATAATTATCCATAAAAATTGGTCTTACAAGTTCGTTGCGAATAAAAATTCCAAATAAAAATTATAAACGAACTTTAACGTAATGCGGGTTTTCAAAATAGCTCCCTAAATTGCCGGTTGTCACAACGATCGAACCTATCCAACATACCAACATCTAAAGATGTTATGCCAGGTCTCGTGCAGACCATCTGATACTCACGGCTTCCAACCGCATATGTATATGACCACTTACCATTCTTTTCCACATCACAGTCCCCTGATAGACTTCTCTCCAATGACAGTATGAAGTGTCCCTCCAACAAATTTTGTACCAACTTCTCATTATGAAACCTGGACTGTGACCCCTTCAGAGTATTACCACTCTGATCCCTGATGATCTCCATACCAAGTATATTTCCTTTTGCTTTATCCAGCAAACCTTGGTAACCCAGATCTAAGTCTTGCATCCGCAATAAAAAACCATACCATCTATATAGAGAAATAGATGTATGAACATACCTCGTGTATACTCCCAGTAATAGTCATCGATGTCGTCATTGCTTTTCTGGCAACACATCTGACCGAGCATCCATATCTTCTTTCAATCCAGCCTTCCACTTGGAAATCACCTCACAAACAACTATATCATTGAAAGTCAATGATTCATGTGTGTGTATTTTCTCCACTACAACAACTGCAAAAGCAGCCTCATTACTGTTTTCTCTATACCTGTATAGTTCTCGTGCTAAGTGTTGCTCCCTATCACGTGCTAAATGATAGTCTATCAAATCCCAAGTTTGTACTTCCTGTAAACCATCTACCTGACCGACATTCCCGTGAGGTTCCACCTCAATGGTATGATCCCTAAGTGGTTCCACCTCAAACTCAATTCCCCGCAACAGTTGCACTGAACCCGTATATGCACCAGAACCAATGAAAGTTTTATTGTATTCCCCACTCTCATTGAAACCCATATTCCTATAAAGCACTACCTTTGAAGTAACGTCATTAAACCTCCAAAGCTTATTAACCACTATAGCTTTACGGTATCCCAGGAATATGCACTTGACCTTAATCGGTTCAAGCATCCCTTGCTTATTACTGGAAAGCCAACCAAAAAACCCTAACATATTCATAGACGTCTTGAATCCAATCGCTGATGATAGTGACCTATTCATAAGATATGTAGACATGGTTGTATCCTTTGCCCAAAAAACCTTGGATAGACCAGACTGAATCAGAAAATAACGTACCTTAGCCAAGAGTGTCACATTCGTCTTCTTAACCAACCCATTCTGCTGCTATATCCTTGCAACACCCAAATGCTTGGCGACCCCACTCTTCATACGTTATTGTGCAGACCTCTGATTACAAGAATCAAGAACAGTACCTGTCTTGATATTTTTCCCAGTCTGAGATTCTCCTAACTGCTTCCTACCCTTCAATGTCTTCCCGATCACTGCCTGACCGTCAAGGGTATATACACAATTAGCCTTCATTGTTCCTGATAAAACCACCGGTGAACCCTTTATAACCTTGATCATGCCCGACTGCATTTTCACGGTAAAACCCTCTTTTTCAAAAGTACCCAGCGATATCAAGTTTTACCTTAATTCTAGAACAGACCTGACGTTATCCAAAACGAAACTTGACCCATCCCTCATTTGTACTTGAACCTTACCCATCCCCCGTATACAACATTCCCTGCCATCACCCAGCAGTACATTAGCACCATCATACTTCTTAAAATCAAACAAGTAATCTCTCCTGTATGTCATATGGTATGAGCCCCCAAAATCCACTGGATCCATGATTCAGTCTAATAGTTGTTCAACACTCATAGCCATCATAACATCAGCACTGTCATACCCATCAGCTCCAGAACCGGATACCTGATCTTCATTCCTAACAAAACATTGAGATTTCATGTGATTATACCTGGGACAATCCTTCTTCAAATGCTCCTCGGACTGACATATATAACACTTAAGTCTACTGCTTCTTCCTTGTGACTTTGACTACGCACTACCTTTACCCTGCTACATATCACTTTGATCAGATTTCCCCCTTACAAACAACCCTTCACCACCATCAACCTTTGCTTCTGTCATCTTCTGAAGTTCCATAGAATGAAGTGTCGCGATCACGTCTTCTAGCTTCAAAGTATCCCGATCATATAGTAAAGTATCCACGAAATTGTCGTAAGACGATGGTAAAGATGTGAGTAATAATAATGCCTAATCCTCATCTGATATAGCAGCATCTATAGCCGCTAAGTCACCTACTAGCTTATGAAACTCATCAATATGTTCAGACTCTTACTCGGATGCATGAGAAAAGTATATAACTTCTTCTTCAAGTACGAACGATTAGCTAAAGACTTTGTCTTATACAAAGTCTCTAACTTTGTTCAAATCCCCGCTGCATTCGTCTCCTTTGTTGATCAATTTAGCTCTTGTAATAAACCTTACAAAAGTTGATCAAACCAAGAAACCCTTCAAAAACAAAAACCCTTTCTTACTCAAATATCGATTGAACCTTGGAAATCAAACCATCCAACAAATCGAAAACCCTTGAATCAAGAAAGTACCCAACGATTTTTGAAGTAACCCTTGTCTTACTTTAATTTTGCAACATATTTCTTGTAACCCAAGAAACCTTGCAACCTCGACAAGTCTTGGACTTTCTATTCAGCGACCCTTTGTTTATTCTTAAAACCTTGTGATATAAACCTCACACCAACGAACTAAACAAAGTACCCGTGTGCCTTTAAAAAACACTTGTCAACTTTATATGCTAAATCGTAACTTTTAATCCAAGCTACCAAGTAACACGACAAGAAATCGTTGAAACTTACAACCTTTGTCGATTTAACCTTCAACAAATTAAAGCTTCAACTAAAACAAAACTTCTTTTAGTCAATATTTTCTTCACGTGAATGTAACAATTAAGTACACACCTTAATACTACCTTACATGCATGTTCCAAGAAAAACAATCACGTGCTTATCAGCTTATGCATGTAACAAGCAAAAAAGAAAAACTTTTGACACCTACTGTTGTCGTATTCTGTTTTTGAATACTACCACCAAAAAAACAGAAAATACCTTCTTCTTGCTAGAAACTCACCTTGTCGTCTTTGTCGATGTATATGAAACCTTGCAAACTGATTCTTGTAAACCCAGAAAACTTTCCAAAAAACTTGACAACCTTGAATCTTCAAAAGCCCGAAAACTCAAGAACCCTTGCTGCCGAAGGAACGACCAACAAGAAAACCCTTTACAGTCGATAACCTCGAAACCGAGAACCAAAGTGCAAGAAACAAACAAAACACCCCAACACCTTTTGAAGACCTCTAACCCGGGACCTCAAAGAACCTTGTGTTGTAGAATTGGTTTAGATAAACCCTCCAAAACCAACTACGTGATGGTTGTTTCTTTATCTCTTGTTTGTTCGATACCTGGAACACAATACACCTTGTTGCTCTAAAACCGAATCACAAGAACCTTCACAAAGTCGACCTAGCTTCTTGTTGAGTCTACGAACCAAGCTCTTGATACCACTTGTTAGTCAAGAACTAACAAACCTGGTTGACTAGAAGCGGAAAACACAATCACAGAATACTCCAAGCAAGAATACGAATAGCCCTGCAATAACCTTAACCTCGACTAATTAGTAAAGCATACACGACACGTAATCTTGTTCCAAATGATTATATATTTAGAACAAATGAAAAGAAAATGGTACAATGACCCCTCCCCCCTCACCTCTTTATTATAGAGATGAGAGGGGAAGAAAACCAACTCTTAAAGGAGTTGAAGTTTGCTGCTACAAAGGAGAAAAGGACTCACGAATACCCATGTGACAACTGGCAATTTAGGGAAACAATTTATAAACCCACATTACTTTAAATTTAATAATTTTTGGAATATTTGAAAAGTTTATTCGTAATGAGAATTGTAAACGTTGAACCGTGGTGTTGAACTCCGTGATATTTATGGAAATTGATTTTTTTATTATTGGTTTGGTATATTTGTGGTGATATATTTTTGAGATATTTATTAGGCACTACATTGACTCCGGCACTAGGATAACCTAACGAAAAGTTTAATATTTTGAATGTTTGATCCGGTTGATATATTTTGGAACGTATTATGGTATTTTATAATTTTTGGGTTTGAGTTCGGTCCGAGAGAGTTGATTTATTTTAAAAAGGTTACGGGTTTGGTCCGCGTATTTTACACCGGGTTACCTCACCCACCTTCCTAATAATATCCTTATTATTATTATTATTATTATTATTATTATTATTATTATTATTATTATTATTATTATTATTATTATTATTATTATTATTATTATTATTATTATTATTTTATTATAAACCATCACTTTATTGAAAAACAAATAGGATTTTACAAGAAATTAGTGGGGAGCCGAGATACTAACTGAGCCCCCACACCTCTAGCTACAGCAAAACCAATCCTACTAAAAATATGTGGAGCAGCACGTGCTCCAATGTCTTGGGTCATAGAGAATCGTCTAATGCGCTTTAATAAAGTCACTGCATCCTTTTCAAGTTCTCAAAAAGAAGAGAATGAAAAGGGGAGGAACCCATATCCGATATCAGCGCATTTAGCTGCGTACTTGACACGTTTACGTTGTGCGGCCTCAATAACTGTAACACCCCCAAATTTAAGTTTGTCGCAGCGGAAAAGTAATTTGGGTGTTACGGTGAGGATCGAAGTTTTAACCACATAAAATGGTTTAAAAGAAACGTTTTGAAAGTTATTTGTTATTTCAAATAATAATTTTGATAAAAGATGAACCATTTGATTTAAAATATTATGAAAAGATATCAAGGCTTGTAAAAATGACAAATTTGATTTTTACACCATTTTAATTTATCAGAGTAATAAATGCCCACTCCGTGTCTTGTCCTGCTCCGTTAAATTACCTGAGATACACATGCTTAAAAGTGTCAACACAAAGGTTGGTGAGTTCATAGAGTTTTAGGAAAAACCTTTTATTTTGTTAGACTTCAGGAATATTTGGTATTAATAAAATACAAACAGTAATGAAACAAGTATCGAGTATAATCACAAATAAATCATATAAATATTCAATCACATTCAATAAAAATCAATAATCTTAACATGAGCTGGAAACTCATGATACTAAATCAATCAGATATACAATTCACGTATGGTTAAACCTATACAGCTGTATCTAAATATATGTTGAATACATATATATATTTCCTTTATAGATATTGCACCAAGCCTCATGACACGCAAGACGTTAACAGAAGGGGTGTTCTATCAAATCAATGACAGATTTTGCCCTCGTGTAATAGGTGATTTGCCAATTCCTATTTTTACTCAAATATAGTGTATCACGACTAATGCGACTAACCATTTGCATAATGGCATTCCGTCAAGCATTAGTGGGATCGGAGGTCAATCCGAAACAAGTTTCGAATCTGTTCACTATATTCGCGCTCACATTACAGTGATTAATGGCTCATGATAGAGGGACTATATGGCGATAAGCTAACTTAGGCAATATCAAGGACCTATGGGCTCATTTAGCATAACATCATGAAATCAAGTATCGTATCACAAAAATCAATTTGAAAACCAGTATCGTTTGAGTATCAGAAATTCAGTTTGGAAATATCATCGTTTGAGTATCAGAAATTCAGTTTGAAAATATTATCTTTTGAGTATCAGAAATTCAGTTTGAAAATATCATCGTTTGAGTATCAGAAATTCAGTTTGAATATTTCGCCAGTAACACATTTATATCACATACCACAATAATCGAATTGAAAACATTTTTATATGAGTATCAATATTTCAGTCAAATAATTCATCAATAAATATATATTTCACATACCACAATAATCACATTGAAAACATTAACATATTTTAAATCACAAATTATATTATTTTAATATCAATTAGGAAATTGATTTGAATCATGTATTTTATTTTATTTCATATACTTATCAAGTTATCAAAGTATATGTAAGCATGTATCTCCCCCAATGAGTTAAAAACAATTATTGGAAATGGGGCTATGACTCACCTGGATTGATTTGGAAATGATGAAAAGTAAAGTAGAACGAGATTTATGGGAACGATTATAGAAACGTCTTTGATACAGAACCTGATAAATAAATTTATCAGAGAATATAACCAAATACTATTTGGTAATTACGAACGAATAACGAATAAGATTTATTCGTTATGACGAATAGATGATGTGCAGTGAAATTATTATGTCATGCATGATATGTTAAAATACTTTATTTAAAATATCCATCGTAGTTTTACCTTTTTAATTGTAAGTAAAAATATTAACGTTTTAGATTTCGTTATATATATAAAATTAACGTAAAAATAAATAATATATATATAAAACATAATAAAATGCATATGACGTGAGGGTTGCCGTAACATAGAAAATAAAATAAGAATGTCAAATAGATTATGTGTAGTCCTTGTCCTTTTTCCAATTTTACACTTTTTATACTAACGGCGTTAGCGTCACACCGTTAGTCCTTTTTATATATATTTTACAATTATAGTCCACTACATGTCTAATATTACAATCTAAGCTTGTAACAATCCTATATTATCAATTTTTATCCTAACTTTCTGTTTCTACATTTTTAGTCCTTTCTTTTCACAGTTTTCACTTTTAGTCCCTATAGGTGTCGTCGCGTTACATTTTTAGTCCAAATTTGCAAAAATGATTATAAAAATTTTATAAAAATTTCCGTGGCTTCTTTTATTAATTTCAAGCTTATTTCAACTGCTTATTTTATAAAAAGCTTATTTATTTAGCTTATGGGCCTCAATTCGAACTAAACAAAAGCCCATTTAAAAATTTAGAGGCGAGGACATGAAAATTATTTTGGGCTTGAACTTGGGCTTCCTTTGTGATTCTAAAAATATATTTTATGGGCCCAGTGGGCTGATAAATCATAAAATCTTATTGGGCTTTAAATAAGCCCACTCGACCAAAATAAAGTTTTTATATTAAATTTGGACTTGAAAAACTGGTTTGTATCGATTCAAAATGGGTCGATTGTGGTGTCACAACGTGATTATTTTTACATGTTATTTATATGAAAGTTGTAGCTAGCCATGGTGTCTATTAGATGGTGTAAAAATATGACGTGCTTGTTACGCTAAATTGTGAGATAAAAGACGGTTTTATAAATGACTTGGACAGATTATATATTTGGAAAAACTTGAAATATTACTAAGTGATTTATGAAATTTCATACGATATAACATGGTTTGAAAATGAATTAATTGATGCATGTAACGTGAGAATAAACGTGAAGTGTGTGTGCTACGTGACTCCTAGGCCTTCCAAGATGGAGGCTAGTCACGCTCGTGTTTCTATATAACAATATTTATACGTAAACTATATATAAAAGTATATATGATCGAATAAAAATAATTATGATGCATGACATAGATTTAACGTATAATTTTGAATGGAAATGTTTTGAAATAACTTACAACACCTCAAGGATGATAAAGAGTCGAGAGTGATGAAAGAAATGCAAGAAAATCCCACGTTAGCTTATTAAACCAAGAACAACTTATATATATAAGCTCGATACAACTCAAAAGTTTATATATTTGTGCATGAGTTGTTCCTGGTCTTTCAGTAACTTTTTGTATGTGAATAAAAGTTGAAAGAGAGTATTGAATGAATGAAGGAAGCAAGAGAATAGAAAAAGATATATAGAGTATAGATTTTAGACACGTACAAGTTCTAAAAATTTAGAAAACATATGTAACTATGCATGTTGGTGATTGAGGGACATTTGAGATATATTTTACTGAGATATAGGAATTTAAGAATGTATGTGAGTGAAGGAATTAAAATGAGAATTGGTTTGTTATTTCATATGTCGACATCAAATATATATATACACGATTTGCTTAAACCTTGTACTACTCGATTTTAGCTGATCATGGATGATATTAGAACATGAAATTAACTTAGAATTATCATTAGGATCATTTAGAAACAAACGGGGATTAAAACGGTTAAGAAATGAATATTTTATGAATCGATTGAATTGATTTTCGTTCGATCACTTTGCCACTTAAAAATGTATCAAACGTCGTCCAATGAACTTGGGATTTGACACACTAATATTTGGCTAGGTGGTGAACGAGACGGTGCAAAAAAATATATATGTCGTGTGCACGAATTAAAAATAAACGAGGCGTTTTGATGCATGTTTGGTCGAATTATATGTAAAATTTAGAAATAAAATGGGTTAATTATTTGGGCCGGTTGGGCTTATGAAAGATCAAGGCCCATTTTATTTTGTGATTAATATTGTTAATTAAGATTAGTGAATTATTAATATTTTGTTAATTGTGTCGAGAACTTATTTTGTCGTTTGAAGAATTTTGCAATATCGTAATCGTGACCATTTTAATATACAAAGAAAATTTTAACTTTCTCCGTAAAAATGGTAATTACAATAATGACAAAGATTATTTATTTAATTAACCGAAGTTAATTATACAAATTTTTGCGAGGTTTTACAATAACCGCCCGACCGGGCATAAAATCAACAATACACGAACGCGTCAAAGGTGATGATCCTGTAAGATCAACACAAACATCAAGGCCACCATCCCAAGAATATAATAACATATCGGCCGGACGTAAGGTTTTGTCCCTCTCTCCACGAAGCCCAATATCCACCTCCTTACGAACTGAAACTCCAGACCGAGAACATATATCAACAAGAACATCACGCACAACATTGTGCCGATGTTTAATACCAACTAAGCCTGCGCACGATACAACATGATCTCCAAAAATATCTCCAGGAAAGACCTTAGAACAAGCTGAACATGGCATCTGGATAGTAAAAAGAGGAACACCCAACCAATAACACAAAACACATCGGTAAGTCCTGGCATTCATAGTCTGTCCCAATCCGGATATCGGTGCCACCCTAAGCCAATCTGACGTATAATCCTATTTCATTGAGGTCCATAAAGCCATCTGTCTAGAGGATAAATGGAAAGTGGATTCAACCGTTTGGGCAACACGTGCGAAATGTATATCTGCCAATTTCTTCATAAGTTTGGGGGCAGCGATCTCACTAGGGTTACTCATAAGGTCAATATCCATATTCACATTAAAAGTACACAATGCATCATCAAAAGAGGGACCAGTAGACACAAAACCAGAACTACGGAGAAGCTTAGTCTGTAAGCTGGCAGATTGAAGTCTAGAAGCAAGGAAGGCATAGTTCAAGACATCACCTGCAAAATACACACCAAGTCCCCCAAGAGCAAAAGGTAGGGTGGCGAGTCTCCATTGCCAATCACCAAACCCAGGTCCAGAAGCAGTGACAATACGTTCCAAAGAAGAGCGAAGTGCTGCATCAAAAGAAACCTGAGCACTCTCAAAGACCCGAGGAGGACATGTGCGCATAAAAAAAATACAACTTGGAAATACCGGCACATCCACGCAGTAGCAACAACTCACACTGGGGATCATTAAGCTTAGCAACAGCATCCATAAGCTCAATAGTTTTAGCAACCCTTTTCATAACAAGCTTACTACTAAACTCAAAATCCACACTAGCGGGGCCCCCTAATAATTTAACACCATGTGAAGGTCGAGAAATACTAGGGGGAAAAACACCAACATACCTGCTCCTTGGGTCTTCCTTCGGCCAAAAGACCTCAGTTTTATCAACATTGAGGTGTAAACCACAACTAGGTCCATCCATCATAATCAACTCCAAAACCTTCCCCACAACCAAAGTATCCCCAATAATAGTACCATCATCAAGATACCAAGCCTGAAGAGAAAGAGTGAAGGAGTCTCGAATCTTACATGCCAAGGGATGTAACACTAAAGCAAAAAGAAGAGGCCCAAGTGGATCACCCTGTTGCACTCCTTGGTGCGACCATAAAGTATGCTCACCATAATATAATCTAGCAGGACTGGAGTAACAGAATTCCACCCAATGTGAAATAGCCGGAACACGAAGGCGAACTTCTCGTAACATAACCGCACGATCCACCATATTGAAAGTGTTTTTAAAGTCCACCAACAACATAGGAGTCTCGAATTATTATTATTATTATTATTATTATTATTATTATTATTATTATTATTATTATTATTATTATTATTATTATTATTATTATTATTATTATTATCATTATTATTATTATTATTATTATTATTATTATTATTATTATTAAATTTTATATATTTTTTGTTTGGGACTTGGGGGCCGGTTTTAACACCACAAACACAAACACAAACACAAACAAAAACATACAAACACAACACCCTCACCTCTCATCTCACTCTCTCTCTCTCTCTAACATATCAACACCACCACTACAAACCCTAGCCGCCCCACCATTTCCGGGCACCACAGGCACCTCACCACCACTTCTACAGCAACTCCACCACCACAAATCGTATCCCCATCATATAATTTACCCGATCTACAACCACACTCGCCGTTCCACTTCTTTTTCATCTCGTTAAACACCAAAATCACCACCACTATTATTATTTTCAAAGATTTATACACTTTGGGTCGTGAGAATCGAAGGTGAGACGAGTTTTTACTCGTGTTTTTGGTAAAATTGTGACCTAGGGTCACGAATATGAATCTTTCATATGGGTTTTGGTTTTACACATAAAATACTAGTGGGTTTTTAAAGGAAATAAAAGGATTTGATAGTTTGGTATCCGGGTTTTTGGATTTTTGTGGTTGCCGATTCAAAACCGAGAGCCTATGCTCTTGGCTTATTGTTATTTTGACCATTTGGAGGTGTTTTGATCTTGGGTTTTGGTAGTTTGGTTGATGTCGAGGGTTTGGAGTAGCTTTTGATTGGTTTTGGGCCGATTCTTGGCCAAGGTTTCATGTTTTTGATGATGGTTTGGTTGCAACCGCGACCCAAGGGGTCCGTTTGGTTGGTTTGAGCTCCATTGAGCTAGCCAAGACTATAATGTCTCGGGTATGGTCTTGTTTGGTTTATGAGTGAGCCGAGACTCCTAATGAGTCCCTCAACTCGGATTTTGGTTTATTGGTTTGAGCTCCTTTGAGCAAGCCGAGCCCTAGAGGCCTCGGGTGGGACCCACAATACATTTTGTGGTATATTGTTTGACCCGGGTTGACTTGGTAAATCGACCCGGAATTCATATTTTTGATGCCTTTCTTGTTGTTGTTATTATGTTATTGTAATTTGGTGTTTATTATTTTCGGCCGTATATTGTTATTGGGTATGTGACTATTATTTTGGTGAAGTGTTGATGATGATATGGATAAACGGGAACTGTTTATGAGACGGTTTATTAGATTGATGGAGATAGGTTAGTCGGGTGCCGTAGTCGGACCCTATTGTTGTAGCATGTGTTATGGGTATTGATTTGACGAAGATGGATTACTTGATTATGACTTGGTTATTTTATTTGGACTTGGACAATGAGCCGAGAGTGATGACTCGGACATGTGACCACCTATATAACTCGATAATTATTTATAATCAAACATTAATAATAAAACTCGTAATAATATTATTGGTGATATAAACATTTATATAAGTATATAGACGTGAAAAACGTATATATAACTATAGGGCGCATATTAAAAATAAAACGATCACGAGTAATATTATAATAACGTGACGATATATAATATACTATGAAAGCAGTGTAATAAATGTCGGGAGCGTTATTATAATTATACAACTATAAATAACGATGAAATCTATAACGTTGAATAATTATATTAAATAAAATATATTTTTAAAAATAAACGAGGAAACTATCGAGTTATACGGGGTCGTGGTCACTTGAGTCCAAGTGGGCTTTATTATTTATTTTGTGACTTTTGTGCTTGTCACGGATATGTGACGTTAATACATCCATTTTCTATAACTACGTAACTTATTTAATCGACGGATTAAATAGGATCTATTTAGTTATATAAAATGAGTATATTAATGGGCCTTGTATCCTACGACGCCCATAGGTTGTGGTACGTGTACAGGAATAATGATGACGCTTCGTTTTCTTGTGGAGACATCGTTTTTATGGAAGAATTACCTTCTCAGCTAGTTAGCTTAGAAGAAGAGAATGATGAGATTGACACTGAAATCCAAGATGAAGCTCTTCGTGCTACATTACTGAATGTCAGTCTTCTCATTTCTAAAGTCAAGGCTTTCAAAGAGAAACCTATTTCATCTCCTATCCCCATTAAGGATAGTGACATTTTTTTCGATGATTCTATACCGGAATTTGAAGCCTTCAGTTTTGATCATATGGGAGAGAAGATTAGTGGCAGTACCACTTCTCATTCTCAAATTTCTCTCCCCGAATATGATTCATTCACCTTCGAGGAGTTCTCCTGTGAACTCACTTATATCATATCTCCACCGAAGTATGATAACTTTTACTTTGATCTAGACAAATATGATCTTTGTGTTCCGGAGGGAAATATTCTCAACCTTGAGAATTTGCTTGATATCAAAATCCCAACCCTCCCTCCTATAATATGTCTAGATCATATGAGCTTCAATGATGAGATTCATGATATACCAATTATGAATTCTCTTTCTAACGATGATGAGTCAATCTTGATTGTTATCAAGATTTTCCTTCCATTCTTCACCTATCGGCTGACTTCTCCTGTTCTTCACTCCTTCGGGAATGAAGACCTTATCTTTGACCCCGGCATCACCGCTTATAACTTATACTATTTAAAGCCGGGTACTTATCTCATCGGTGTGGAACTTTCACGTGCTTCAAATGTTTGTCCAAACATCTTGAATGAAAGTCCGATGGAGATTGTCTCTTCCACATGTTGCTTCCCCAAGAACAAATGAATTCGGGGTCGAGTCAAGCTAGCGACTCGGTAAACAAAAACAGTAGCATACATATGGGTTTTCACCCTAAGTGTGGGGGAGTTACCCATGCTGTTGTTACCATGTATATAAGTTCAAAAAAAAAAAAAAAGTATGTATATAGAAATAAAGTGAAAAAATGGTATTTCCACATTTAGCTTGTAATGTTGCCTTTTTACGTTCAAAGAGTCGGCATAATAGCCGGGACTTTGAATATTGAGGACAATATTCAATTCTAAGTGTGGGGGGGAAATTCCAGCGAATTTTATCACATATTACCATATAGTACCCCCGTTTTGGCCAAAATTTTAAAAATTTCACTTAAAGTTTCAAAATTTTTGTGGTTATCAGTCCACCATGTCTAAACGACAAAAGGATTGGCTAATCCAGGAGCAAACGGCTCTTGGTAAAGATATATCAAATCCGTTTATGGCTAACAATTTGCCCAAAATTGTATGGTATCTCAGCTCGCTATATCCTAAAAAGTGAAAGAGTTGGCTAGCCCGCAAGATTATGGCTTGTGGTAAAGGCAGTGGAAAACCATAATTGGTAATCAACTCACCAAGATGTCGACTATGTCCATCAAGAGTTGGCTAGTCCAGAAGCAAACGGCTTCTGGTAAAGACAAATCAAATCCGTTGACAGCTTATGGTTTGCTCAAAATCATATGGTTATCAGTGTACCATAGTTCTTACTTGAACTGAAACATTTGGCTACTCCAGAAGTAATGGCTTTTGGTAAAGAGACTTCAAATCCATTAAATTTCATAAAAGATTGCAAGGGACTAGCAATAGTTTAGTGTGGGGGATTGATGAGTGTGTAAATACTCATCATTTTTATCGTATCTGAACTGCCAAAACGTCCAAAAACACTCAGAAATGCATCAAAATACAGAAATTATTCCAAAACTGTGTTTTATATGTTTTAGATGCAAAATGTTTAAAAACAAATGAAAAATGAACAAAGTTTGCATAATTGGCAGTTTCAGTCCCTCAAGTTTCATAAATTAACAAAACTAGTCCCTAAAGGTTTAAAATGAAAGAAAAGTCAACCCAAGGCATAGAAAAGTCAAAAGTTATCAAATTTGATCCTTGGGTGAAAAGTTTGAGAAAATTACAAGTTTAGTCCCTGAAGTTTGGAATTTTGCAAAATTAGTCCCCCGGGCATTTTAAAATGGGAAATTACATCAAAGGTCCTTGTGGAAATTATAATATGACAAAATTGGTCCTTTATATACTTTGGCAGGTTGGCAAGACAGACCCCTCAAAATCCAGAATTTACACTTGTGGTCCTTATGCTTTTTTTTTCTTTAAATAAACCAAATGGACCTCAATTTACCCAACCTTATATCCCCTAGCCCAATCCACCATAAAAAAACCCAACACCCTTACCCCTTTTCCAGGCCCATTCCCACTTCCAGCCCACTCCACACAAAAATAAAACCTTTGCCCCATTTTATTACTCCATCCCTAGGTCAACGAAAGTCAAACTTTGACTATCTCCTTCCTCCCACACTCACACGTGATACCTCTGCTCCCCCATCATCACAAAACCCACTCATACCAACAACTCACCACTACCACCTCTGCCACACTCAAAACCCTACACCCTTATCCCTCCAAACACTAAAAACCAAAACCCTACACCCCTGCTACAAGATATCAGACCCAAGTTGCTTGTTTACCATTTCTCGCCAAAACCAAACAAAGGGTCACGATCAAATGTGACTCATCCAACAGCCTCAAATGGAAGTGGGAAAAAGACAGGGAGCAAGATGGAAACCCTAGTTTTTTTATATAGTATAAATAGGTCAATTTGTAGCTCATTTGAGCAGTAGGTAATTTAGGGTAAAAAGTAGTTGTAGTTTAATTTTAAAAGTATTGTTAAACTCTTTATTTAGTTGTACTCTTTTCTTAATAATTCAATAAAAGTCTAAATGTTCTTTTTTATTCCCTGAATCTATTTGTTGTGAATTGCTTATTTAATTGCTTATCAATTGCTTATTGTCTGTTCTATTATTGCTTATTTAAGTTTAGTCTGACCCAATGTGCAAGTATACATCCAAACTTTAGCTTAAACCCTTGGTTAAAGTGTAAAAAGTTCATCAGTCACCACTTTAGGTGGTGTTTGGCATAACCCTCCCTGTAGCTCAAAATAAGTTTTTTTTTACTACTCTTTCAATTCCATTAAGCCTTAGTTAGCATATATAAGTTGTTTTGAATCTAGTTTGTACACTCCCATTTAGTTTTTAAGTTTCTAAGGAAGTTTTCTAAAATTCTTCTTTTTAACTGTTTTTATTTGGTCATCATGATTGATTCTTGTTTTAGCCCTTGTTAGCTGTTCCCCTTGCTTCATTTTAGCTCAAATAGGTTAGTAGTACATGTGACCATCTTGTATTTGACCTTTCAAAGTCAAGACATCATCACAACTGCCCCATTTTGACCCATATTCCCAACTGTTGTGCTGTTACAAATCCATCTCACAGCTAGTTTTGTTTCTATTTTTAATTTCTTTAATTTTTAGCCTTTTGCTCTGAATATCTGCATAGTTAATCTTGGCTAGCTTGTCTATTTAATGGAATTTTTATTTCATCTTTAGGAATTTTCTTTATAAGCTTTTGATAGCCTTGAACTTGTACCTTTACCCACTGTTACCTATTTGCATCCCTCAGTTCATAAGTTGTTTTGTGCTTGTAAGCCCCTTAAACTGCTTAATTTATGTCCCTACAGTGCTATTTAGGATTTCCTAGTGTGCCTTTTGCATGATTCCCATTAGTCACTTTGAAATAAGCTTGTTAACAGCTTATTAGGTCTACTATTCCCTTTTTCTTTTGTCCTTAACAGATTTTCTTTCTTAATCTAGTTTCAGGATAATATAGATTAGAATTTGTATTTGCAATTAGTTGCATTTTTAGACTCCTCATTGCTGAGCTTGTTTTGGAATTGAAAGCTTATTCTTGGCTGCTAATCAGGTCCAAACCCTCCCTCTGTTGTAGTAGGGTTGCATTCACCCAAGATGCCCAAATCAGTAGAGCTTATTTCAAGATTTAGGATCATTGATTGCTTAATATCTGTCCTCATTAGCTTATTAGGATTAGTTGTTGGTAACTCGTAGTTTCTAAGGTCACAGAAGCTTTTTGATGTGGCTTCCATAACCTGCTTACTTAACTGGTTGGTCACCCTTTTCAGTAAGTGGTGCATATTTCATTAGCTCACCAATTGTTCTCTACTTGAGCTTTGATTGAGCCCGAACCACCTAACTTATATTGACCAAGGAATGGTCAACAAAGTCAAACAGCCTAGATTCAATGCTCCGCGGAAGTATAAGGTTTCCCCGGGTCGTATGTCCCGACGAGGTGTGAATTGTAAACAAAACGGTTATTTGATCGGGTGAATTTGGACATGAAAAGGGGGTTAAGTGTGATTGAACTATGGAATCTACAGTGAAATAGCTTAAACAAGCTATGTGAATAAGACGGGAAGCTAGGAAAAACCAGAAACGATTAAAACCTAAAAACGCGTACGTTACGTTTAAATAAAACGTAGACGTACGAAATAAAACGCGAGTTTTAACAAAATAAAATACTTACAAAAGTAAAAATCACATTTTTACAATCCTAATAATAAAAGAAACTTTTTAGAAAATTAAAATTACTTTTTACACTATTTAATTATTTAATATTAATTAAAAACTATTTAATACTTATTATTAATATTTAAATAACTAAAATACACTACAATATTATTTAAATACTAAAAAGGTGAAAATAAAATTTCTAAAACTTTAAAATAACTAAAAATAAGTTTTAAAAATAAAAATAACTATTTTTGTCTTTTTGTGGTTTTTATATTAATTAATTACTAATTACTAATTAAACTATTTTAAATTAAGAAAATTACTAAATGAACAGTGAAAATTCTAATAAAATTTATAAAATTACTTTACATTATATAAAATCTAGGAAAAATATAAAAACTTGATTTTACTTAATAAAAACTAATGATGCTATTTAAAACTTAATATTAATTAATAATTAATAAAACTAAAGTTAATTCTAATAAATACTAAATAAAAAGATAAAAATCTGAAAAAATTATTATAACTACTTTAATATATGATGGAATTAATAAAAATATAAAAAAGCTAAGTACTTAATTAAAATTTAAAAATGAAAATTAAAATTAAATAAAATTAAATAGAAACTATCACTTAATTTTAAATTGGTTTTTCTTGATTTTTCTTTTATAAAACTATTTTACATCTAAAAACAGTAAACTTTTACAAAAACAAACTTTTTAGAACTTAAAAATAAGCACTAAAGAAAGCAAATAAGCCAACAGCTGACTTTAGTTGACCAAAATAGAAAATAGGCTAAAATGACCACAAGTGGGACCCACTCTGGTTGAAACAAGTTCCAATAAGCTATGTTAACTTATCAAAGCTGGAATAAGCCAAAAAGGACCACACAATAAGCTATAAGCTAAGAATAAGCACTTGGCTTATTTGTTTGAAACTGAAAATAGGGACAGACTTGGTGAGCTAAATTAGGTGGGACCCAGGGTGTTTGAGATCAAGACCAAGGTCAAAGGATGATCCCTACCAGGAGGGGGGTTGCTAGGAACCAAGGTGGTGGCCTGAGGCCCACTGGTTTGGAAGGAAAACCACCACCAAGTGGTGGTGGTGGTGGTGTCTGCTGATGCAGAACAGACAAACACCCCTGCAGCCTACTTTGGGGCTGTGTGGGGGCAAGGGAAAAAATGGCAAAAATCAAAATGGCATGGAAACATGAAATTGAGATGGTAGGGAATGAATACAAACAAGTTTCACTACTTGAAAGTGAATACAAAATTCAAATAAAATCTTTGAACTTTAGGAAAAATCTGAACTTGTGCACAATTGACTTTTTCCAAAAACTTGTTACATTGACTTTTTAATGAACCAAACTAATTGACTTTTCTCAATTTTAAGCTACTGAATCTACTCTTATATGTTGTTATAAGCTAATGTGGAACTAATTTAAGCTACTTCAAACTATATTGCAACTAGCACTCCAATCACACTAACAGATTTTCATTTATCCTAACTGTTATTGAGCTTTTATACTAACTTTGACTATTTTTGAACTAACATACTAATTTTATGCTATATTTAACTATTTCTATCCTAATATCAACTAAATGTGCAGCTATATCAGAATTTAGACACTAAATCAGCTCAGTATCAAGCTGATCCAAACACCCCTATAAGTACTAGTTTATATCACCTTAACAGATCTAAGCCTAAAAACAGCAAGCCAAATCATCAAACTTTGTGTAATTACCTAAATGGAAGCTGAATCAACAAGAAATTGCAATAACTAATAGCAGATAAATAAAAAGGCAGTATTGAGATTTGGAATATAAAGATTGAAGCTTACAAGTTATAGGGATCACATTCTAACTCAGCCAAGCCTATCTCTAAATAGGCTTGATTACCACCTCTAGTTCATGAATCTAGACTCAACTAATCCAGAATCACCAGATACATTATCACCATACCTCCTTTGACTTCCATTGACCAAATCAGAATCCATCATAATAAGCAGGAATACTAACACTATCTCACTACAAACTATTTATTAGAACTTATAGAAACATGTAAATGAATATTAGAGAATTCCAAATGAACTTTTTTAAAAGTAAATTGCAATAGCATTTAAACAAAAACTGAGTTAATTAAAATTTTGAGATTACAATGCTTTAAGGAGGTTACAACTGAGCTGAAAACAGGAAATTGGGCTAAAAATTACACTAAAGCTACACTACTTAATTAACTAATTATCTAACTGCCTTATACAAATGGCTTACATAATTATTTATACTAGTAGAAAACTAGGGTTTCCTTCTCTCTTCTTCTTGTCTCCTTCCCAGCTCTCATTTTGGACCATTGGATGGGTTATGAATGATCCTGGCCGTTTACATCATTTGGCGGGAAAAGGATTTTTGCATGTATCTTTGTAGGGAGGTGGGTTTTGGAGTATAGTGGAGGAAAGGGAGTGTAGGGGTTAGCGTGTGGCAGGGAAGGGAGTGGTTTTTGTGATGATGGTGTTTTGAGTAGCAGGGGTAGGGTAGCAGGGGAGGTAGCAGGGCACACGTGAGGTAGGGGAAGGTCAAAAGTGGTTTGACCGTTTTATATTATTAAACGGTGTGGATTTATTTTTGAGGGAGTGGGCTGTGGGCCGGTTGTTGGTGGTTATTTGTGAGTGGGCTTGGGTAGGTTTATAATAAAGGGTTTATTGGTTTAGGTAATAAAACACAAGGACCAATCATGAAATTTCTGAAAACCCAAGGGCTGTTTTTGTCCATTTTCCAAAGTCATACAAGGACCAAATTTGCCATAGTATAAATAATTCAAGGTCCCATTTGATAATTTTTCCAAAGATGAAATTCTCGGGGACTAGTTTTGCAAAATTCCAAACTGCAAGGACCATTCTCGTAAAATTTCCAAAAGTTTATTCCAAGGACCATTTGTGATATCTTGTGACTTTCCAAGGTCATAAATTGACTTTTTATCCAAAAATCCTTTCCCAGGGACCAAAACTGACAAAATTATGAAGTGCAGGGATCAAACTTGTAAATTTGGATTTTTAGGGACCAAACATGTAATTTTCTAAAACTTTTCACCCAAAGTCTAAATTTGATAATTTTTTACTTTTAAAAACTTTGGGTTGACTTTTCTTTCATTTAAAACGTCAGGGACTAGTTTTGTCAATATTTGAAACTTGAGGGACTGAAACTGCCAATTGTGCAAACTTTGTTCGTTTTTCATTTGTTTTTAAACGTTTTGCATCTAAAACATATAAAACACACTTTTGAGATAATTTCAGTATTTTGATGCGTATTTGGGTGTTTTTGGATGTTTTGGCAGTACATATAAGACAAAAATGATGAGTATTTACACACTCATCAATCCCCCACACTAAACTATTGCTAGTCCCTAGCAATATTTTGAGAAAAATTAATGGATTTGAAACTCTTTACCAAAAGCCATCACTTTTGGAGTAGCCAGGTGTAAGAACTGTGGCACACCTGATAACCGTGTGATTTTGAGCAAACCACCAGCTGTCAACGGATTTGAGTAGTCTTTACCAAAAGCCGTGTGCTTCTGGACTAGCCAGCTCTTGATGGAATAGTCAACATCTTGGTGAGCTGATTACCAATTATGGATTTTCCACGGCCTTTACCACAAGCCATAATCTTGCGGGCTAGCCAACTCATTTGTTTTCGGGGAGTTGAGGAACCATACAATTTTGGGCAAATTGCCAGCCGTCAACGGATTTGATATGTCTTTACCAAGAGCCGTTTGCTCCTGGACTAGCCAATCCCTTTTGTCGCTTAGACAAGGCGGACTGATTACCACAAAAATTTTGAAGCACCAGTGAAAATTTTTTGAAATTTTTGAAATTTTGGCAAAAACGGGGGTATTATATAGGAAAATGTGGTAAAATTTGCTAGAATAGCGAATACCCCCCCACACTAAGCATGAATATTGTCCTCAATATTCAAAATCCCGGCTATTATGCCGACATTTTGAACGTAAAAGGGCAACATTACAAGCTGAGCGTGGAAAACACCATATTGTATTTTCACTCATTTGTAACCATAGCATGGGGGACTCCCCCACACTTAGGGTGAAAACCCTATAAGCGTGCTACTGTTTTTGTTTACCGAGTCGCTAGCTTGACTCGACCCCGAATTCATTTGTCCTTGGGGAAGCATGATGTGGAAGAAGCAATCTCACTCGGACTTTCATTCAAAATGTTTGGACAAACATATGAAGCACGTGAAAGTTCCACACCGATGAGATAAGTATCCGGCTGAAGATAATGATACATGAAAATGCCGGGATCAAATATAGTGTCCTCACTCCCGAAGGAGTGAAGAAGAGAAGAAGTCACCTTATAGGTGAAGAAAAGGAAGAAAATCATGATAAAAAGCATGATTTGATCTTCTTCCTCAAGAGGAGGCTCAATAGCCTGAGTTTGGATTCCAAAAGGTAAGCTCGTAAACAACCCGGGAGGGTGGGTGGGAATTTGCAAATTCTCATGATTGAGAACATTTCCCCCCGGGATATCAAACTGATGAGCGAGTTCACCGGAGAACTCCTCATGAAGAGAATCATTCACAAGATGTGAATCTGGGAACTCATGTTCCGGAATAGACTCATCACAATCCTCAATCTGAGTACCAAAGAGTGGATTATCAGAAATCGAAGTGAATTCAGAGTCGAATTCAAATAGAGGATTGGTGAGAGTCGTATTAAATGTTTCGGGAACAAAGTGAATATTATTCTCTGTTGGACTGCTGGGATAAGAAGTGAGTGACGGATCATGAGATATGAGACTTTCAATTTCTCCCAGATCGGCTTCGAAATCGAGGAAACCATCATCACTTTCCAATGAAAGTGGATTGATGTGAGCAAGTTCATCAGCGAACTCCTCAAGAAGATGATCAGCATCAGTTTGTGGAACTGACGCCTCAACATACTCGATGTCTCCATAAGATATACAATCATCGCTAAAATCTGAGAAAGTCTCAAATTGATCTTTAGGACACTCAATAGGGGAAGGAATATCACACATATCATCCAAAGTTCCCTGTGACTCTCTCGGGATTGGGACAAGGTTCTCAACACTAGACTTTATTAATTTGTCAGATTCCTTATTAGGAACAGTGTTAAGATGCTCATCCCCCATGTTCAGAGAGTGAGTGGAAACCTCGGGTGTGATAAGAGTGGGTTGAGATGGAATCTCAACTGATGGAATCTCATCTGATGAATTTGAAGTTTTATAAAATTCAAGGATGTCAAGTGTATCCTCATCATCACTGTCATCAGGAATGAAACGGAACAAAGAGCTAGATTTGGCTGCTTTTTCTCTTGCAATGGATTCCTGAATAGATTTTTCATATTCATCTTGGGAATTTATTCTAGCAGCCTGCTCTTCAGCAATCAATTCTTCCATGGATTTTTGATGAGTATGTCTTTGGGCAAAGTCGTCAACTAAACCCTTAAGCTCATCAACGATTGTCATCAGATTTTGCATTTCTGGAAGAAGCGCTTGATTCATATCGTACTGTGGAGGTTGGTCGTAATAGGGTGTGTCAAAATTGTCACAAGGGTATGGATTCCCCGTTTGACAATCTGAACTGAAGTGTGGACCTCCACAGAAATCACAACAGTAAAACTGTTGAGGCTGTGGGTTGTACGTGCTAGAGTCATAATCGTTATCAGGAAACTGCTCATAGACAAGCGTGTTTCCCGATTGACAATCAGAACTGTAGTGTGAACCACCACAGTACTCACAACAGTAAAACTGCTGAGTATCATGGTGTGGTAACTGATGGAATGAATCAGTTGTGTCATGGTAGGAATAGGGATCTGGGTTATAGACAGACCCGTTTCTGGATTCTACCATGCCACAGCTGGGGCAATTGCCACCATTATAAGGATTACCACACCAATGGCAAGCCAGAAAGTGTGGATGAGACATAGAAAGAATCAAATGTGTATAGAGGGTGAGGGAATGAGAATCAAAGGGGTAAGAGGGTAAAGGTGAGTATTTTTGGGTTTTTGGAAATACATTTTGTACAAATGAGAAAGAAAATGTTTTTGTGTTTTTGTGTTCGTTGAAAACTGAGTTTAAAATGTTTTCGTGAACGGTTTTGTTTTGAAAATAAGGAAATATGAACAAAGGGTGGATAAATGTACAATGGAACGAATTCCAAAGACACTAATCAGAAAAACCGTTTAGAATAGCGCGCACACCTCCCCGGCAGCGGCGCCAAAATTTGATTGAGCCCGAACCACCTAACTTATATTGACCAAGGAATGGTCAACAAAGTCAAACAGCCTAGATTCAATGCTCCGCGGAAGTATAAGGTTTCCCCGGGTCGTATGTCCCGACGAGGTGTGAATTGTAAACAAAACGGTTATTTGATCGGGTGAATTTGGACATGAAAAGGGGGTTAAGTGTGATTGAACTATGGAATCTACAGTGAAATAGCTTAAACAAGCTATGTGAATAAGACGGGAAGCTAGGAAAAACCAGAAACGATTAAAACCTAAAAACGCGTACGTTACGTTTAAATAAAACGTAGACGTACGAAATAAAACGCGAGTTTTAACAAAATAAAATACTTACAAAAGTAAAAATCACATATTTACAATCCTAATAATAAAAGAAACTTTTTAGAAAATTAAAATTACTTTTTACACTATTTAATTATTTAATATTAATTAAAAACTATTTAATACTTATTATTAATATTTAAATAACTAAAATACACTACAATATTATTTAAATACTAAAAAGGTGAAAATAAAATTTCTAAAACTTTAAAATAACTAAAAATAAGTTTTAAAAATAAAAATAACTATTTTTGTCTTTTTGTGGTTTTTATATTAATTAATTACTAATTACTAATTAAACTATTTTAAATTAAGAAAATTACTAAATGAACAGTGAAAATTCTAATAAAATTTATAAAATTACTTTACATTATATAAAATCTAGGAAAAATATAAAAACTTGATTTTACTTAATAAAAACTAATGATGCTATTTAAAACTTAATATTAATTAATAATTAATAAAACTAAAGTTAATTCTAATAAATACTAAATAAAAAGATAAAAATCTGAAAAAATTATTATAACTACTTTAATATATGAGGGAATTAATAAAAATATAAAAAAGCTAAGTACTTAATTAAAATTTAAAAATGAAAATTAAAATTAAATAAAATTAAATAGAAACTATCACTTAATTTTAAATTGGTTTTTCTTGATTTTTCTTTTATAAAACTATTTTACATCTAAAAACAGTAAACTTTTACAAAAACAAACTTTTTAGAACTTAAAAATAAGCACTAAAGAAAGCAAATAAGCCAACAGCTGACTTTAGTTGACCAAAATAGAAAATAGGCTAAAATGACCACAAGTGGGACCCACTCTGGTTGAAACAAGTTCCAATAAGCTATGTTAACTTATCAAAGCTGGAATAAGCCAAAAAGGACCACACAATAAGCTATAAGCTAAGAATAAGCACTTGGCTTATTTGTTTGAAACTGAAAATAGGGACAGACTTGGTGAGCTAAATTAGGTGGGACCCAGGGTGTTTGAGATCAAGACCAAGGTCAAAGGATGATCCCTACCAGGAGGGGGGTTGCTAGGAACCAAGGTGGTGGCCTGAGGCCCACTGGTTTGGAAGGAAAACCACCACCAAGTGGTGGTGGTGGTGGTGTCTGCTGATGCAGAACAGACAAACACCCCTGCAGCCTACTTTGGGGCTGTGTGGGGGCAAGGGAAAAAATGGCAAAAATCAAAATGGCATGGAAACATGAAATTGAGATGGTAGGGAATGAATACAAACAAGTTTCACTACTTGAAAGTGAATACAAAATTCAAATAAAATCTTTGAACTTTAGGAAAAATCTGAACTTGTGCACAATTGACTTTTTCCAAAAACTTGTTACATTGACTTTTTAATGAACCAAACTAATTGACTTTTCTCAATTTTAAGCTACTGAATCTACTCTTATATGTTGTTATAAGCTAATGTGGAACTAATTTAAGCTACTTCAAACTATATTGCAACTAGCACTCCAATCACACTAACAGATTTTCATTTATCCTAACTGTTATTGAGCTTTTATACTAACTTTGACTATTTTTGAACTAACATACTAATTTTATGCTATATTTAACTATTTCTATCCTAATATCAACTAAATGTGCAGCTATATCAGAATTTAGACACTAAATCAGCTCAGTATCAAGCTGATCCAAACACCCCTATAAGTACTAGTTTATATCACCTTAACAGATCTAAGCCTAAAAACAGCAAGCCAAATCATCAAACTTTGTGTAATTACCTAAATGGAAGCTGAATCAACAAGAAATTGCAATAACTAATAGCAGATAAATAAAAAGGCAGTATTGAGATTTGGAATATAAAGATTGAAGCTTACAAGTTATAGGGATCACATTCTAACTCAGCCAAGCCTATCTCTAAATAGGCTTGATTACCACCTCTAGTTCATGAATCTAGACTCAACTAATCCAGAATCACCAGATACATTATCACCATACCTCCTTTGACTTCCATTGACCAAATCAGAATCCATCATAATAAGCAGGAATACTAACACTATCTCACTACAAACTATTTATTAGAACTTATAGAAACATGTAAATGAATATTAGAGAATTCCAAATGAACTTTTTTAAAAGTAAATTGCAATAGCATTTAAACAAAAACTGAGTTAATTAAAATTTTGAGATTACAATGCTTTAAGGAGGTTACAACTGAGCTGAAAACAGGAAATTGGGCTAAAAATTACACTAAAGCTACATTAATCCTTATCTAATATTGCATATCAGTCCTTGTTTTCTTCGAAGTACTTTTAATCATTCTTCATATCGGCAGTACTTTGACTTTATTCTTCAGCAGTACTTTGACTTTTGTTCTTCATGCAGCAGTACTTTGACATCCAGAAGCACTTTGATATTTCATATCCCAACAATCCTCCCCTAACTTGAACTCTACTTGCTTGATTTCAAGTTTCTTTGTTGTTTATAATCTCCAAATCTTTAATCATACATTGAGATTGTTTCTTTATTCCTTTTCTTCTATCTGTCATCTGTCAAAGTACTCTTCATCAGCATCATATCTTCCATAGCATCTTTTCAGCAACTCAGCAACATTTAGGTACAAATATCATCAAATCTTAAAAGTTTCATACTATTCTCATCACTTCCAAGTGTGTTAACTCCTGTGAGAGGTGAATCATTGAAAATTATGATTTTTAGCAAATCATCAGCTATCAACGGATTTGATATGTCTTTACCATTAGCCGTTTGCTATGGACTAGCCAACTCTTGATCACTTGGATGTATGGTGAGTTGAAAACCTAGTTTTTGGTAAACTATCAACCATCAACGGATTTGATTATCACATCAGAGCCGTACCCTCATGATGAGTCAAACTCTTTCTTGTTTGTTAAACATGGTGAGTTGATTACCATTTGTTGTGTAGTATAAATACTAACATCATGTGTTTCTTTTTCAAATCCTTTTTCCTTTTTATTTAAACATCCAAAACATTTATTTTTATTTTTTAAAAAACTTATACTGGTTTATATCAGCAAGCAGTACTTTGATTAAAGTACTGTTTGTTTTTGCAGTACTTAGAAAAATACTTTAACTTTACAAAACAAATCATACCAGTATTATGCAATATTACTCTTCAGACTTAACCCATCTGATAAATAGCTTGATAACATCCAAAGCTACTTCAGATTCCTCTTCAAGTTCCATTCCATGATCCAGCATTCTAAGCATTATATCTCTGATCAATGGATATCTTCTCTCAGCCAACATGTGAATCATGGTACCATCTTCCATCTCTAGTGTATGAACTCCTGATGACTCAAAGAATCTCCATCTTGTAATTTCCCAATTCTCTTGATCATTCCAGAGAGGATCAACACTTGTTTCTTCAGTATCCCAGATGGTAAACAAGTCTCCAAGCAAAACTAATCCCACTTCTGAAGCTTCATGCTCTGAATAATAAGTCTGCACTTGCACATATAAATCATAAAGATCTGCCCTTGAGATACAGTGCAACAAATCCCATAGCATATAGAATATTGTGAAGCTTTCATCTTCTCTGTGAATCATAAAATAATTTCCCTCTTTAGATTCAACCATAGAAAATGAGATTATCTTGGACTTCTTTTCAGAATCATCAACCTTTTTGTTCTCAAAATCAACAACTCTGAAGTAATTTCTGAGTTTATCAACTGTATCTTCATGAACTAACTTCAGTCTTTTTGTCAGTTGATCATTTTCAGCTGATTTCTTTCTTTTCAATCTCCTTTGCTCAGCTTCTTCCTTTCTGACATCTTCCAATTTCTTCTTTCTATCAACTTCCATGGGTACAAAACTTTCTTTCTCTCTTCTGATATCTTCTTGTACTTTGTCCCATAAAGCTTTTATTTATGGATACCTTTGTTTATGTAAATTCTTGTATCCCTTCTTTCTTAAAAATTGCATCATCCAATTCCTTTCCTGAGCTTTGGTCATTGGCTTATTTGTAATTAGCCTGCTAACTTCTTCCAAATACTCAGCATCATATTCAGCTTGTTGCTTCTTAGCAAGCTCTAAATCTTCTGCAATCTCTAATTCTCTAATCTGAGCAATAGAAAATTTCTTCTTCTTCTTTTTAGTATCTTTCTGAACCATTATACCTTTCCCTTTATCTTTTAGATCTAATTTCTCTGATTCAGAAGTACTTTCATCATCCTTTTGTGCAGGCTCAGATATATGTATTCCTCCAGTAGGTCTTCTTAAATTCATCATAACCTGAGCAATTGTTTCATCATCACTAGCAGTATGTACTCTTTCTTCTTCTTGCTGTATAAAAGTAGAAGGACCAGCTTCATCTACATAATTCATTGTAGAAGGACCAGCTGCAGTGACTTCACTTTCATCAATATTTCTGGAAGAAGTACCTTGCTCAGCAGTACCTTGCAAACTTATGTTTTCTGCAGCAGTACTTTGAACACCAGCACTTTGAATGTTCTGTGCATCTTCATCCATCTTAATAATCTCTTGCTCATCATCTAGTTGCTCATTTTCTTTTTGCTCATTGTCTTTCTCTTGCTCAATATTCTCATCTTCTTGTGCAATATTCATATCCTCTTCAACATAGCTTTCTGATATAAAAGTCTTTGGACTTTCTGGATATTTCCACAAATGAGCATCTTCTGAAATTTTAACTTCAACATCATCTTTATTCAAATTCTCATCTTGATTCCTCCCCAATTTGATAAATGATGATTTCCTATGCTTCCTCTTAGACTTAGACTTTTTCTGTTTAGATTGTTGCTTCTGAGACTGCTTCTTTTCTTTCACAAAAAGCCTAAAATGCTTAATAAGAGGCTAGACAAATTTCTTCAATCTTCTGAACTTCTTCCTTAAATGTTTGATTACTGCAGCTTGAGTATGAACAGTAGACTTGAGCTTCTCCAATTTAGCCAAATCAGAATGACCCTCAGTACCTGGAATTCCCTCATCTCCTCCAGGTGTTTGAAACCCACCTGTGGAAGTATAATCATTGGGAGTAGGTACTGGTGAATCCTCTGAAGCAGTACCTTGAGGATCAGTACTTTGTGGAGAAGTACCTTGAGCAGAAACAGATTGATCCAAAGAAGCTGTAACTGAGGGAGTCTTTTCATCTGAAACATCATGTTGAGGAGAAGCAATAGGTGGTGTAGGAGTATGTACTGAATCAGAATGCTCAACAGAATTAGATGGAGCATTATGAGCAGAGTGTGCAGAACCACTATTGTCTTTTTCATCCCTAACAGCTTGAGCTACCTCTAACATATAAGCATTAAGAGGTGTATTCCTACCCGAAAAATTAACTCCCTTATGTGACATAAAAGTGAAAACTTTAGGTGGCATCCTATTAGTAGGTACATAATCCTGAGGTTTGGGTACACCATCTAATGGATTTTCTAAAAGCAATTGAACAAACCTAGGATACATAAGAAATGGTTTGCCAGCCTTAATATGATTAAGCATACCCTCAAGAATCATGTATGAAAAGTTAAAAGACTTATTGGTAATCAAACCAACAAAAGCAGAAGCTATGGAATGACTGAATTGATCCCAAGCAGTACTCTTTGGACTCAAACAATGTAGAAAAACATGAATAAGGAATTTCCAATGAGGACTAACCATAGCCTTCTGAAAAGTAAGCTTAGTAAAAGAACCTTCATACCCAATATCTCTGAGTGTATTCCAAACTTCTTGTTTCCCAAATAAAACAGAGCCTCCTTCATCATCAAATAGCAAAACCTCCCTTATTGAAGCTTCTGTAACACGTATAGCTCTCCCAGCAACTGTAGCAGTAATAACATCCTCTCCATCTTCAACATGTGACTGAGCTGTATCCCAAAAAGCTTGAAGCCATGGTCCAATAAGCTCCGGGTTGACAAGAATGGAGTAACAGATGTTTGAACCAGTGAGAAAATCAATAATTCCATGAAAATCAATATTTGCTTGGGTTTTCGCAAGGTTGGCAATCATGTTGTGTTTGGTGTTGGTTGGTCGATGAGCCATGATGATTAGGGTTAGAGTACGAAAAGTGATGAGCGATTGAAAAGTAGGTATGAGTTTAAATGGACGTGTAAGATGTATAAAAGGAAAAGATATGAGGATTATATACGGATAAAGTTACAAAAAATCACGGTGAATTAATGACTTTACCGTTATTTTTGGAAGTAAATATCCCATATCTTTCGAAAGGTTGTTAGCCGCAAATCTGACCGTTGGAACAGTATCTGACACGTCAGCGAACCCTTTTAATCACACCAAGCAGTACTTTCCATAAAGAATGGAGAAGTACTTTCCAAAGTACTTTCTTACTCAAAATTGCAAAAATTGACCATTTGACCAAAAGATCTTAAAAAGTCAATACGCATTAATGATTATCACCATATTAAATACCAAAACAACCAGGGTAAGTGAACTTCAATACACTTCAATAAATACCCATTAATCTTCACCTTGCTTATAAAAGCAACTTTCACCAATAACTTTGAAAACACCAAATCTTCTCAAAACACAAACAAGTAAGCACAATGAGTGACATACCCATTGTTAACATCTCTTCAGACTCAGAAGGTACCACAGACTCAGAGATATAGTACTACTCTGATTCTGAGTTTGAAGATCCAGGATGGACAAATTAGTTTCCTCCGCATGTGCAATGGATGGGACACCAAGAGGCTTCATCAACAATGAGTGCAGCCAACTCTACCATAACTGATGCAGGCAGTACTTCCATCAAAAAGCCCAAAAAGAAAGTTGGTTCTGGTTCAACTTTGGCTAAAGAGCTTCCACAAGCATTGACTCAGGCTCTAGAAACTGTCATCCAGAATATGAAGTGGCCTGAACCAAGAAAAGAAAGACCTCCCAAACAAGTACTTGGCCTGGCTTGCCCAAGAAAACAGACTTCTTTTGATGACAAGAGAAGGACTGCTCAGAAGGGAAAGCAAAGCTATGAGGGCAAGGGAAAAAGGCCTATGGAGTAGGATGTGAAGCTTGGTAGTAGGTGGATGTAGTCTTGTGTCTGTGTTGTGTTTGTTATGTTTGTGATGTCTGTGTCTTGTATTAGAAAGTAAGATTGTGTTTGTACTTCTGAACCATGAATAAAATTCTTACTTTGGAATGATACATGTAGCCTCCCCTCAAATAATGACTAACAAATAACTACTTGTGCCTCCCCTAAAAAATAGCTTACATATTAATCATGCCTATACTCACAACTAAGAAAGTAAATCTTGAAACATCAAAGCCTTTTGTGAGTAGATCTGCTACATTATCATCAGTATGAACTTTAACCACATTGATAAGCCTTTGTTCATAGCAATCTCTTATGAAGTGATGTCTAATCTGAATGTGCTTGGTCTTGGAATGATAGACTGGATTCTTAACAATACAAATAGTACTCTCATTATCAATATTGATAGGAGTATTCTTGAAATTGAATCCATAATCCAAAAGCTGATTCTGCAACCAAAGTACTTGTGCACAACAACTTGCAGCAGCTACATACTCTGCTTCTGTAGAAGAAGTTGCTGCAATTGTTTGCTTCTTACATTGCCATGACACTAATCTGCTTCCAAGGTACTGGCATCCTCCAGTTGTGGACCTTCTATCATAGTTATCTCCAGCATAATCACTATCTGAGAAGGCATGGAGATGGAAAGGTGAATCTCTAGGATACCATAATCCTAGCTTAGGTTGTTGCCTAAGATACCTGAAAATCCTCTTGACAGCATTCAAATGAGATACTTTTGGATTAACCTGATGTCTTGCACATAAGCTCACAGCAAAAGTAATATCAGGTCTTGATGCAGTTAAATACATAAGACAACCAATCATAGACCTGTATAATGTGACATCAACATCTTCTCCATCTTCATCTTTTCCCAAAGGTTTGTTAGTATCCACTGGTGTAGATGTAGGCCTAATAGTTGTAAAAGTGAATCTCTTAAGAATTTCTACAACATACTTATCTTGACAAATATAAATCTCACTGCTTGACTGTTGTACTTGAAGGCCTAAGAAAAATGTTAATTCACCCATGGAACTCATCTGAAATTCTTTCTGCATAAGATCTTCAAATTCCTTCACCATTGATTGCTTGGTAGCACCAAAAATAATATCATCTACATATACTTGAACAAGCATAATATCCTTCTTATCTCTCTTAATAAACAAAGTTTTGTCAATAGCTCCTCTTCTATAACCATGTTGCAGTAGAAAGTTGGAAAGCCTTTCATACCAAGCTCTTGGAGCTTGATGCAGACCATAAAGAGCTTTTATTACCTTGTAAACTTTGTTTGGATGTGCAGGATCTTCAAAACCAGGAGGCTGTTTGACATAAACTTCTTCTGTGATTTTGCCATATAGAAAAGCACTTTTAACATCCATCTGATAAACAGGGAATCCCATATAAGATGCAAAAGCCAAAAATAGCCTAATGGCTTCAAGTCTTGCCACAGGAGCAAAAACTTCATCATAGTCTACTCCTTCTTCTTGTCTATATCCTCGAGCCACTAACCTTGCCTTGTTCTTAATCACATTTCCTCTTTCATCTCCTTTTACTCTGAAAAACCCATTTAGTTCCAATAAGTTTCTTTCCATCAGGTAGATCACATAATACCCAAACTTCTTGAAGTTTAAACTGTAGAAGTTCTTCTTGCATAGCTTCCACCCAGCTTTCTTTGGCTAGTGCTTGTTTGATATTCTTGGGCTCTTCCTGAGATAGAAAACAAGCAAATAAACACACCTTCTGATCCTTGTGATTCACCCTGTTTTGCTTGTAGATGAAACTAAGTAAAGAAGTATGTTATTGAGACATATTCTTAGCCTTAGTCCTTGTGAGCACCCCTGAAGATGAGGGTCCAATAATATTGGTAGCAGGATGAGTTTTATGAATTCTGAGAGTAGGAGTTGGTGGAACTTCAAGATTATCTTCCAAATTAGTGATATCTGGATCTTCATTAGAATCTGAGAAAATGCCTTCTTGATCCAATTCATCATCAGTATCTTCTAAAGTAATGGTGTTTGGATCAGCAGTATCTTCTAAGTCAGGCATATTAGGATCATGAACAGTATCAGCATTTGTCCAATTTGAAGTATTCAATGGCTGAAAAGTACTTTCAAAAGGGTTGACAGTACTTTGGGTTAAAGTACTGGCTGTTTCTTTTGCCTTCTTCTTTTCTGCTTCATAAGCTCTCCGTTGTTCATCATCATACAACTTAGCCATTGTTTCTTGAAAAAGCATCCTAGAGAGTTCTTCTTGAATAGCCTGATCTTCTGCAGATACTAGTATTTGTGGTGGAACAGTACTTTGAGGATCAACAGTACTGTTAGGTTGAGAAGTACCTTTCTTCTCATCATTGGCATTATCTTTTGGCTCATCTTCAGATCTTAATTGAACATCATGAACAATGTACTGTGCTTCTTCTTCAGTGGGAGCAACTTGATTTTCTTCCCTTACAGGTACATAATTCATTGATGAAGACATTAAATCAAGATCAAACATCCAATCAGGACCTTTACCTTTAGAATTCTCTTGTTCTTCCAAAAAATCAACATGAAGACATTCTTGAACCTTCTTGGTAGCCCTATTGTACACTCTGAATCCTTTGCTATTTGTACAATATCCCAATAAATATCCTTCATCTGACTTCCCATCAAATTTTCCCAAATTATCAGCAGTATTTAAGATGGTGAGAGGGCATCCAAAAGGTTTCATAAACTTGATGCTTGGCTTCTTTCCCATGAGTAACTCATAAGGTGTCTTCATTTGAGGTTTAGTCACTGATACTCTATTCAATATATAGCAAGCAGCACTTACAGCTTCAGCCCAGAATGGAACATGTAGTTGAGAGTCTGCAAGCATAGTCCTTGCTGCTTCTATAAGAGTTCTATTCTTTCTTTCAGCAACTCCATTTTGTTGAGGAGTTCTAGCAATACTGAATTCTCTTTTAATTCCTTTCTTGGGACAAAATTCATCCATAAGCTGATTCTTGAACTCAGTCTCATTATCACATCTAATGCCTCTGACCTTGAGCCTTAACTGATTCTCTAATGCTATAATTAGGCCATGAATAGCATCAAAAGTTTCATCTTTAAAACATAAGAAAAAGACCCAGCTAAATCTACTACAGTCATCTGTTACAACCAAACAGTACTTCTTCTTGTTCAGACTGACAACTAAAACAGGTCCAAACAAGTCCATATGCAGCAATTCCAAAGGCTCTCTAATGGTCTTCTCATCAATCTTCTTACAAGAGGCCTTGTGCTGTTTACCCTTCTTACAAGCAAGACATGTATGATCATTCTTGAATGTCTTAGAAGGTAAACCTCTAACTAAATTTCCTCTGACCAGCTTATTGATGTTCTTGTAATTTACATGTCCCAGTCATCTGTGCCATTGGTGTGCTTCCTCCATAGATGCTCTTGCAATCAAACATGTTGCTTTTTCAGCAGAATTTACATTCTTCAAATCTATGCTGTACACATCATTAGTTCTTGGTGCTCTCAGTAACACTAAATTTCTGTCTTCTAACTTAAAATCAGGAGAAAGTATGAGACATTCTGTGTCAAAGAATAACACAGGGTACTTCTTATCACAAATCTGAGAGACTGACAAAAGATTGAATTTTAGCTCCTTCACATATCTAACATCTTCAAAATCAATGTTTCCTGCCTTGATTGTTCCTTTGCCAGTAATTCTTCCTCCATCAGGATCATTCCCAAATGCAACTTTTCCTCCATAATAAGCATTAAAATCTGACAAGAGCTCCTTTTCTCCTGTCATACTACCAGAGCAACCACTATCTACAATAAGATGATCTTTAAGCTCCTCCTCTGGGTTGCCCTGCATTTACATGAAAAGGTTAGTTATTTTTAGGAACCCAAGCCATTACTGACTTGTGTTCCCCTTGTGGAGTGACATACTCAAAGTTTTTGAGTATGTAATCACCACTGTCTTTGAGAGCATGATCAAGAATTAAGGTTTTTGTTTCCAAAACAGTTTGTTTTTCATGATCAATTTCCCCCTTTTCACCCTTAACCTCTGAAAGTACTATTTCTAACCCAGCAGTACTTTCTTTCTTAACCCATTTTGTTGTGACTTTAGGAGTTGGGTTCTGTGTCCTAGCATCTTTTCTTGTGTTGTAAGTCTTTCTAGGGTTGTAATGACTGTAACTCCTAGGTCTTACACTTGAGTATTTGCTAGCAACATTAGGGAACTTTCTATCAGTACTTTGTGAAGGTACTGATGGTTTGGAGTATGGCCTTTTCTGATGAGGGTTCCTATAGTTTTTTGAGAAATTACTATGGTTAACCCTATTTGTGTAATTCCAAACTGGTTTATTATCTCTTGGCTTATTCTCCCTATAATTTGGTTCTGCAGTTCTGGTCTTTGGATATTTGCTTAAATAGTCTGAATGATAATCACAATCTTTAATCAAATGATGAGGACTGTAACACACATAGAAGACCTTTGGACCAATATCCCCAAATCCCCTCCCATAAGAGTTTCTAAAATTAGCATTATTTTGAAAGAATTTTCTTTGAGGTACTGCTGAGTGATCAGCAGTACTTCGAAAAGAGTTTGAAGGTACTGCTTGTTTTGAAAACATGGTCTCTTCTACCTTAGGAGCTTCAACAGATCTTTCTAAAGTTTCAGATTTAAGCTTTTTCCTAAACTCTAGATTATCTACACCATAACAATCAACATCTTTTCTAGGTGGTTGAAAGCTACCTGGGGGTGAGGAACTGCATTATAACCTTTTTCTTTCTGAAATACAGGAGGTGTGGGACTAGGTGATTCCTCATCACTAGAAGTGTTTTCATCTAGACTTATGAACTCTTCATCACTAGTGGAGGTATCAACAGTAAGATTAAGTTCCTTGCTCTTAAATGGAATATCTTCATTACTATCATATCCTAGGCCTGTCTTAACATTAGATGTTCTTTGCTTTTCAACAAATTGAACATGTGACACACCTGCCTCATTCCATACAACAAGTTTTTCTAACAACTTATCTCTTTCAGCAGTAACCTTTTCTAGTTCAGGTACCTTGCAACCTAGTTTCCATTCACTTAACTTAACTAGGTAATCCTGTTGTTTATAATTCTCAAGCCATGCTACTTCATTGTTTTCATGTGTAAGAATTTTGGCTTCCATTGACTCTAAAGTAAGTTGATAACCTGTTATCTCAACCCTAGCTTTTTGAAATTTTTCTCTTTCAGCTACATACTCAGTAAGTAACTTTTGATACATATCATTACACTTAGGGCATACCTCAGAGTTAGTGGATGAACTTGGTGAAGCAGCTACCATTGCAAGCTGAACAGGTGCTTCTTCAAACTCCATGCTCCAATCAAAACTTCCTAACTCATCTCTTGACTCCAAAGCAGCATATCCAGGCTCTTCATCAAATGATGTGCTCCAATCTTCCAATGCAACCATTGAATAGGTTACAGGTTCTTCATCAAACTCATTGGACCAATCAAACTCTGACCGATTCTCTTGAGCAACCAAAGCTTTTGGTTTTGGTTCAGTTATTGGAATCTCTTTTCTTTCAGGTTTGGGTGGTTCAATCATCTTGTTTGCTTGATACTTTGCAAACTTACACTCTCTTGCAAAGTGACCAGTTCTTTGACAGTTGAAACACTCAATCTTGGACTTGTCAAAAGTTATTCCTTGTTTAGCTCTGAAGTTGATGCCTTTGCCTGTCTTGTTCACATACTTCTTGATCCTTGCAGTGAGCATAGCAACTTGCCATCTGATATCGATTTCTTCCAAGGCATCATCATCAATTTGCAGTACATCTTCTTGATAAGTGACTGGCATAGATGCTTGTTGAGCAAAGAATGAACATAGAACATCATCTGAGGTGGGGGTAACTGATTGTGATGAGTTTGTGGTGACCATTGTTGTGCATGGAACCTGTGTTTCGGTCACAGTACTTTGAGTAGGGTAAGCAGTACCTTTGTTGGAAGTACTGCTTCTCTTTTCAGAAGAGACAAAAGCAATATTCTGTTGAGTGCTTGAACCTGTAGTACCATTCATCTCATGCTCATACACCTTCAGATTGTTGTAAAGATCATCAAAGTCCATAGTATCCAGCCCTGATTGTCCTCTGATCATAGTAGCAACTACATGCCATGCTGATGGCAAACTCCTTAGAAACTTTAAATTAGCATCTTCAACTGATGCCTCAGCATCATATAGTTCTAGCATACTCAAAAGATGTTGAAATCTTTCATAAGCAGAATCAAGACCTTCTCTTTCACCAATAGTGAAAGTTTCAAATTGTTGCTTCAGCAAATTCCTATGCATCTTCTTGGAAGCATCATTACCTCCAAACTTCTTCTTTATTGCAGCCCACAGTTGTTTGGCATCTTTGGCATCATGAAACTTTAGTAGGTGACCATCAGGAATAGCAGAAAGCAGTATGTTGAGAGCTTTGTCTTGATTTCTTTTGGTAGCAGCAGGTACAGGTATTTTTGGTGGTGTTGGTTGTCCAGGTACCTCTACTGGTTCTTCAACTTGCATGTTACCATTGACAATCACATCCCACAAAGCATGGTCTGTGATGGCAATGTACTGCCTCATCTTCATAGCCCATAGGTTGTATTCTCCCTTCTTAACAATAGGGATTCTAACAGCAGTGATTGAGGGAGCAGGTGCAGCATCTGTCGACATCTTGTAGGGTTTGTAGTGAGATAGGTTTAAAGGTTTTAAAGGTTTGTCTTCTTAATCAGAGTTTCCAACACAAGCTCTGATACCACTTGTTGGATCGATATACTCTGATCAAACTACTTTGTAGCTTGTAAGGATTTAACAATATTGAGTAAACTCAACACTATTAATATTGAAACACTGTTTGACCTTGTAAAGTATGCGGAATCTACTAACACAAAGCTTAAGAAGAACTTTTATATTAACCAAACTTCGAACCTGCTTTGTTACACAGATTTACTAACAATCCCTAACTATTTAACTTGATCGACTTCTAACTTGTAAAACTTCTAAAAACTCTTATCGACCAATACCTCTTAAGGCTCTTTATATAGATAACCTTAAGTCGGTTTACAACATCTAATTCTGGAACGACAAGTAATTATCCCTAACTAATTCTAGAATAATCATCTAATATTATACATTAATCCTTATCTAATATTGCATATCAGTCCTTGTTTTCTTCGAAGTATTTTTAATCATTCTTCATATCGGCAGTACTTTGACTTTATTCTTCAGCAGTACTTTGACTTTTGTTCTTCATGCAGCAGTACTTTGACATCCAGAAGCACTTTGATATTTCATATCCCAACAAGTAGATCAAGATGATCTTACTTAGTAGTGATTCAATGAGTGAGTAAGAAGTAGTGGGAGGAAGTAGTAGTGTGGAGAAAACATGTAGTTGTGAAGATGTAGGTGTGTGATTAAGTAGTGGAGTTTAGAAGAAGTTGTGATGAAGCTGTGAAGTCGTGAAGACGTGAAGAAGTTGTGAAGCCGTGAAGAAGTTGTGAAGTCATGAAGAAGTCGTGAAGTTGTGTAGAAGTTGTGCAGTGATCTAAGTTGTGTTGTGAGATTGGTTCTAGCTACTATTAGAACTCGACATTTAGCTTAGTGTCGTTAAATGGTGTAAGCAAAAGTTGTGTACGGTTTTCTCCGCCAAAAGGGAGCTTGTTGAGTAGTGAAGAAAACTCTCGAGTAGGTGACTCGGGGAGTGGAGTAGGAACAAGGAAGGTGTCCTTGTAGCCGAACCACTATAAATCATCGTGTCCGGTTTGCATTTCCTTTCTCTTATCTCTTATCATTTGTTCTTGCACTTATCGCTTTATATCTATGCTTGCAAATATGTGTTAATTGTTGCTTATATTGATGATTGATTGTGGTGTAGTAACAAGTTAATATTGTGATAGGATATATAGTTGTATGATATGGTCTAATGGGCTTATATATATATGATTAACACTTCTCATGTTGAGTTTAACTTAATCGATAATTTGATACAAAATGCTTTAAGATTTTAAAAGGAAAACGTATTCACATAAAGATCGACCAAAGCTTTATTCATAAAACTAAGTTTTGAAAACTAATCCAAAAAGTCTACATATATAATTGATCATATTGATTATATATTGTTTTCATACTAAACTCAAATTGAAGGTTTTCAAACAAACAATTGAATAAATTTGAATCAACATTTTGCAAAACCAAGTTTTTATAAAACGAAAAAGAGGGGAAAACTATTCAACCCCCTTTCTAGTTTTACACATATCTAACTTTCACGTAATCACTCATATAGCTTATTTAAGCTATTTCTTCTTATATTCCTTAGTTTAATCAATCACAAACCCCTTTCTGTCCAAATTCACCCGATCACAAACCCGTTTTCGTACCATCACACCTCGTCGGGACATAACGACCCGGGGAAACCCTATACTTCCACGGAGATTGAACCTAAGGAGTTTGACTATCTTGACCACATCCGTGGTTGACTTTAGTTGACTGCTTTTGCCTCAATCACCCACTTTTACTCTTGAACTTTGTTTTTAATATTTGTGGTGAGAAACGTGCAAAATGTTTTATGTGGACTATTATCGCTTTGTTTATTTTAAAACTTGCTATGCTTATAGAACTAGGTAGGTTATAGAGCGAGGCCTAGTCCCGAACTAGGTGGGCTATTGATTTGGCTATAGAGCGAGGCCTAGTCAAGAACTAGGTAAGCTATTGATTTGATTGATTTGAGCTATAGCGTGCACTTATAGGGTTGGTTAGTTTTGTTTGGTTCATTTTGGTTGGATGATTGAGGCCTAGTCTAGCTAGCAAGCGTTTTTGCGTATATGTCCACTTGATTTAGTTATGAATTTAAACCTATGATCTCACCAGTGAAAGCTGACTTTTAGCGCGTTTTCTCAGGTAATTAAGTGATGCCCTTGGATGCTTGGATTGGAGGCTTGGCTATGGCACCTGGTTTATGGATCTATTTTCTAAAACTCTGATATATAATTGTGGACCTATTGTTATTTCCTTTGGGCCTTACTTTCGATAAATTTGGGATGAATGTAAACTTTAAAACCCCGTTTTGGTTATGTTTTTCTTATGTTTACTTTATCTAGTTCTTTCATGACTTGTGTTGGATACCAATCCCCGTAACACTCCGAAAGCTTGTTGAGTCTTCCACTGTACCAAATTTTGGGGGTGTTACAGATTGGTATCAGAGCCAAGGTTATAGAGAACTAGGTAATAAACACCTAAACTATAACCGATTTTTATAGAAAAGGATCCTCGACCAATGCCCGCCAGCGCACCAAGCCGAAGCATCTTCGATTATATTGAGGTATTATGAGATAATGATTTGATATGAGATTTTTGAGATGATTTGAGAATATTGGATATATTGATTATGTGATATGATGGCGTTTGAGGAATTATATGGCTTAATTGTTTTATAAATGTTTTAGTAATGCGGTGCTTGAACTCTTTCTTGGAAATATATGATTGGGATTTTATGATCATTTTGATATGATATCTTGAGTTTTGCAGTTTACTTGTTTTGAAACACTTACACCTACCCTACGCCGTTGTCACGAACCATGGTCTCCTATTCGTTCGATGTTACTGAGAATGTTCTTACTGGTACGCGTCACTCAGCACAGATCACTATGGCCCCTGATGACCCATACGTGAGGGTCATGCGTTCAACCACTACTTTATCATCCTATTGTCGCCCTAAGTCACCAATTTTATCGCCTCGTGGTTCACCTGCTCAAGATGACGATTGATGGAGTACCCCTCCGACGAGGAGTATGGAGAGGAGTACGAGGGTGAGCAGGATGATAACCCTTAAGATGAGGAAGAGAATGATAACCCTCAAGATGAGGAAGAGAATGATAACCCTCAGGATGAGGAAGAGGATGATCCTCAGGAGGAGGAGATGCCTGATGATGATGGGTCGCCAGCACATTCAGCTCATTCTGCGAAGCTCGATTCCCCGATACATCCGTTAGAGCCGATTTCACCTGATCACCCGTTTTTATTTGACTCACCACCTGGTAGTCCCGTGGCGTCGGACGCGCCATCTGAGATATCTGATGAGCCTGCAGATTCGGGTGAGACTGGTAGGATGTGGTCTCGGATTAATACACAGGACGAGAGGATCTCGCGGATGTCTGACCGACTTGAGATGGTTATTGCTGAGTTGAGAGTTGATTTGACTACTGTCATGGGTTGGAAGACAGCAATTAGGAGAGGTATGATGGAGATACATGAGCAGATAGAGAGTCTGCAGAGAGGTTTCCTCACGGCTCGCGAGGCAGATCGCAAGCTGCGGCAGAGGAACACAGAGTTAGAGAAGGAGGTTGCGGACCTCAAGAGGGACAGAGATACACATAGTGTTGAGCTGGGATCATTATTGAGGAATTTGGATGGTTTAGGATCGGAGTTGAGGAGTCTACGCCAGCATCATGGCTAGATCGATTTGGATTTGTGTTGTTGTTGTGTTGCTTCCTAAGCCAGGGAGTACTTGGTTAGGAGAGCTGGTTATTCTATCCCTTAAGTCATGTTATTCGGATTATATATTCGCCTCGTATGGAACGATTAGTATTTATTATGTCTTTTGGTATTTTGGAACGAAGTATCGATTGCTACTTGTATGGACGATGGTGATTTCGTATGATATTCTACGGTTTTTGGCGTACATGGAGAATTGTGTTCCTATTTGCGTGGTTGATATTGTGTTGGTATTATCTTCGTATTTCGACTTTCACCAATCGGATTCTTGTTGGACGTTATGGTACGTGTTATTGGAGACTTACGAACCTTGTATTGTGACTTCGATCAATGGCCCCATGACGAAACCCTGTTAGAGCTACCCGAACTGGTCCTGCAGCGACTACCCCTGGTCTCCGAGGACGCCGTCCTACTCGAAATGTTGAAACCCATACTCCCGACAACCTGGACACCACCAATCGCAACAACAGGAATCAAAATGCTGATGTCCAGGGAGACAATGATCATGTTCCACCAAATGCACCTACCGTGGATCAAGCAATGATCAATCAACTTGTGGAGCAACGAGTTGCTGAGCTATTAACAGAGTCAAATCATTCCAACAACTCTGCTAGAAATTTTCCACCTGTTCGTACTAATGGATGTAACTACAAGGAGTTCCGAATCTGTTGACCCATTGAGTTTGGTGGAACTGAAGGAGTGGTCTATTTGGTCAGGTGGATAGAGAAAACTGAGTCAGTGTTCAATGTCAGCAATTGTGCAGAGAATGCTAAGGTAAAATTTGCTTCTTTTACTTTCAAGGATGAAGCATTAACTTGGTGGAACAATTACCGAAATTCGGTTGGGAGTGATGTGGCTTATGCCATGACTTGGGAGCAATTTAAGTCTTTGCTGATTCAGACTTACTGCCCAAGGAATGAGGTTAAGAAGCTGGAGATTGAGTTCTGGAATCACAAGGTGAAAGGTACCGACATGGCGACTTACAATCGCCGCTACCGAGAGATAGCCTTGCTTTACCCAGATATGGTTAGGACTGAGACTCAAAGGATTGAGCGGTATACCGATGGGTTGCCGGTAGCTACAAGGAACGATGTGATTGCTGCTAAGCCTGCTAATATTCATGAGGCTATCACGATCGCTCAACAATTGATGAACTCGTTGGTATTGGAAGGATCTGAGAAAGATAAGAATGGAAAGAGGAAGAGGGATAATCACTCTAAGGGTAATGATCACCGAAACAAACGACAGACAACTACTAGAGCTTATGCTATGGGAGATGGAGATAGGAAGAATTACAATGGAGATGCGCCCAAATGTTGCCGTTGTTACAAGAATCATTCTGGATGATGTAATGTGGTGTGCAAGAATTGCTCAAAGATGGGACACATAGCTAAGGACTGTAGAGCTCGACCACTTGCTATGGTTCAAGCTACTCCTGAAGCTATGAGTAAGGCGAATGTTACTTGTTTTGGTTGTGGAAAGAAGGGACACTATAGGAATGAGTGTAGGGAATCGTGGAACCGAGGAAATCAAGGATCGGGTGGTAATGGGTACAATCATGGAAACCGTGGAGCTGGAGGAAACTGTGGACGACAAGACAATGAGAACCAACGTGTGGAAGCAGGAGCTGCTCATGGGAGAGTGTATGCACTTGGGAACAAGAGAGGAGAAGACCCGAACGTCGTTACTGGTACGTTCCTTCTCAATAATCGTTATGCTTCCATAGTATTTGATACTGGTGCCGATAGAAGTTTTGTGTCCACTACATTTGCACCCTTACTAGAAAAAACCCCGATGGCCTTAGGAATTGGATATGATGTAGAGTTAGCTAACGGAAACATAGAAAGGATTAAAACTATCATTCGCGGTTGCACGTTGAATTTCTTGGATCACCCTTTCAACATAGATCTTCTACCCGTCACATTAGGAAGTTTCGATGTCCTCATTGGTATGGATTGGTTGTCGAAGTATCGTGCTCACATACTTTGCGATGAGAAGATTGTGTGTGTGCCTTATGGCAAGGAGATTTTAAATATACAAGGAGATCGAAAAGGCTCGAGGAGCCCATCCAGATTAGCGGTCATTTCTTGCACTAAGCTACCGAAGCTAATGGAAAAAGGATGTTGCCTTTTCTTAGCTCAAATCTCTGAGAAAGGAGGGAAGGAGGAGAAAGAAAGATGCATTGGAGATGTGTCTATAGTTCGTGATTTTCCGGATGTATTTCCCGATGATTTTCCGGGAATCCCGCCTACTAGACAAGTAGAGTTTCAAATTGAGTTGATACCCGGTGCCGCACCCGTGGCATGGGCACCTTATCGACTTGCACCTACTGAACTAGAAGAGTTGTCGAAACAATTAGCGGAGTTAGCAGAAAAGGGATTTATACGACCAAGTTGTTCACCTTAGGGAGCCCCAGTTCTATTCGTGAAGAAGAAGGATGGATCGTTTCGTATGTGTATTGACTACCGAGAGGTGAACAAATTAACAGTGAAGAATAGATACCTGTTACCAAGGATCGACGACTTGTTCGATCAGCTGCAAGGATCGAGTGTGTATTCGAAGACCGATTTGAGATCGGGGTATCATCAACTTATAGTTCGCGAGGAAGATATTCCGAAAACGGCTTTCAGAACCTGTTACAGGCATTACGAGTTCCAAGTAATGCCGTTTGGGTTGACTAATGCACCAGCGGTATTCATGGATCTCATGAATAGGGTGTGTAAGCCTTACTTAGACAAGTTTTTGATCGTGTTCATCGACGATATTCTGATCTATTCGAAGTGTGAGAAAGAGCATGAGGAGCATCTAAGACTTATCTTAGAATTGCTCAGGCAGGAGAAGTTGTATGCCAAGTTCTCCAAATGCGAATTTTGGATTCCGACGGTACAATTTTTGGGTCATGTGATTGATAAACAAGGAGTTCATGTAGATCCCGCTAAGATTGAAGCGATTAAAGATTGGGCTGCACCGACGACCCCAACTGAAGTTCGTCAATTTTTGGGTTTAGCCGGTTACTACCAAAGATTCATTTAGGGATTTTCGAAGATAGCAAAGCCGTTGACCAAATTGACTCAAAAGGATGTTAAATACGAATGGGGAGATAAAGAAGAGGAATCATTTCAATTACTTAAGGAGATGTTGTGTAGTGCTCCTATCTTAGCGTTACCTAAAGGTAGTGAGGACTTTGTCGTCTACTGTGACGCTTCTCATAAAGGTTTGGGAGCTGTGTTAATGCAACGAGAGAAAGTGATAGCTTATGCTTCACGACAGCTTAAGAAGCATGAGAAGAACTACACCACCCATGATTTGGAGTTAGGTTCTGTGGTCTTTTCCTTGAGGATATGGAGACATTATTTGTATGGAACCAAGTGTGTTGTATTCACCGACCACAAGAGTCTGCAACACATCTTGAACCAAAAAGAGCTCAACATGAGACAGCGACGTTGGATTGAGTTGCTAAGCGATTATGATTGTGAGATTCGCTATCATCCCGGTAAAGCAAACGTCGTTGCTGATGCTCTTAGTCGAAAGGAGAGAATCCCGCCGTTACGAGTTAGGTCATTGGGAATGACTATCGTATCGCCATTACCGTCTCAAATATTAGAAGCTCAAACGGAAGCGTTGAAGGCGGAAAACCGGCCTGCTGAGAATATATTTGGGGTGACAGAAAATGAGAAAGGATTTGTTAAGTGTTCTGATGGAATATTATGTTTTGGAGACCGAAGTTGGGTACCATTGTATGGAGGAATTCGTGAGTTAATTATGCATGAGTCGCATAAGTCAAAGTATTCTATCCATCCTGGGTCTGACAAGATGTACCAGGATCTGAAGAAGTTATATTGGTGGCCAAACGTTGAAGGCCGATATAGCATTGTACGTTAGTAAGTGCTTGACATGTTCGAAGGTTAAGACCGAACATCAAAGACCGTCAGGATTATTGACGCAACCAGAACTCCCGGTTTGGAAGTGGGAGCGAATAACGATGGACTTTATTACCAAATTACCGAAGACAACTAGCGGTTGTGACGCTATCTGGGTAATTGTGGATCGATTGACTAAGTCTGCTCATTTCCTGGCGATTAGTGAAGATGATAGTGTCGACAAACTTTCGAGGTTCTATGTGAAAGAAATTGTTTCTCGTCATGGAGTTCCGATATCGATTATTTCTGATCGCGACAGCCGTTTCACGTCAGCTTTGTAGCGATCACGTCAAACCGCTTTAGGGACTATACTTGATATGAGTACTGCATATCATCCCCAAACCGACGGTCAAAGTGAGAGGACTATTCAGACTTTGGAGGATATGCTTCGTGTATGTATAATAGACTTTGGTAAAGGCTGGGAGAAGTATTTACCTCTTGCCGAATTCTCCTATAACAATAGCTACCACACAAGTCTTAAAGCTGCACCATTCGAGGCTTTATATGGTCGTAAATGCCGTTCGCCTATTGGTTGGGCTAAAGTTGGAGAGAGCCAACTCACAGGCCCCGAGCTTATATTGGAGACTACTGAGAAAGTGACTCAAATTCGTGATCGATTACAAGCAGCTAGAGATAGACAGAAAAGTTACGCCGATCAGAGACGTAAACCCCTAGAGTTGCAGGTTGGAGACAAAGTGATGCTGAAAGTCTCGCCTTGGAAAGGAGTGATACATTTCGGAAAACGTGGAAAGCCCAACCCTCGCTACATTAGACCATTTCTGATTTTGGAAAGGATTGGGCCCGTAGCTTATCGGTTGGAACTACCACAGCAATTGAGTAAAGTTCACGATGTGTTTCATGTGAGTAACTTGAAGAAGTGTCTTTCGGATGAGACACCGGTTATACCGATAAAGGATATTCGTGTGGATGAGAGTTTGAACTTTGTGGAAGAGCCGATTGAGATTTTGGATCGAGAAATTAAACGACTCAAGGGAAGTCGTATTCCACTCATCAAAGTTCGTTGGAATTCACGGCATGGACCAGAATTTACGTGGGAACGTAAGGATGAGTTTCGAAAGAGATATCTGAAGCTTTTTACTTCATAGACGGTTTGTTCCGAGTGAAACCCGGGACGGGTTTCTTCTGAGGCTGGGAGGATGTGACAACTGGCAATTTAGGGAAACAATTTATAAACCCGCATTACTTTAAATTTAATAATTCTTGGAATATTTGAAAAGTTTATTCGTAATGGGAATTGTAAACGTTAAACCGTGGTTTTGCACTCCGTGATATTTATGGAAATTGATTTTTTTTTTTTTGGTATATTTGTGGTGATTTATTTTTGAGATATTTATTAGGCACTACATTGACTCCGGCACTAGGATAACCTAACGAAAAGTTTAATATTTTGAATGTTTGGTTTGGTTGATATATTTTGGAACGTATTATGGTATTTTATAGTTTTTGGGTTTGAGTTCGGTCCGAGAGAGTTGATTTATTTTAAAAAGGTTTCGGGTTTGGTCCGCGTATTTTAAACCGGGTTACCTCACCTACCTTCCTAATAATATCCTTATTATTATTATTATTATTATTATTATTATTATTATTATTATTATTATTATTATTATTATTATTATTATTAAATTTTTTTTTTGAGACTTGGGGGCCGGTTTTAACACCACAAACACAAACAAAAACATACAAACACAACACCCTCACCTCTTATCTCTCTCTCTCTCTCTCTCTCTCTCTAACATATCAACACCACCACTACAAACCCTAGCCGCCCCACCATTTCCGGCCACCACAGCCACCTCACCGCCACTTCCACAGCAACACCACCACCACAAATCAAATCCCCATCATCATATTTACCCGATCTACAACCACACGCGCCGTTCCACTTCTTTTTCATCTCGTTAAACACCAAAATCACCACCACTTTTATTGTTTTCGAAGATTTATACACTTTGGGTCGTAAGAATCGAAGGTGAGACGAATTTTTACTCGTGTTTTTGGTAAAATCGTGACCTAGGGTCACGAATACGAATCTTTCATATGGGTATTGGTTTTACACATAAAATACTAGTGGGTTTTTAAAGGAAATAAAAGGATTTGATAGTTTGGTATCTAGGTTTTTGGATTTTTGTGGTTGCCCATTCAAAACCGAGAGCCTATGCTCTCGGCTTGTTGTTATTTTGACCATTTGGAGGTGTTTTGATCTTGGGTTTTGGTATTTTGGTTGATGTCGAGGGTTTGGAGTAGCTTTTGATTGGTTTTGGGCCGATTCTTGGCCAAGGTTTCATGTTTTTGATGATGGTTTGGTTGCAACCGCGACCCAAGGGGTCCGTTTTGTTGGTTTGAGCTCCATTGAGCTAGCCGAGACTATAATGTCTCGAGTATGGTCTTGTTTGGTTTATGAGTGAGCCGAGACTCCTAATGAGTCCCTCGACTCGGATTTTGGTTTATTGGTTTGAGCTCCTTTGAGCAAGCCGAGCCCTAGAGGCCTCGGGTGGGACCCACAATACATTTTGTGGTATATTGTTTGACCCGGGTTGACTTGGTAAATCAACCCGGAATTCATATTGTTGATGCCTTTCTTTTTGTTGTTATTATGTTATTGTAATTTGGTGTTTATTATTTTCGGCCGTATATTATTGTTGGGTATGTGACTATTATTTTGGTGAAGTGTTGACGATGATATGGATGAACGGGAACCGTTTGTGAGACGGTTTATTAGATTAATGGAGATAGGTTAGTCGGGTGCCGTAGTCGGACCCTATTGTTGTAGCACGTGTTATGGGTATTGATTTAACGGAGATGGATTACTTGATTATGACTTGGTTATTTTATTTGGACTTGGACAATGAGCCGAGAGTGATGACTCGGACATGTGACCACCTATATAACTCGATAATTATTTATAATCAAACATTAATAATAAAACTCGTAATAATATTATTGGTAATATAAACATTTATATAAGTATATAGACGTGAAAAACGTATATATAACTATATAAGTGCGTATATTAAAAATAAAACGATCACGAGTAATATTATAATAACGTGACGATATATAATATAATATGAAAGTAGTGTAATAAATGTCGGGAGCGTTATTATAATTAAACAACTATAAATAATGATGAAATCTATAACGTTGAATAATTATATTAAATAAAATATATTTTTAAAAATAAACGAGGAAACTATCGAGTTATACGGGGTCGTGGTCACTTGAGTCCAAGTGGGCTATATTATTTATTTTGTGACTTTTGTGCTTGTCACGGATATGTGACGTTAATACATCCATTTTCTATAACTACATAACTTATTTAATCGACGGATTAAATAGGATCTATTTAGTTATATAAAATGAGTATATTAATGGGCCTTGTATCCTACGACGCCCATAGGTTGTGGTACGTGTACAAGAATAATGAATTACTAAATATCTCGTGGAGTTGGCCAAGTTGACGAATTTGGTAAGCTTGATGATATATATAAGGAATTTATTAAACTTTGATACTTACCATATAGTACTCTACGTGCTATGTGACTTAGGTTTTGGGTGTATTCTTAGAGTGATATATTAAGTAAATAAATATGAGGGATTACCAAATCGACGGATTTGATAAACTTCGATGATTTATTTAAATAATATATTGGGCTAATATTAGACTTATAGATTGTTTTATTATTCTTTTTCGTTGTGGCTTCTTGTTTTGAGTTGTGTCGGTCCTCCACCCGTATGGATACCAAACTCCAAACGAATATGAGAATAATACGAGAAATGGACTTTTGGAAAGTAAAAAGGAATACGTTCGGGATTGGGAATATTTGATTTTGAGGAAATGATTCTGAACGAGTTTATATTGTTAGGAGGTGCCGAGTCTGTAGTTGCCGTTATTTGAGTTGCTTTACATCTTACTTCTATCGATTTCTTTCTGCTGATTGCTGGACTTGAGGTGAGTCATAGCCCCACTTTTACTCTTGAACTTTGTTTTCAATATTTGGGGTGAGAAACGTGCAAAATATTTTATGTGGACTATTATCGCTTTGTTTATTTTAAAACTTGCTATGCTTATAGAACTAGGTAGGTTATAGAGCGAGGCCTAGTCCCGAACTAGGTGAGCTATTGATTTGGCTATAGAGCGAGGCCTTGTCCCGAACTAGGTAAGCTATTGATTGGTTGTTGAGCGAGGCCTAGTCCCGAACTAGGTAAGCTATTGAATTGGTTATGGAGCGAGGCCTAGTCAAGAACTAGGTAAGCTATTGATTTGATTGATTTGAGCTATAGCGTGCACCTATAGGGTTGGTTAGTTTTGTTTGGTTCGTTTTGGTTGGATGATTGAGGCCTAGTCTAGCTAGCAAGCGTTTTTGCGTATATGTCCACTTGATTTAGTTATGAATTTAAACCTATGATCTCACCAGCGAAAGCTGACTTTTAGCGCGTTTTCTCAGGTAATTAAGTGATGTCCTTGGATGCTTGGATTGGAGGCTTGGCTATGGCACCTGGTTTATGGATCTATTTTCTAAAACTCTGATATATAATTGTGGACCTATTGTTATTTCCTTTGGGCCTTACTTTGGATAAATTTGGGATGAATGTAAACTTTAAAACCCCGTTTTGGTTGTGTTTTTCTTATGTTTACTTTATCTCGTTCTTTCATGACTTGTGTTGGATACCAATCTCCGTAACACCCCGAAAGCTTGTTGAGTCTTCCGCTGTACCAAATTTTGGGGGTGTTACACCCCAGAATGTAACAAGTCGTCTATGCAATATATATAGCATGGGTACCAACTTGAGCATCTCCTAATTTGACTAAAACAAGTGCTTAACTTTCACTAAACCCCCTATACTATATACTAAAGACTAATATGGATACTAAAATACTAACAGATTTGTATTTTCTTACAGAAAAAATATCTGAAGATGTTGAAAAAATAATAAGGTTAAGTCTGCAAAAAATGTTGAAGATATATTTGCAAAAGGATTATCTATAAAGAACATGAGTTCTTTTGCAAAAAGTTAGGTTTAGCGAATATGTACAAAAGTTAGCTTATGTGTGTTATGAGTATTGAAATAAGATGTTTATAAGCTACCTATTGTTGAATTAAAGTAGAGGGACTAGATGTGCCATTCCAGGTAAGTTGTTTTATACTTGAAACATTGTGTAAACATATTTGTCCTTGGTTTCTATTGCTTCTTATTTTTTATGGACAATATTGGACAAGGTTAGAACGATGGAAGTCAAGGCTATATATAGATCTTATTCTCTCAAGATGCCCTAATATCTTTTGTGCGGTCTTTGTGTGTGTTAGAGTAGTTTTCAATTGTCTTCTTAGTATAGTTTCAAAAAAAAAAATGGTATTTGGCGGAACCATCTCAAGTCCGTGTACCTTTTTGGTACCGAGCCCCCCACCCAACAAGGAAGGCATATCCCGGTAAATTACCTAGGCAACACTGGCTGACCAACTTGGAGTCCGGATTCGAACCCCCATCTTTAAGCTTTGACTTGGTCAACTGCGCGCTTTTGCGGTAGTTGGTGGCCAACTGCCCTAAGGCAGCTGGTTAGTATAGTTTCAAGATCTTGTAAAAAAAACAAACTTTGTATTCTTTCATTCTTTTTTTCTCTTGTATTTGAAATAAACTCAAAACTAGTTTCTACATTTAAAGTAGAACTCTGATGTTGTGAATGAGTAAATGGGGAGGATGGTTGTATAAATGATTTTGTGTTGTTTTTCAGTCTTTAAACTATTTTTGGTATTAATTTCTTCAAAAGACTAGGTCAATTATAATTGTGTCAAACTAAAAACCGCATTTGATGGAACATAAGTGTTTTATTGGTGTTAATCATAGACATATGGGAAATGTTTAGCAGTTAAAAAAACAAATATGTATGACTTTTATTGTTTAATTATCGAAAAACTTTGCATACTTTTTTTAGTGTGTATATATCGCTCAAAAGTAGTCATGTAGAAGGCAATACAATGCGCATATTTGATTCGTTACTGCTCACTAAGATTTTTGTTCGTATATATTTTTCATCAAATGCATCACTCTTTTAGAAAGAAAACACACAACTTATATGAATTACAACAATTTGGCGAAACATCAAGTTCAATCAATAATAATTCTGGATTCCGAATACAGCCCGCAGCTTGTTCAAGTAACTAAGAAGCCTCTCTTTGGACTCTCGTCAATAAATCAAATCACACGTTAGCTTAGTTAATTTTGAGGGAAAAAGAATAAATATCATCACTTCACGGCATGCTTTAGTTTACCAAAGCACAAGTTCTTCGGATTTCACCAGCAGAACCGGTCAGAACACCAATTTTACCCATTTTAACCATTGACTTTGAAAAATCATTAAAGAATGTGTATCCAAATGACTTTGATTGAAGCTTGACATATGCACTTGTTTGCTTGTTGTTTAGAAGAGCGGCATCTGACTGAAACAACCCTCTCTTTCTTAAGACAACAGTGTAGTAATCCTCATCGAACGATCTGGGAGTCCTATCCATCGCAAGGACTGAAGTAGTGTCTGTAGGAGAGCATATACTTTTCAACTGAGGAATAAACTTGGGGTCTAGGGATGGGTCAGTGTCGCCTTTCCCCGTAAAATTGTACAACCGGTTCACAATGACAGGACAGTGAGAAACACCAACAGTATGTCCTCCTATTTTAAAATAGTAAAACGTAAAATGTTAGAGGGGTTTGTTGACAACCCTCGTTTGAACACACTGTCTCAATATGATCGAGGGTGTTATATGGTTGAAGGCAATCCCGTCCAACACGGTTTATATGCTTAGTTACCAATGCTAAAAATGAACAATGTATTTATAAACCAACCCTGCTTTTCTACACCTTCTGAATAAAATGTACACTATATATTGATTTATTAGGAGGTTTGAAAAACCTTACAAGAACATAGTGCAACTATGATTAAGAGAGTTTTTTCCAGTCTTCTTAACTCTCATCTATGAGTTAAGTTATATGAATATACCTTTTGCAATGATCTGTTTCTTTTTAGAGATATTTTGAGGTGTAAACATAATAATAATGGTATTTAGCAACCAAAAAATTTAGGAAAACCTAAATTGGTTTTGTACTTAATTGTATACTGTAAACAGGTTTTTGATGTACTTTGAAATAACCAAATCCATTTAGGATTCAAAACTTAATATGTATGGTAATCCAGTTAAATATTAAGATAATATATCTTGAACATTATAAATTGTGAATGCCAAATTATGCAGGCAAAAGGGTGACAATAAGTACCTGAAAGAACCACCAAGTCTTTAGTGTCCAGTCCCTTGGAGGCAAAATTAGCTTTGAGTTGTGTAATGTTTGCAAAAGGAGAAGGTAACGAAGTTAAAGCCTCATTTGCAATCGACACTCTTCCATCTCTTCTCCCTAAAGGCACTGGCCAAAATGGTCCCTTAATCTGCAAAATTGATGAAAAAAAAATGTATTTTTGTCAAATGGAATTAATGTTCAACGACACAATTAAGGTTTTTTACTTTATTTTTTTTCCTTACATTATTTATCTACGTAACAATATAGAGTTGTCAATTTCACATGACTGTCTTTGGCCTTAGGGTACCTTCTGTGCAAATTAAAAAAGTTGTCAACCTAAGGGTTCTGGGTTCATGCTTTTTGATGAAAAGACATAACTATCAATTTCTCTACACATTCTCTCGGTCATATTAAAAGACTTAAAAGAACGGATCATTAAAAGTTGGCCTTGAGTTGCATATTTTCCGGTGTTATTTATTTATATGCCAATACGCTTATAGAATGTGAGGAACTTGGATTCAAGTCTAGACTTAAATTGGTGGAAGAATTGCCTAGACTTTAGAACTTTTAATCTCCTCATTTCCTTCACTAATATCGACAAGAGCTTGAAAGACTTTTTTGCATTAACAATCAGGATTAAAATTCTAGAATATTCTAGATTTGTCTTAATTAAGCGATATAGTTACTTTATAATGCAAATGCATTGAATGACTAGTACCTGGTAGATAGCATCTCGAGCTACTAAAGCTAAGATATCTGCACAAGAAACAACACCAGGACATGCAGCTTCTACAGCAGTTTTTGCAGCATCAACAACTTGAAATCCTCTCAGTGTTAAATTAGGAATTCCTTCTTTTTCTGCTTGATTATTCGCTGTAGAGTTTAGTAGTACAGAACCGTCACATCCCTGCAGAATCTCAGCATATTTCAGTTAATGACATAAAATTGGTAATAAATCGCAAAAAAGTGTTATTAAATCAAATAAAAAGTGGTGGATGTTACTGCACGAACCCTAACAAAACAATCATGAAAGTGCATTCGGAGCAAACCAGCAGCAAGAGAAGGAACTCGGTGAATGTAGTTTGCTGTTGTCTTCCGGACAATGGCTTCAACTCTCGGACAAGTGTATCTATAGAATCCTAGCTCCAAACCTTTTCCATTGGCAATGTCAAAAGCAAGAGCAATTAGCAGAAGCTGGAGGACAGCTATATGTTGCTTTTGGATTGCCATATTGCTTAGCTAACAAATATACAAAAAAGAAGAGATGATTTGGAAACTCAGGAGAGTTTCCAATTTATAGTTATGAAGATGAGAAAGTCACCTTTGAATGCTTCCACCAGTGACCTGTTTCGGAGTCTATTTATCATCAAATTGTTATTACATGCCTTTTTGTTTATGGGCATCCATATATATTGTGTTGACTTTTAATATTTGTTGTAATGTCTGCACGACATCTGAACTTTTCTAGTTCCTAAAGCCTTCTAAATGTGCTATTATTCTAGGAAGCTTGATTCATAAACAAACAATATAAAGTATCTAAATAGTATTCTTTTTTTAAGTGTAAATGTTTATCTGAAAAAATTGGCGACGCTAGACATAAACAGCAGCACTGTGATAACATAACTAAACATGGAGACATCACCCAAGTTCTAATTTGACGAGCATCACGAGTTACTTAGATAGAGTTCAGGAACAATATAATTTGTCTAATATTATGATATCTTAGCTTTGAAATGATGTCATAAAATAGATAGACAGTTACAAGCACGAAGGCTTCAACTTGGTTGTTTTATAAGCTACTTACCTAACATTATAACCAAGCAGAAATTATAATTTAAGGAACAAAGATCGTGTTTGATGTATATTCCTGATGGAAGGTTATCCAATATTATAAATAATTTTTATGCTATATATTAAATAATGTATTCTCCACGTACATGCCCTTTCACTCTTATTGAACCCTGCTGATCATTCTCATATGCATCTGGTCATGCTCCAAGAACCAACCTGAAATTTATTTGCCATTGTCAACCTCCATAGTAATACGCATTGATATCAAACAGATTTTTCCTTTTTTATCAATGCCAATTAAAACTATAATTACATGTCGTGGGTTATTTATATGAACATCATTTTCATTATTAAAACTGTTGGAATTATAAAACATGACATATCATAAATATAAACAATAAACATCAACTAAACACATGCGAAAGCCTTATAACAAGATCATATAACATGTAATTAATTAATCAATAATAAATAGTAAATCTACCGTTATAATTTTAGCCCGAACAAGAATCAATAAAGCAAATAATCAACTTATGAACCCTAATTAGAGTTTATGTGGATTACACGAATAACCCCTTACCGTTTTTTTATTCAATCTAAGATATAACCAATTATGTGGTTATATCACGTTCTTGTACACATGTACTAATTCAAGTAAAATATAATGGTACACACCATAATTATGCATATAGCATGTTGTAACATGTGCATTAATGATGTAATATTGTGGTGTGTGCATCAAAAAAAGTGGTGTAAGTATCACTTCCTATAAACTAAACACTTTGATTATGAAAATCGAATCCCTAGGGTTTAGGGATTGTTTGATCGATTTTTTAGAGAAGAAAAGAAGAGAGAAAACTCAAGTTAATGTGTGTACAAAAGTTTGGAACAATGAACCTTGAGTTTTGCTTATATACTTGAGTTTACTTGGTGATCAAGCAACAAAGGAGGTGCACTCATTGTGGCTGATCGGTATTGGAAGCAAAAAGAGGTTTCCGGAAACTTCTTGACTTAACAAAAACTCGTACATATCACTTTCCTTTTCTTCGTCTAACGGTCGTTAGCCACTTTTCGTTAAATACTAATGGTCGTTAGTCGTTTTGTTTATTAATAATTATTCTTAACATTTATGAATAATTATTATACATTTACTCTTCATACATAATGTGTGCAATCTCGTGATCTCGAGTTCGATCCTAACACACAACTATTAATTTATGTTCATAAACTAACAGCTCCCACTTGGACATATCTTATAGTGTGATCACATCGGTTAGCGTCTTGCAACACGCCGATGCCTCTAGTATGATCTCGAGTAAGGCTCCTGGAAAAACCTTTTAATGATTTCTCATTATTATTATCCTTTTGTTTCTAATACCACGTTAATAAGGATATGGATCAAGGCATTCTTTAGTTAACCATTATATTTCTCGTTGTTTGTGATTGACAAGGTTACCAAATCGTCTAAACATTTCAGGGAAGATCTTGGGTGTGGTTACGCAAACACCTTGACAACCCTACGAGGGGACCAGCATTAAACTCCAAAACTTATATATATATCATATTTTGGAAAATTTTCTGTTGCGTTAGTTTGGCACTACTATGACCCAGCACTAGGAAAAACCTAATAATTTAAATTTTATGGGAATCGGTTGCGTTTTACTGAATATAAACGTATTAATATTAAAAATGATCGGAAAAGCGTATTTTAAAGTTAATGGCGACGCATACGATTGTTTTGGGAGACGTTTAATATTTTCGTGAAAGAGTACTCGTGTTCCTGGAAGAGCCAATTTATAACTACATTTAATGATCTAAGTCTTGTGGCTAAAAAGAGAAGGAGTAAACTTGAGGGGCCTTATTGCAATTTTCGGGTAATAAAACCCTAACCCTGTCTCTTCCTTCCCTCATTTCCATCTTCTCCACAAAATAATACTCCTCTCCTTTCTCTCTTTTGGTGGCCGCCGCCTGCCACCTCCGGCAACCACCCCACCACCGCTCACCTTACTACACCGCCACCACCAAAACAATCCCCACCATCTCCTCTTTCACTTTCACTACTACACGCGCCGTAAATCGCATCCACCGCCACCCTTTTCGTTTACCGCCGCTTATCAACCCATCCAAACCTCATTTTCATTGATTTGAAGAAGTTTTGAAGGTGAGATTCATGATGTTTCACGAGTTGTTTGACTATCCAAAAGTAAACCGATTTATTTTCTCGTTTTTCTTGGTCAAATCGAATGGGAAAACATAAAAAAAAATAAGTTTTGTAATAAAAACAATAAAGTATCCGTGTGGTGTCGATTTGGGTCCAATTTGTATTCGGATTTGGATAAGTTTGATGATTTTATTGTTTAGGTCGAAGGTTATGATATTGGGTTTGTGGTCGAGACCCGTTATAGGGCTCGTTTGATTTTGTTTTGGCTCGATGAAGCCTAGCTGTGACTTAGGGTCCGGTTTTTGGGGATGTTTTGGTTGTTTAAAAGCTCGGTCGAGCTTGTGTGGACCATTTGGGTCCTTGTGGTTGTGTTTGGTCCGACGGAAAACCAAACCGAGACCAAGTGGTCTCGTGCTTATTTGGTTATGGGTTCGGTTAAGGCTAGCCGAGAACCTTTGGTTCCGGCGAAGTCTCGTGTGGTCATTACTTGATTTTTGTTATTGTTGTTTATTTGTTGTTGTTGTTGTTGTTGTTGTTTATTTTGGTTCTCGGCCGAATGGGTACATGATGAGGCGAAAAATGATCCGTTTTTAGGGGGTCATTTAAGCCCGAATCCGACTTTATTTGATCAAATATTGCCCTAAATCGTTCCTTTTGTGATTTTAGGTGTTTGGAGAGTGAATTCTGGAAAAGAAACCATTTTGGACGTTTTTGGAGCATAAAAGTGAAGAAAACGGCAAAGTACCAAATTTCCATGCTGAAGATACAAGGTGACGGCGTCAAGACCACCATCTTGACGGCGTCAGACATGAGGAATTAAACACCGTAGGTGGTGACGGCGTCAGAAGGCTTCATGACGGCGTCAAAGTGGCAAGAATAAAATACCGTGGGTGGTGACGGCGTCACATAGGCCGTCATAAGTGGATCAAGGCCGTCCGAGGAAGTATATGGCGGCGAGGTGACGGTGTCACAAGTAACTCTTGACGCCGTCAGCCTGTTTTTCCTATATATAGTTTTCTAGTTTTTTCATTAAAAAGAGAGAAGTTTTGGTGAAACCCTAAAGACGATTTTGGTGCCTCTTTTACAGGTTTTTCAAGGGTTCCAAACCCTTGAGACCTTGCATTGTAATTGAGATAAGTGTACTTTCAATTCAATCAATATGTCTATGTGTTGGTTGTTTATATCTTGTTCTTGTCTCAATTCTACTATGCTAGGCTAGATCTCTTTTGTGTTTGCTTAGATCTAATGAAACCTAGATGTTGATTATGTGTTGATTACTTGTCTATCCTTGTTTTGAATGAATGATTTATATGTTAGGCTTAAGAAAACTGGCAGATCTCCAAATGGTAACATGCTTGAACGTCTTAAGAAACATGAACCGAGGCGTACTAGGTCTTTATTGGTTGTATTTAATGCATGAGCCACTGTTTACAATCCCTATAGTTGTGCTGGGTCATGGTGTAGGAGGAGATAAGAGCTCATAGAGTTGGGGAGTTATGTATGCCACCCCACGAATGGTATTAAGGAATACAATCCGTCATTCATACAAGTGTAACAAGTAATTAACATGTAAAAGATATCTAGGGAGTAATGAAGTCTAAGTAAACACAATTTCTCCAATTACTGCTCACAACTTTAGTATAATTAGTTTATTTTCATTTTCATTATTTTATTTTAATTATATAATAGTTTTGGGTTAGTTGATTAGCAACTAATTCTGCCCACTCCTTCAAAACCCGAGATTTTACTTGCTTTCATAAAAATATAAAAATACAAAAATAATCATCCCTCACCTCTAGAACTATTAATTAGGTTTTCTAATCCTAGCGACACTATTCCTAAGCTGAACGATCAATCCCCCGGTACTTGTCACTATACTATACTACAACGATCAGGTACACTGCCTGGTGGGGGTTGTAAGCTTCTCGAGATCCCTCGAGAGGTAAAGCAAGGTGCGATTCCCACGCATCAGTACAAGGAAGATGAACCGAGACCTTTTGGTCTCGGCAAATATATTGTTTGGTATATTGGTTGGTAAGTGATTGGATGAAGTGTTGCCTAATGCGAGGTGATGATTTAGATGACAGAGATAGGACTATACGAGTTCCGTAGTCGGCCTCGAGATTTTGAAGTTGTTATGGGTTAAAGTGGATGTCGGAGTTGGACTTGGTTATTGTTTATTGACTTGGGAACATTTTGTGGTTTGAGCAACAGCGGGGTGAAACTTTCTACGAAGCTTGGGCCCGTTTTAAGGATCTCCTCCACAAGCTCCCTCATCATGGCATAAACCTTTGGTTGTTAGTCCATATTTTCTACGACCATGTTGACTATCACACTAAGCGCACCATCGACAGGGCCGCGGGAGGTAAACTGCGTGATAAGAACGCCGAGGAGTCTTGGGCAATTATCGAGGAGCTCGCCACTGACAATCAGGAATTGTGGGAGTTTAAACATACGATAGAAGCGGCCATCAATGCAGTCTCGACATCTGGAGGAACCACCGAAGTACCCGATGAACTCTTATGCGAAATTGAGGCAAAGGTTGACTATTTTGAGGAAAGGCAAAGGCGACCTTTGAGTCCTAGACGGGCTACTGTCAATTCTGTCTCAAAAGCAACTTCGGCACCATTATCTGAATCATCCTCTAGGGAAAACGCCGAGACTTTTCAGAACTATGCCCCACCTTGTTCCCCTCCCAAGGAGCTTAGCTCGGAATTTGAGGCTAGGATGAGAGAATATATGGCGACTCACTCTGATCGGCTTGCTAGATTCGAAGAAGCAGTTTATAAGCAAAAAGAGGAGATGCAGGAGAAAATGAATGAGATGTTGAGTCTATTGGAGGAGTATGCCAATCAGAAAACCCCCGAACGAATACTGCTAAGGAAAGAAAGCACCACTCCCACCACCCAATTTGTTAACTCCATCACCATTGTCCATAAAGATAATGAGAAGGTAAAAACTCCTGCTAAACAGACCTTAGAAAAACCGCCTAAGTCACAACCTTTGAGCTACTACCTGAAACACGACATAAACAAAAACACCATAACAAATTGGATTAAGGATGATAGGCGTAACCAATCCTCCGAACAGGTTCCCGAGAAAGAGAAAGAAGAGGAAGATGAGTATGATACGCTTATTGGAGGATCAGTGGTCGAGAGGTTACTGGTACAGAAAGTGGCCACCAAGCAGGTAGCATGTGGGAACTTTGAAATACCAACGAGCATCGGGGACTTGAAACATCTTAGTGCTTTCGCCGACCAAGGATCGGAAGTAAATCTTATGCCCCTAACTACCTACATCCAACTAACGTCAAAAATGCCAGCACCTACTCGTGTGAGGTTATCCCTTGTCGGACACTCGTACGTATACCCCCTAGGAATCGCAGAAGACGTATTAGTTAATGTTGCAGGATTCATGTACCCCGTTGATTTTATGATCATCGATGATAAAGGGGATGGATGCATGCTAATAATCCTCGGGGCACCATTCCTCACCACCGCTAGGGCTGTCATTAAATATGAAGGTAGGAAGATTGAGCTTAAATCTGGAAAAAGAAAGATTAGTTTCCCCATGACCCAGCGAAGTGGGCATGAGAATTTGAGTTGGAGAATGATCAAAGATAACAATGGCACGACACCCATTCGTGTTCAGAATAAGATTCTTGCATGGGAGGCAAGGATCAAAAGCTATAAGAAAGCTAAGGATGAAAGAAGAAAAAGCAATAAGGTTCCGATTGAACTCGAACATACTCGACATGAAGAAAATCATACACCTTTTGAGGAAGGGAACTTGGTACTCTTGAGACACTCGGAAACAACAATACCACCCGATAAACCAAGTCCTTGGTGGTATGGGCCATTCACAATCGAAGGATTGAGCCAAGATGGGGTAGCTAACTTGAGAAGCAAATTAGGTGGGAAGGTGATTGCGAGTACCGACAGATTGAGGCACTACCACCATAACGGTAATGATCGCAACTATATGGGGTACATCATTTCAAATGATGAGATCACGTAGTAACCCATGACTTTGAGTCTAGCTACAAGACTCGTAAATAAAGAAAAGCGCTTCTTGGGAGGCAACCCATGTTTTGTGTGATTTTTATTTGTTTGATTGTTATTTGCTTCCGTATGCATGCTTTGTTTTTATTGTTGGTTGATCATGTTTCTCAATTAAAATGTGAAATACTTTATTATGTTGTTTGGCCTAGTCTTAACTCCAACCTAAAGGTATTTTTGCAAAAGATAAGTGTAAGGGGAAACCCCAAATATGTTTTTAAGAAACAAACCGATCATGATTCTCCACAATATTTAATGAACATGTATATTCGTATTTGTTAGAGTCAAATGCTTGTATTGAGTCATAATGAAGTTTTGCAGGATTTTCCAGGAAGTAGGACAAAGTTTTTCCAGAAATTTTCTGGAAACTTAACATAAGAATTTCTGCAGGTCCATTCTGACGGCGTCAGGGTATTGCTCTTGACGGCGTCAGGAGTTAAAAATCTGGAAATTTTACCGGTTTTGTTTTACTAACGGAGTCTTATAGTTTTTGTGAATTATTAAGTTTTATAATCTCCAGGAAATCTGCAAACTTCATTCCACAAGCATTATATCTTACTTTGTTTTCTAGGATTTAGTAACTTATATAGGATGCCGCCGATTTTACGCGAGGTTGCCTTGTCTATTGTTGTCAGGATTTACAGGTTATTTGTGACAAGAAGATGATTTATATTCTGGAAGGGAAGCTTTGATTGTTCGTTTTCTTGGAGGAAGATTTAACCTGGCCAACCTATAATCCATACCGAGCGAATCAGGGGAGTATTTGATTTCATTCTCTTTACTTTTTAACTTTTACATTCTTTACTTGAACATTGGGGACAATGTTCATCTTAAGTGTAAGGGGAGGGTAAAAAGATGATACCTTACATATGCACTTTCGCTTGAGTTTGTTTTGTTTGATAGTAGATGTGTAATAAAACTATGAGAAATACTTGTTAGTGTAATTTTAGCGCCAAATTTAAAATTTTTTACAACATTTAGGAGTGAAACTTTAGCCATAGCAAGCGTCTCATGGAAAGGAGATTGTATGACTAGCACATAACCGTATATTCAGAAAAATTTTCCACCCAAAAATGTGAGGTTCGCCTTTAGTTTTGATAGGAAAAGCATTTACTATTAGTGCTTATGAGTGTACCGGTAGCATTTAGATTCTAGAACTTGCATTAGTGATGCATCCCGAGACCGCTAGTGAGACTACATTCGTGTGGTAGGATTTACTACATGATAAGAGGCATTAGGATCACCCTTGTGTTAAACCCGTATTATAATTACTTGACCATTTAAGTCATATTACTTGGCTAGTTAAGTCAACTAATTTTTCCCACACCCTTAGCGTTGTACTCATTTTTAGTACACGAAACCCCTAGTACACCCCTCCGAGCCTATCTTTTCGTTTCTAACTTTAAGCATTTTACTTAAAGGAAGAATTTGTTACACCCCACTTAAATGTACAACTAAATCGCCTTAGCCTTCCGTGTATGCGCTCATTTTTAGTGCATTATTGTTATTTGTTAAACCCTAAGTTAACCTTCTAATTGATTACATGGTTGCTAAGTCGAGTCATATCCTTGTACATATTGTTTTGGGACGATTGGGACTCATGGGTAAGTACTTATTTTATGGAGTAATGAGGAAGAACATCATATATTACCCCCATATGAACATTAATCTTAAAAGTGCTCCAAGTGTTTTGATTTTCTTAATTCGAGTCATTAGATTAGTTAATTGTAAAGTATGTAAAGATTCAAGTGTAAGGGGAATTTCCATTCCCTATGATGTATTATTTTGGATGGTAGGGTAAGAGTGTATGCAAAAAAAAAAAAAAAAAAAAAAAAAAAAATCGAAAAAAAAAAAATAGAAAAAAACAAGAAAAAGAAAAAAAAATAGAAAAAGAAAAAGAGAAAAAACATACGGACTACCATCCCATTTCATTCTATGTTCATTTTATGTTTTTTGTTATTTTTCATTTATTAGCTTAAGTCGAGTCTAGTCTTGGCTTAGCAACGCCATCTTGTACATGTAATTAACCGAGATTGTTAACTCGCCACCAGTAAAACTTCCTTTATCCAACAAAACCGTGTAATTCATATCCCTATACCTAACGTTACAACCCTTTAAAAAGACCTCTTTGATAGTTTATCCTAGGTGCTTACGCCATGTGGTGGAGGTTTGATCCTTTCCCAAGCCTATGGTAATCTATTTTGCTATGACAGGTAGTGAGAGATATCTTCCATTTCCATAATGTTATATTACTTTATTACACCCGAGAGATGTGAGTATCTAAACACTATTTGTGAGGTGCTTGTGTATGACCTCCGTGCTTGTCTATTGGTCTTTAGTGGAACGATTATTTGTTGTAATTACTTTTATATTAGTGTTAAATGACCCCTAACTTGACTTTTGAGTAGAATAAAAGCTCATTTGCTTGAGGACAAGCAAATCTCAAGTGTAAGGATATATGATGAGGCGAAAAATGATCCGTTTTTAGGGGGTCATTTAAGCCCGAATCCGATTTTATTTGATCAAATATTGCCCTAAATCGTTCCTTTTGTGATTTTAGGTGTTTGGAGAGTGAATTCTGGAAAAGAAGCCATTTTGGACGTTTTTGGAGCATAAAAGTGAAGAAAACGGCAAAGTACCAAATTTCCATGCTGAAGATACAAGGTGACGGCGTCAAGACCACCATCTTGACGGCGGCAGACATGAGGAATTAAACACCGTAGGTGGTGACGGCGTCAGAAGGGTTCATGACGGCGTCAAAGTGGCAAGAATAAAATACCGTGGGTGGTGACGGCATCACATAGGTCGTCATAAGTGGATCAAGGCCGTCCGAGGAAGTATATGGCGGCGAGGTGACGGCGTCACAAGTAACACTTGACGCCGTCAGCCTGTTTTTCCTATATATAGTTTTCTAGTTTTTTCATTAAAAAGAGAGAAATTTTGGTGAAACCCTAAAGACGATTTTGGTGCCGCTTTTACAGGTTTTTCAAGGGTTCCAAACCCTTGAGACCTTGCATTGTAATTGAGATAAGTGTACTTTCAATTCAATCAATATGTCTATGTGTTGGTTGTTTATATCTTGTTCTTGTCTCAATTCTACTATGCTAGGCTAGATCTCTTTTGTGTTTGCTTAGATCTAATGAAACCTAGATGTTGATTATGTGTTGATTACTTGTCTATCCTTGTTTTGAATGAATGATTTATATGTTAGGCTTAAGAAAACTGGCAGATCTCCAAATGGTAACATGTTTGAACGTCTTAAGAAACATGAACCGAGGCGTACTAGGTCTTTATTGGTTGTATTTAATGCATGAGCCACTGTTTACAATCCCTATAGTTGTGCTGGGTCATGGTGTAGGAGGAGATAAGAGCTCATAGAGTTGGGGAGTTATGTATGCCACCCCACGAATGGTATTAAGGAATACAATCCGTCATTCATACAAGTGTAACAAGTAATTAACATGTAAAAGATATCTAGGGAGTAATGAAGTCTAAGTAAACACAATTTCTCCAATTACTGCTCACGACTTTAGTATAATTAGTTTATTTTCATTTTCATTATTTTATTTTAATTATATAATAGTTTTGGGTTAGTTGATTAGCAACTAATTCCGCCCACTCCTTCAAAACCCGAGATTTTACTTGCTTTCGTAAAAATATAAAAATACAAAAATAATCATCCCTCACCTCTAGAACTATTAATTAGGTTTTCTAATCCTAGCGACACTATTCCTAAGCTGAACGATCAATCCCCCGGTACTTGTCACTATACTATACTACAACGATCAGGTACACTGCCTGGTGGGGGTTGTAAGCTTCTCGAGATCCCTCGAGAGGTAAAGCAAGGTGCGATTCCCACGCATCAGTACAAGGAAGATGAACCGAGACCTTTTGGTCTCGGCAAATATATTGTTTGGTATATTGGTTGGTAAGTGATTGGATGAAGTGTTGCCTAATGCGAGGTGATGATTTAGATGACAGAGATAGGACTATACGAGTTCCGTAGTCGGCCTCGAGATTTTGAAGTTGTTATGGGTTAAAGTGGATGTCGGAGTTGGACTTGGTTATTGTTTATTGACTTGGGAATTAATATTATTGTGATGATTTGAGCGAAGTCGAGGCCACCATGACTTACTAGTCAACGGTTGACTTCGACAACCGCTGTGACATTTGAATTTGGACAATAAGCCGAGAAATAATTTAGTTAGACTATTAATTTAGTATAATATCGTCGGAAACTTTATTATAAATCGTGTTTCTATAAACAAAATAATAAATGTAGAGTGATTTGCTTTACGAAATTTAATTATTTTTTCGAAATAAAACGAGGTTTTGGCGAGTTATAATGTATTCGAGGGCACTTGAATCCAAATTCGACCATTTTACTAATTGATGATTATTTGTGCTAGACACGGGTATATAACGTTAACGAACCCAATCTAATATAACTATCTAACTTATTTAGTCAACCGATTAAATGAGACCTATTTAGTTATATCGAAGGGGTCATTATCGGTAATGTATCCTACGACGCCTTAGGTCGTGGTAGGAGTACGGGAATAATAAGTTAATGGATATTTTGTGAAGTTTATCGAATTGACGAATTTGATAAATTTCGGCAATCTATTTATAAAACTTATTAAACTCTTAAAACTACCATGTAGTACGTTATGTGTTATGTGATTTAGGAAGAGGTGTGGTTTTGGAATAATAAGTTGAGTAAATACGTTGTGGAGGATTATTGAGTTGATGAACTCAATAAACATCAACGATTTATTTAATGGACTTATTAGACTACGGCTAGACCCATAGATTGTTATGGTTTGTCTATTTTGGTTTCTTGTTATGAGGATCTTGTTGAGTCGACACACACACACAGATACCAAACACTAAAGCAAATACAAGAAATGGATTTGGAAAGTAAAATGGAATACGCTCGGGTTTGGGAATTATTTATCCGATGAATATATAAACTAAGGCGTATTGATAATATTATTAGGTAGTGCCGAGTCGGTAGTCGCCGTTGCCAGATAGTAATTATCTCGTTGTTTCTGTCGATTCTTTTGCTGTTTGCTGGACTTGAGGTGAGTTTCATAGCCCCACTTTTATTCGTATTTTACTGCTTTCTAAACTTGGGGGAGAAAACATGCAAAGCGATTTCTTGGACCTGCTACTATTTTTGTTTTGCTATATTGTGAGGACTAGTTAGGGTAGATTTGAAGTAGGGTCTGCCTTAGGCTAGGGCTACCGAACCTAGCTATCTGTAGATTACTGCGAACGGCCTAGATCACGGCACTATGTGGTGGTTCCTTACTGTTTGTTGGACCTGTCTAGTGATCGTAAGAGGGGCCGCTCATTTTGACCACTTATCTTTCCTAAGATAAGAAAGCTATCGTGTTGTGATTCATGTTGATGATTGGAATGCTTATCTATGCCTTCTAGACTCACATAGCGCTTACTCTTCAGGTCAACTATTATTTTCGATTTAAACCTATGAACTCACCAGTGAAAGCTGACCTTTAAGCATGTTTTTCTGAGGTAACTAGATGATTTATTGGATGGCTTAGACTTTGGAAGCTTGGTGTTGGCATGGTTTGAGGGAAATCGATAAAACTTTGATATTTTCTTTTATGGACCTACTTATGTTAATCTATTATGGGCTTTCCGTGCTTAAATATTTTGGATGAATGTAAACTTTAACTTAATGATGACTTTTGTTTACATTTACATCTATGATATCTCGTTATCTATACTTGTGATGATACCAATTCCCGTAGCACCCCGAAAGCTTGTAAGTCTTCCGCTGTATCAAATTTTGGGGGTTTAGAAGCAAGAAATTGAGAATACGATTTGAATTTGGAAATAGTTATTATGCGATATTTTCATTGATTGATTATGGATAGCGAGTTTGAAAGATTTTATGGGCATTGATTTGTGATGAGTATAATGATTTAAGTTTTATGCCGTTTGATTATTTTGGATATATATGATTTGGATATTGCGGTATTTATAAATGCTATTTTGTAAAATATGATTTGTGCGTATGAGTTATGTTTTGAGTTAAACTTTTGTTGTCGATATTGAGTTGCGTGAAATGGTTATTTTTGAAACTCTTACACCTATCCCTACTGTTAGGATCGTATTTTATTTATAGAAAGTGTCGGTCATTAATATTATGTAATAGGTTGCTTTAGAATATTATTATGATGAAGTTTTACTAATGTTTTCATGATTTTATAAAGTCTAAGGGCTAGTTGTGTAATAATGTCAAAGATATGTGAAGCCCTAGACAACCACTATAAATACTCTTGTAATCCTCATGGAAGAGGTTGGTGCTCTTAGTAATAACATTGTCTCATTATTTCACCCACTCTCTCTCTCTCTCTCTCTACTTACTTTCTCTCTCTTGATTTACGCTAGATTCGTAAGTGATTAAGGTTGTTCTATGGTCCTACAAGTGGTATCAGAGCTAACCAGGGGCGAATCGTGGTGTTTTGTGGTGAAAAAATGCGTTTTTTGGTGATTTTTCTCGGAAAAAGTACGAGTTTATCGAGTTAGAAGTGGTGTTTATCGAGTTAGAAGTGGGTTTATCGAGTTAGGGTCAGCGAAATACACGGACTATCGAGTTTGACTACTGTTTATCGAGTTAGCTTATCGAGTTTGTAACTCTTATCGAGTTACATATGTTTTGCCGAGTATGGCTGGATCAACCTTATCGTTTATCGAGTAAGGATTTCACTTGTGTTTACCTAAACGTAACTCTGCTGAAAGTTCTCTAGGTTATCGAGTTTGGGAGTTTCTTATCAAGTTTGGGAGTTTCTTATCAAGTTAGGGTAACAGCTTATCGAGTAAGGTTCCTATCGAGTTACAAAACTCTACCGAGTTAGCAAAAACTTATCGAGTAAGCACCTTATCGAGTAACCTACACTTATCGAGTAAAGGACACTTATTGAGTAAGGGGACATTTATCGAGTATGGGAAGGGGTTACCGAGTAAGGGAGTTTTACCGAATAAGGAGATGTTATCGAGTAAGTAAAAAAAAAGTTGAAAATTTTGAGTAAAATTTATTTTTTAGAGGAGACTAAACGTTCAATTTTTACGCGAAATTCAAATTTTGGTATAACGTTGAAAATTTTGGTTCAAAATTCAAATTTTTTCGGTAAAATTTGGCGTCAAAATTTCTAAAACTCAAATTTTTCTGGTAACCTTAGAATTGCATTTCATAGTGATTTCCAAATTTTGGGCGAGAAAATTTTCAAATTCTATTTTTGGAGGGAAAATACGAAATCACTAAGATCAACGAGATAGAATTTCAAACTTCACTAAAAACATACCACGTATAGCTTAAAAGATCCTGATCAAGAATCACAATCAAATGACAACGGCTAGTATCAGATTTTTGTGACTACGGAGTTTTTGTACAATATTTCTTATCTGGGTTTAAAGTTCATTTCAAGGGCATGTGTACTTATTTATCTCAAAGTCTAGGGGTGGATGGATGCATGACTTTCGGAGATACTTGTTTGGGCAAACACTGGTAGAGATAGTGATTAAGACTTGGATTATCTAGTTATACCCGATGTAAGGAGTTACATTGTAGTACTCACGGGTTATAGCTATCACTTTAAGGAGTTACGTTGTAGTACTCAGTGACGCATGAAGTTGTGGATAGTTCAAGAGGCAGAGATTTCATATATTGTTTGCACGTTTGAGTATATGGATCTACTTACGCTTAAAGGAGTTACGTTGTAGTGCTCAGTATAGGTTCTTAGTCACACCATCGTACAAGATTAAGTCACATATCTAAGGGATGTTTACTTCATTTTCAGATTGGTTATATTGGGTTGTCTCCATACAGTGGTCATTTACTAGCTGGTTGGAATTTGAAGAGGTCGCTTATAGGTTTAAGAAATGAGATGAGATTGTAGCAAAAAGAGAGTCATATCTTATCGACATATACTCACAGAATATGCTTCAAAGAGCTGTTATGGCTTCTAAATTGCATCAAGTTCAAGGTGATTGTACGACATGTGCACAACATTATGATGATTCCGATACCTCGCAACCATCAGGAGGGAGAAGAACATGCCAAAAGAAGTAGTGTTTCGTCTTCAGTGATTGGATTGACTAAGAGAATTGTGCTTAACATCGTGAATGGAGGAGTAGTGTGTGTACATCAGGGCTAATTACCAACTTGGATGCAATGTTATGTGAGTTATATTGTTGTGTTGCTCCCCGAACGACAACCATGTTCCTACACTTTTGAATCTACTTTATCCGCTGTGAGATGAAAAGAGAGTTGTCGGTTCAGGAGGGAGCAGGAAAAAGAATAAAGGCTCACTAGTTAGGAGGGAGTAATAACCTAACTAGACCACTACAGTTGAAGTTCAGAGCAACAAAGACCTTTGCCTTCAGTATGCCGAGATCATCGGAAGAGAGAACTTCAAGTCTGCCTCAGTATCTAGACTACAGAGACTCTGCGCTTCAACAACGTCAACATAGTTTACTATTTGATGAGGCGAAAAATAAACCACTTTTAGGGGGTCATTTAAGCCCGGAATTGAATTTATTTGATCAAATATTGCCCTAAATCGTTCCTTTTGTGATTTTAGGTACTTTGGGAGTGAAATCTAGAAAAGGAAGCAATTCGGACGTTTTTGGAGCATAAAAGTGAAGAAAATGCCAAAGTCTTAATTTTCCTTGCTAGGAACAGTAAGTGACAGCGTCAAGAGCAACACCCTAACGGCGTCAAGAGTAAATTGCATGACGACCCAGTGCAAACGTGAAGGCGTTACAAGTAGAGCGTCAAGAGTAAAACACGTGACGGCCTGGAAGACCCTAACACATGACAGCGTCAGATGAAGATTAAGGCAGTCCGAGAAGTATTTTGGCGGCGAGATGACGGCGTCACCTATTTGGTCTTGACGCCGTCAGCCTCAATTTCATATATATAGTTTTCTAATTTTCATTCATAAAAAAAAGAGAGAAGTTTTGGAGAAACCCTAAGGCTGAACCTATTACGAATTTTACAGGTTTTTCAAGGGTTTTCAGCCCTTGAACCCTTTCATGTGTAATTGAGATAAGTGTTCTTCTAATTCAATCAATATGTCTATGTGTTGGTTGTCTATATCTTATGCTTGTCTTAATTCCACCATGCTAGGCTAGATCTATTTTGTGTTTGCTTAGATCTAATGAAACCTAGATGTTGATTATGTGTTGATTACTTGTTTATGGTTGTATTGGATGAATGATTTCGATGTTAGGCTTAAGAAAACTGGCAGATCTCCAAATGGTAACATGCTTGAACGTCTTAGAAAACATGAACTGACGTGCACTAGGTTTTATTGGTTGTATTTAATGCATGAGTAAATTCTAATGATCCCATGTTAGGAGCTTCTTAGTCGGCTCGACATAGGAGTGAAGTAGGCACTCATAGGATTGGGGAATTAAGTGCGCTACCCCATGAATGGTATTAAGGAATACAATCCGTCATCCACGCAACTATAACAAGTAATTAACGTGTAAAAGATATATAGGGAGTAGTGAAATCTAAGTAAACACAATTTCTCCACTTATTGCTCACAACCTTAGTTAATTTAGTTTTATTTTTATTTCTAGTATTTTATTTTGATTGCATCTTTAGTATTGGGTTAGTTGACTAGCAACTAATTCCGCCTAAATCCTTCAAACCCGAGATTTTTACTTGCTTTCTAAAAAATATAAAAATACAAAAATAATCATCCATCATCTCTAGAACTAGTATTTAGGTTTTCTAATCCTAGCGACACTATTCCTAGCTGAACGATCAATCCCCCGGTACTTGTCACTATACTATACTACAACGATCAGGTACACTGCCTGGTGGGGGTTGTAAGCTTCTCAAGATCCCTTGAGAGGTAAAGCCTGGTGCAATCCCTACGCATCACTATTGTTGTAATTTACATTGTTTATGTATTTATAGGTCTCATTGTAACCATTCACGTGTGACGATATCTTGGAGGGAGATTGTTAGCCTCGCTTTTTTTATAAAGATAACGTCACACAAGTGAAATGGACTAGATATGTAGCATGTTGTGTCCTTAGGGACTACTTATGTAGATTAGGCAAACATGTAGTGTGATGAGCCTATAAATACCCCTCATGACTCTCCATGAGGGGTGTGGGAAAGTGTGTAAGCTTCACTTCATTTGTCATATTAATAAAACACGTAGTTTCTCCACCTTTCTCTCTCTAGAAATAACCATGAATAACACATATTTCGATCAACCTCGACCTCCGGAACGTGTTTCTTGGTCTTAACACCTACGCCGTTGTCACAGACCATGCCTTCACTCACTTTTGACGTATCTGAGGACATTCTTGCTGGCATCGATCGCTCAGTACGGATTCTGATGATTCTAGATCAGGATGATCCTTATGAGATTGTCCGTCGTTTAGCCATTGCTTGATCCTTCATCCATCTCAGTGTCACCTACTCCAGCTTCATCTAAGATGCCTACACCTGTGGCGGAGCATTCTAGCTCTTCCAGACAGGTTACTCTGCATCAGGCTCTAGCACGGGTGTCTCCTCGATTCACTCACCGTGTTACGACCCGCATGTCAGTACGATCTCCACCGTCTCCAGTACGCCTGACTGCTTGCTCTCTTCAGTCATCGTCACCTTCCTTATCATCACATCTCCGTTCCAAATCACCGACCTTACCCTTACCTGATTCGCCCTCTCAGAGGCGTCGACTTATGGATTCTTATTCAGAGGATGATGATGTTGACCCTCCTATGGAGGAGGAGGATGAGGATGTTGACCCTTCTATATAAACGGAGGATGAGGATATGGACCCTCCCGAGGAGGAGGATGATGTTCCGGATTCTGCCATTGCACCAGCTCAGAGCCCAGCTCACTCTGCCCATTCAGATGAGCCAGATTCCCCTCCCTTTTCACCTTTTCCCTATGTTCAAGGACCACCAGTTAAGATTGATTCGCCTCCCCTTTCACCTGGATCAGATTTACCATCTGCAGTGTCATCAGAGGCGGCTGAGTATGGAGAGATTTGTCGTGTTTGGGAGCGACTACAGGTTCAGGGGGCTAGGATTAGTGCATTGATTGCACGGATGGGGGATGAGTCTGCTAGCACTATTGATGAGTTGAGGGATGATATGGGATTTGTTCTGGGTAGGACTACAGTATTAAGGGAGACCCAGATGGAGTTGCGAGAGCAGATGGACAGTCTTCAGAGAGGTTTCCTTACCGCTAAGGATGCGGATAGGAAGCTGTGGAGGAGGACTACTGAGTTAGAGAGAGAGGTTTCCGACCTCAAGAGAGACAGTGATGTTCAGGGTGTTGAGATAGGATCGTTATGGAGAGAGGTTAAGAGCCTCCAGGATGAGTTGAGAGTTCTTCGCCAGAATAGTGGCTAGAGTTGTCAACTTATGTAGTTGCATTGCTTTCTAAACCGAGGAGTCCTTGATTAGAATAGCTAGTTGTCGTATCGTATTGTTTTCTTATCTCAGTCATGTCGTATCACTTAGACCGTTATTATCTATTACTCTACCGTATCTTGAAACGTTGTATCGACCTTCTTATATGAATGGATGTGATTTTCGTATTCGTATTGTGATATTCTATGGGTTGTGGCATATTTGTGATTGGTATTCCATTGATATCCTGTCTATTTCTTATTGACTCTGCTATCGGACGTTATGTTATGTGTGGTGGGAATCTTATGAAAACTTGTGTCGTGAATTCAGATTGATGGCTCCACGATGAAACCCGATCAGATCTACTCGAACTGGCCCTGCTGTGGCTACTAATGGTCGTCGAGGACGACGTCCTCAACGAAATATGGAGACTCCCACTCCTGACAACCATGACGCCACCAATCACAATGCCCGAAACCCGAATGTTGATGCTCAGGGTGACAATGGTCACTTTTCGCCTACACTCCTACCGTCGATCAGGATATGATCAATCAACTCGTGAATCAGCGTGTCACCGAACTGTTAGTGGAATCGAAGCACTCCAACACCTCTGCTGGAATTCCACTACCTATCCGAACTCCCGGTTGTAACTATAAGGAGTTTCGCACTTGTGGTCCCATCGAATTCTGTGGAACTGAAGGAGTTGTTAATTACTTGGTAAGGTGGATAGAAAAGACGGAGTCAGTGTTTACTGTCAGTGGCTGTGCTGAGAATGCGAAGGTGAAATTCTCAACGTTTACTCTAAAAGACGAAGCGTTAACATGGTGGAATAATTATCGTAAGTCGGTTGGAGAGGAAGTGGCATATGCCATGACTTGGGAACAGTTTAAGGATCTGTTGATCAAAACTTACTGCCCAAGGAATAAGATTAAGAAATTGGAGATTGAATTCTGGAATCATAAGGTGAAGGGTAATGATATGACGGCTTACAACCATCGTTATTAGGAGTTGTCATTGCTTTGTCCAGACATGGTCAAGACCGAAGCACTCAAGATTGAACGTTATACTGATGGTCTGCCTCTAGCAACGAGCAATGATGTGATCGCTACGAGACCCGCAAATCTTCATGAGGCCATCTCTATAGCTCAGAGTCTAATGGATTCCATTGCATTGGAGAATTCTGAGAGAGGGAAGAAAGATAAGAGGAAAAGGAATGACCATGCTAAGGTACATGACAAGCCTAACAAACGGCATGAGACTACTAAGGTGTATGCAATTAGAAATGGAAAGAAGAAAGGGTATGAGGAAACCAAACCGTTGTGTGGAAGATGCAACTGTCATCACTACGGGCGATGTGCTGTGATATGAAAGAATTGCTCTAAGCCAGGGCATCTTGCTAAGGATTGTAGGTCCTGACCACTTGCTATGGTGCAAACCGCACAGGGCAATGATTGGAAGGCAACAATGACTTGTTTTGGATATGGTAAGAAGGGACACTACCAGAATGAATGTCGTGAGACGTTGGCCAGAGGAAATACTGGAAATGGAGCAAGTTGGGGAACCAGAGGAACAGGAAGTGGTGGACAACACCTAAATCATCAAGGAACAGGAGGGAACAGAGGAACTCAAGTTGCAAAAGCACCGCCTGTGGACGCGGGAGCAACCCAAGCTAGGGTTTATGCAGTTGGAAGAGAGATCAAGGAGGATCCGAATGTTGTTACTGGTACGTTCCTTCTCAACAACCGCTATGCTTCCATATTATTTGATACTGGTGCCGATAGGAGTTTTGTGTCCACTATTTTTATGCCTCTACTAGGAATTGCCCCGACACCTCTACGAGTTGGTTATGATGTAGAGTTAGCCAACGGAAATATTGAAAGGATAGGCACTATTATCCGTGGTTGCACGTTGAATTTCCTTAACCGCCCCTTCAACATAGACCTCTTACACGTCACGTTAGGTAGTTTCGACGTCATTATCGGCATGGATTGGTTGACTAAGTATCATGCGAATATTATCTGTGATGAGAAGATCATGAGAGTGCCTTATGGCAAGAAGGTGTTGAGTATACAAGGAGATCGAGGCGACCGTGGAAATCCTTCCAGGTTGAATGTCATCTCTTGTACTAAGATCCCAAAGCTAGTCGAAAAAGGATGTTACCTTTTTGTATCTCAGATCTCTAGTAAGAAGGAGGGAGAAAAGGAAAAGACTGAGAAGCGTATTGAGGATGTGCCTATCGTTCGAGATTTCCAGGAGGTTTTCCTAGACGACTTGCCTGGACTTCCGCCTGCGAGACAAGTAGAGTTCCAGATCGAATTGATACCTGGCACTGCACCTGTAGCCCAGGCGCCTTTTCGACTCGCTCCCACTGAGTTGGAGGAGTTGTCAAAGCAGTTGACGGAGAAGGGATTTATACGGCCGAGTTCGTCGCCATGGGGAGCACCGGTGTTATTTGTAAAGAAGAAGGACGGATCGTTCCGCATGTGTATTGACTATCGGGAATTGAATAAGTTGATGGTAAAGAACCGATACCCTCAACCTAGGATCGACGATTTATTTGATCAACTTCAAGGATCGAGCATTTACTCGAAGATAGATTTGAGATCGGGATATCACCAACTTAGGGTTTGGGAGGAAGACATCCCTAAGACTGCGTTTAGAACTCATTATAGGCATTACGAGTTCCAAGTGATGCCGTTTGGTTTAACCAACGCACCAGCAGTATTTATGGATCTCATGAACCGTGTGCGTAAACCGTACTTGGATAAGTTTGTGATAGTATTCATAGACGACATCCTAATCTACTCTAAGAGTAAGGAGGAGCATGAAGAGCATTTGAGGCTCATTTTAGAGTTACTAAGGTAGGAGAAATTGTATGCCAAATTCTCTAAGTGTGAGATTTGGATTCCAAAGGTACAATTCTTGGGTCACGTGATCGATAGCGAAGGAGTTCACGTGGATCCTTCTAAGATTGAGGCCATCAAGGAGTGGACCGCTCCCACAACCCCATCAAAGGTTCGTAAATTTTTAGGTTTAGCAGGTTATTACCGGATATTCATTGAGGGATTCTCTAAAATAGCCAAGCCGCTAACCAAATTGACCTAGAAGAACGTCAAGTATGAATGGGGAGAAAAAGAGGAGGAAGCGTTCCAGCTGTTGAAGGAGAAGTTGTGCAGTGCACCGATATTAGCTCTACCTGAAGGTAGCAAAGACTTTGTCGTATATTGTGACGCTTCGCACAAAGGTTTGGGAGCAGTTTTGATGCAACGAGAGAATGTAATAGCTTATGCCTCTCGACAACTTCAGAAGCACGAGAAGAATTACATGACGCATGACCTAGAATTGGGGGCTGTAGTGTTTGCTCTTCGGATTTGGAGACACTACTTGTATGGCACCAAGTGTGTTGTGTATACCGATCACAAGAGTTTGCAGCATATTTTGGATCAAAAGGAAATAAACATGAGACAACGTTGGTGGTTGGAGCTACTTAGCGACTACGACTGCGAAATTCGTTATCAGCCCGGGAAGGCCAATGTAGTGGCCGATGCTCTTAGCCGGAAGGAGAGAGTTCTGCCATTGAGAGTTAGATTCCTGGCTATGACGACAAACTCGCCGTTACCATCTCAGATACTAACCGCTCAGGCAGAAGCATTGAAGAAAGAAAATCGACCAGCCGAGAATATTTATGGAATGTCAGAAAACAAGAACGGTTTTGTAAAGCGTGCGGATGGAACACTATGTTTTAGAGAGAGAAGTTGGATACCCCTCTATGGAGGAATTCATGAGTTGATTATGCATGAGTCGCATAAATCAAAATACTCTATCCATCCGGGAGCTGATAAGATGTATCATGACTTGAAGAAATTGTACTGGTGGCCGAACATGAAAGCTGACGTAGCCCTATATGTCAGCAAATGTCTAGCATGTTCCAGAGTTAAGATTGAACACCAGAGACCATCAGGGTTGTTAGTTCAACCTGAGCTTCCTGTTTGGAAGTGGGAGAGAATCACCATGGATTTCATCACCAAATTACCGAGAACAGCTAGCGGTTGTGACGCTATCTGGGTAATCGTCGACCGACTAACGAAATCTGCTCCTTTTCTTGCGATTAGTGAGAGTGACAGTATCGATAAACTCGCACGACTTTATGTGAAAGAGATTGTTTCATGTCATGGCGTTCCTATATCTATCATCTCGGATCGTGACACTCGTTTCACGTCAGTCTTTTGGCAATCACTCCAGACAGCCTTGGGGACCCGACTCGACATGAGTACCGCTTACCATCCCTAGACTGATGGTCAAAGTGAGAGGACCATCCAAACACTGGAGGACATGCTTTGTGCTTGCGTGATTGATTTCGGAAAAGGCTGGGAGAAGTATTTACCCCTAGCTGAATTCTCGTACAACAATAGTTATCATGCTAGCATCAAGGCCGCACCGTTCGAGGCACTATATGGTCGAAAGTGTCATTCGCCTGTCTGTTGGGCAGAAGTTGGCGAAAGCCAGCTCACAGGCCCTGAAATCATCCAAGAGACTACCGAGAAGGTAATTCAGATTCGTGAGCGCTTACAAACTGCTCGAGACCGACAGAAAAGCTATGCCGACAAGAGACGTAAGCCCCTTGAGTTTCAAGTGGGAGACCGAGTCATGCTGAAGGTTTCTCCTTGGAAGGGTGTGATACGTTTCGGTAAGCGCGGGAAACTCAACCCTCGATACATTGGTCCGTTCACAATCCTAGATAGGGTTGGACCGGTGGCTTACCACTTGGAGTTACCTCAGGAGTTTAGTAATGTTCACGATGTTTTTCACGTAAGTAACTTAAAGAAGTGTCTTTTTGACGAGACCCCGGTAATTCATGTGAAAGAGATTCGTGTGGACGAAAGTCTAAACTTTGTTGAGGAACCCATTGAGATTGTGGATCGCGAAATCAAATGTCTGAAACGTAGTCGAATTCCGCTCGTCAAAGTTCGTTGGAACTCTCGTCATGGACCGGAATTCACGTGGGAACGCGAAGATGAATTTTGGAGGAAGTATCCTCGTCTCTTTTCGTGACCATTATCGGGAAATTCGAAGTAAAACCCAGGACGGGTTTCTTCTGAGGCTGTAAAAACCGGCAAAATGGGAGTCGTTTTAAAATACCGCAAGTCCTTGAAAAGTTTATTTATGTTAATCGTTTGAGAATTTTATTTCGAATGGTGTTCAATTTGATTTGAGTTACGGAAATTTGATTTGAGTTATGGATAATTGATCGTATATATATCATATTTTAGAAATTTTCCGTTGCGTTAGTTTGGCACTACTATGACCAGGCACTAGGAAAAACATAATAATTTAAATTTTGTGGGAATCAGTTGTGTTTTACTGAATATAAACGTATTAATATTTAAAATGATTGGAATAGCGTATTTTAAAATTAATGGCGACGCATACGATGAGACATTTAATATTTTCATGAAAGAGTACTCGTGTTCCAGGAAGAGCCGATTTATAACTACATTTAATGATCTAAGTATTGTGGCTAGAAAGAGAAGGAGTAAACTTGAGGGGCCTTATTGGAATTTTCGGGTAATAAAACCCGAACCCTATCTCTTCCTCCCCTCACTTCCATCTTCTCCACAAAATAATACTCCTCTCCTTTCCCTCTTTTGGTCACCGCCGCCTGCCACCTTCGGCAACCACCCCACCGCTGCTCACCTTACTACACCACCACCACCAAAACAATCCCCCATCATCTCCTCTTTCAGTTTCACTACTACACGCGCCATAAATCGCATCCACCACCACCCTTTTCGTTTACCGCCGCCTATAAACCCATCCAAACCTCATTTTCATTGATTTGAAGAAGTTTTGAAGGTGAGATTCGTGATGTTTCACGAGTTTTTTGACTATCCGAATGTCAAACCGATTTATTTTCTTATTTTCCTTGGTCAAATCGAATGGGAAAACATAAACAAAATAAGTTTTGTAATAAAAACAATAAAGTATCAGTGTGGTGTCGGTTTGGGTCCAATTTGTATTCGAATTTTGATCGCTTTGATGATTTTGTTGTTTAGGTCGAAGGTTATGATATTGGGTTTGTGGTCGAGACCCGTTATAGGGCTCGTTTGATTTTGTTTTGGCTCGATGGAGCCTAGCCGTGACTTAGGGTCCGGTTTTTGGTGATGTTTTGGTTGTTTAAAAGCTCGGTCGAGCTTGTGTAGACCATTTGGGTCCTTGTGGTTATGTTTGGTCCGACGGAAAACCAAGCTGAGACCAAGTGGTCTCGTGCTTATTTGGTTATGGGTTCGGTTAAGGCTAGCTGAGTCCCTTTGGGTCCCGCGAAGTCTCGTGTGGTCATTACTTGATTTTTGTTATTAGTGTTTATTTGTTGTTGTTGTTAATTTTGGTTCTCGGCCGAATGGATACAAGGAAGATGAACCGAGACCTTTTGGTCTCGGCAAATATATTGTTTGGTATATTGGTTGGTAAGTGATTGGACGAAGTGTTGCCGAATGCCAGGTGATGATTTAGATGACGGAGATAGGACTAGACGAGTGCCATAGTCGGCCTCGAAATTTTGAAGTTTTTATGGGTTAAAGTTGATGTCGGAGTTGGACTTGGTTATTATTTATTGACTTGGGAATTAATATTATTGTGATGATTTGAGCGAAGTCGAGGCCACCTTGACTTACTAATCAACGGTTGACTTCGACAACCGCCGTGACATTTGTATTTGGACAATAAGCCGAGAAGTAATGACTCGGACTTGTGACTCGTATATACATTTATAACTCGAAATAAACAGTAAAACTCTTAATAACTTATATATACATATAAACATTCAAAAATATATCTATATAGACGTGCGAACATGGATATATATATACGAATGCGTATATAAATAAATAAGCGATCGCGAGAAATAAAAATAATAACGTTAACGACGAGTGTTTGACTACTAATTTAGTATAATCGTCACAAACTTTATTATAAATCGTGTTTCTATAAACAAAATAATAAATGTAAAGTGATTTGCTTTACGAAATATAATTAGTTTTTGGAAATAAAACAAGGTTTTGGCGAGTTATAATGTATTCGAGGGCACTTGAATCCAAATTCGACCATTTTACTAATTGATGATTATTTGTGCTAGTCACGGGTATATAACGTTAACGAACCCAATCTAATATAACTATCTAACTTATTTAGTCAACGGATTAAATGAGACCTATTTAGTTATATCGAAGGGGTTATTATTGGTAATTGATCCTACGATGCTTTAGGTCGTGGTATGAGTACGGGAATAATAAGTTAATGGACATTTTGTAAAGTTTATCGAATTGACGAATTTGATAAATTTCGGCAATCTATTTATAAAACTTATTAAACTCTTAAAACTACCATGTAGTACGTTATGTGTTATGTCGTTGTTTCTGCCGATTGCCAGTTAGTCATTATTAGGTAGTGCCGAGTCGGTAGTCGCCGTTGCCAGATAGTCCTTATCTCGTTGTTTCTGCCAATTCTTTTGCCGTTTGCTAGACTTGAGGTGAGTTTCATAGTCCCACTTTTATTCGTATTTTACTGGTTTCTAAACTTGGGGAAGAAAACATGCAAAGCGATTTCTTGGACCTGCTACTATTTTTGTTTTGGTATATTGTGAGGACTAGTTAGGGTAGATTTGAAGTAGGGTCAGCCTTAGGCTAGGGCCACCGAAACTAGCTATGCGTAGATTACTGCGAACGGCCTAGATCAGGGCAGTATGTGGTTGTTCCTTACTGTTTGTTGGACCTGTCTAGTGACCGTAAGAGGGGCCGCTCATTTTGACCACTTATCTTTACTAAGATAAGAAAGCTATCGTGTTGTGATTTATGTTGATCATTGGAATGCTTATCTATGCCTTCTAGACTCACATAGCGCTTACTCTTCAAGTCCACTATTATTTTCGATTTAAACCTATGAACTCACCAGCGAAAGCTGACCTTTAAGCATGTTTTTCTCAGGTAACTAGATGATTTATTTGATGGCTTGGACTTTGGAATCTTGGTGTTGGCATGGTTTGAGGGAAATCGATAAAACTCTAATATTTTCTTTCATGGACCTACTTATGTTAATCTATTATGGGCTTTCCGTACTTAAATATTTTGGATGAATGTGAACTTTAACTTAATGATGACTTTTGTTTACATTTACATCTATGATATCTCGTTATCTATACTTGTGACGATACCAATTCCCATAGCACCCCGAAAGCTTGTAAGTCTTCCGCTGTATCAAATTTTGGGGGTGTTAAACAATTTATTATAAATTAAACATACCATGTATTTAAATTTATTATAATAATTGTTTAACATCCTTTATCCAAATACTAAATAGATCAATGCATGATAACTCTTGTTGATGAATTATGTCTCAAGTAATGACATTCATACTTGTTGACAAGACATAAATCATCCAACTTTGATCTATTGGAATTTTAAGAATACTTATTTCAAGAATTCAACTAGTGAAGTTCTTGTATGTGCATACTCAACTATTTTGATAATGCCATATAATATTTCATAAAATGTGTGCAATCCTTAACCACCAATTTATGATAATCAAACTTCAAAACATTTTAAAGTTTAAAGTATTCTTATTCTCTTAATGTATAATGAGACTATGCTCTTAGTATGCACAACTAGTACACATGACTATGGATGAAATCCTTATCATGACTAGTATTGAGTGTCATCTCAATTTCATTAGCTTCATTGCATGCAAACAACAATATGCTCTTTAAAACTTTCCGTAAACATTAATATCTTGTGTAATGTTTGATGCCTTTCAAACTTTCAAGTTTGTTGGCTATAACAATTTGCACAACAATTGATCAATTGTTCATATATATAATTTGGAAGTTGTTCCAGATTTAAGATGTGATTCTATAATCAAACATATTCTTTTAGAATTACACAAGTTATCTAATAAATTTTCAATTAGATATTAATATTGCCAAATCATCTTGTAATCAAGCATGATACAACAAAACATGATGTTCATGAAAAATCTTTGAGTCATACTTAGATTTTATTCATGTTCTACATATCCATTTAGACTTTCTAAATGATATATCATGTTATATTATTTACCACACATGTTTCAATAATAAACATTCATTCAAGGTTGTATGTCTTATTTTATTTTTTTAGATCTTTCATATGAAATTTCATTCCAAGTTAAGACTTAACATTTAACTCATATGGAACGTTACTTCTTATATATTTTATAACATATAAGATTTAGTAAATTAAACATAATACTTGATGAGGCGAAAAATGAACCACTTTTAGGGGGTCATTTAAGCCCAGAATTCAATTTATTTGATCAAATATTGCCCTAAATCGTTCATTTTGTGATTTTAGGTACTTTGGGAGTGAATTCTGGAAAAGGAAGCAATTTGGACATTTTTGGAGCATAAAAGTGAAGAAAACGGCAAAGACTTAATTTTCCATGCTGAGAACAGTACCTGACGGCGTCAAGAAGAAGATCATGACGGCGTCAAGAGTAAAAACCATGACGACCCAGTGAAAATCTGAAGGCGTTACAACAAGGGCGTCAAGACAATTTTTGGTGACGGCCTGCATAAGGAGTATACATGACGGCGTCAGACCCAGATCTAGGCAATCCGAAAAACTATTTGGCGGCGAGATGACGGCGTCAGACTTTTGTTCTTGACGCCGTCACCCATCAAAATCTATATATAGTTTTCTATTTTTCATTCATAGAGGAGGAACTTGTGTGGAGAAAACTAGGGCCGAACTTTATAAACCCTAGGTCATATTTTACAGTGTTTTCAAGGGTTTTCACCCCTTGAATCCTTTCATGTTCAATTGAGATAAGTCTTCTTTCAATTCAATCAATATGTCTATGTGTTGTTTGAATATATCTTATGCTTGTCTTGATTTCAACATGCTAGGCTAGATCTATCTTGTGTTTGCTTAGATGTAATGAAACCTAGATGTTAATTATATGTTGATTACTTGTTTATGGTTGTATTGGATGAATGATTTCAATGTTAGGCTTAAGAAAACTGGTAGATCTCCATTGTGTAACATGCTTGAACGTCTTAGGAAACATGAACCGATGTGTACTAGGTTTTATTGGTTGTATTTAATGCATGAGCAAATTCTAGTGATCCCATGTTAGGAGCTTCTTAGCCGGCTCGACATAGGAGTGAAGTAGGCGCTCATAGGATTGGGGAAGTAAGTACGCCACCCCATGAATGGTATTAAGGAATACAATCTGTCATCCATGCAATTATAACAAGTAATTAACATGTAAAAGATATCTAGGGAGTAGTAAAATCTAAGTAAACACAATTCTCCCACATATTGCTCACAACTCTAGTATAATTTAATTTATTTTCATTTTTAGTATTTTATTTTGATTGCATCTTTAGTATTGGGTTAGTTGACTAGCAACTAATTCCGCCTAACTCCTTCAAAACCGAGATTTTTAATTGCTTTTATAAAAACTAAAAAATACAAAAAGAATCATCCCTCATCTCTAGACCTAGTCTTTAGGTTTTCTAATCCTAGCAACACTATTCCTAGCTGAACGATCAATCCCCCGGTACTTGTCATTATACTATACTACATCGATCAGGTACACTGCCTGGTGGGGGTTGTAAGCTTCTCAGGATCCCTTGAGAGGTAAAGCCTGGTGCAATCCCTACGCATCAAGTTTTTGGCGCCGCTGCCGGGGAATAGTTATTGTCTAGGTTAGAATCTCTTTTTATTAGGTCTACTTGCTAGATTCCTTTCTAGTATGATTTTATTTTTATTTTTAGGTTCTCTTTAGTCTATCTTATTTCTTCGTGTTTTGTTCGTAACTCTTCACCATCCGACATCATGGACGATGGTAACATCTTTGAACCCATCACCCCACTACAACAAAACCCACCATTAGATAACCAACCTCTTAGGCCCCGAACCTTAGGAGAGTATTCCCGACCTAGCCACCAAGGCTATTGAAACACCATTGAGCTCACCCAAGGAGCCAATGTGACCCCCTTGCGATCCGACACCATCCGGTTGGTGCAAAGCGGATGTGCATTCCATGGACTTCATTCCGAAGATCCAAATCAACATCTCAAGGACTTCCTGAAAATCGTAGATTCTATAGACCTTGATGTTACAACTAGAGAGTCGACCCGATTACGCCTATTCCAATTCTCTCTACGTGATCAAGCTAGTCAATGGCTTGAGCGTTTACCCGCGGGATCCATCACCTCATGGGATGATCTCACCACTCGTTTCCTTGCTCAATTTTCCCACCGTGGAGAACTACCAAGCTTAGAAATGACATCTTGATGTTCCAACAACGTCAAAATGAAACTCTATATGAAGCATGGACTCGTTTCAAGGACTTACTCCAAAAAGTCCCTCATCATGGCATAGATCTTTGGCTCGAAGTCCAAATCTTCTATGACCATATCGATCTCTCCACAAGGCGAGCCATTGACCAATCGGCCGGTGGTAAGCTACGTGATCTAAGTGCGGAACAATCATGGGAACTCATAGAAGATCTTGCTCTTTATGACAACGAAAGTTGGAATGATCCCCGTGATTTGAACAAAATGCTCAAGGCAATATCTTTGCCTTCAAACAACTCTAGCACTCCCGACCGTAGGATCATGGAACTTTAGGACCAAGTCAAGTTTCTCATGAAATCTTACGAAGCTCCTAAGCCTTCAAGCCAAGTGAACAAAATCACTTCTTCATGCGAATTATGTAGTGGTCCCCATGACACTCGTGATTGTGTGGAACTCCCCGGAACAGCTTTTGCGGACTTCGCATCCTTGCGTACCGACGAAGTGGGAGATAAGTGGTACACTTTCAAACCCGAGCCAAACCCATATGGTGATTCCTACAACCCCTCTTGGAAAAATCACCCAAACCTTAGGTGGAAACAAAATCAAGCCAATTCTTCCAATCTGCCTAATCGTTACCAACCAAACGGTCCACCCTCCAACCGTACTTTCAACAACAATCCTTCTAACAACTATGGTAGTACCAACAATCTTGAAGGATTGATGTCTAAGTTTATGGCATCTCAAGAAGCTCGCATATCTAAGTTTGAAGCCGATTTCAAACAAAAGCAAAGCGAGATGACCACCAAAATTGACACATTGTTGAAAGTTCTCAATGTCCGAGAAATGGGAGCACTCCCAAGCGACACAGTCAAGAACCCGAAACTAAACGTTAATTCCATATCATCAGTTTCGTCACCCACTTCTTGTTCACAATACTACTCGGTTAAATCAACGAGCACGTGTTTCAAGCAAAACCAAATTCTTCAAAAGGACCAATCGAATAAAACACCCGATATAAAACCGGTCAAAAGCATAGTTGAAACACCTTCCACGCAAGACCTTGACGATGAATTCATGGAGCTTCACCTTGAACGCCCCGTCATTGATGTCTTAGCCCGTGCTCCCTACTATAGTGCCCTCCTAGAAAAGTATGAGAAGTTTAAACTAGGTAAAAATGGGACCGCCTTCGTTCAAAACAAGTTGCCTAAAAAGCTTGATGATCCGGGTATATTTGTTTTGCCTTGTAAGATAGGAAGATCCGAAGTTTCGACACACTAGCCGATTTAGGGTCAAGCCTCTACTTGATTCCCTTATCCCTTTTCACCACTCTCAAGCTAGGAAAGTTAGAGGAGACGGAGGTATTGATAGGTCTAGCGGATGGAAGTATTGCCCACCCGGTTGGAATGATTAAGGATGTAGTTGTTCACGTAAGGAAGTTAACTATCTTAGCGGATTTTCACGTCCTAGACATGGTTAGTGACACTACATGCCCATTGTTGGTAGGAGGAGGATTTTTAGCAACCGCTAGCGCCATGATAGATTGTAAGGAGTCTAAGATAGCGGTAGGTGAGGGCGACACTTGGTCGGTATATGATGTTAAGAAACATAGCTATGATTGTGAAAATGAACCGACACCACATTGGGTTTAGATGAATAGGAGACCATCTAGATATGGACCTTGGATAGAAAGGAACTTTATAGGACCTCAACGCCCATTCTATCTAGAAAAAGATTTCATCGAAAAGACACATTCGGTGGAACAACTCATAGCTAGAGATGAAGAGCTAGATCCTTTTGAGGACCCCTTAATTTTTAGGAAGATGATTGAGTTCTTAAGCGTAATGCCTATTAATATAGAGATGAATAAGTGGAAAAGAGAGGGAGATAAGTGTAAATGGATGTGGGACAAGCCACCTAAGGAAGGTGACGGATCATGGCATATGAAGATGACTTTGTATGATCCGGATGGAGAGAAGTTTGAAAGGTCATACCGTAGTAAAAAAACCGATAGGAAGTTAAAACCTAAGTTTGATCCCAAAGATGTCCTCAATGACGAACTCACCCGTGTCACGTAGTAACCCATGACCTTGAGTCTAGCTACAAGACTCGTAAATAAAGAAAAGCGCTTCTTGGGAGGCAACCCATGTTGTGTGTGATTTTTATTTTGTTTGTTTGTTATTTGCTTCCGTATGCATGCTTTATTTTTATTGTTGGTAGATCATGTTTCAAAACTAGAATAGTGGAAATACTTTATTTTGTTGTTTGGCCTTGTCTTAACTTCATCCAAAGGTATTTTTGCAAAAGATAAGTGTAAGGGGAAACCCCAAATATGTTTTTAAGAAACAAACTTTATCATGACTCACCACAATATTAAGTGAACATGTATATTCGTATTTGTTAGAGTCAAATGCTTGTATCGAGTCATAATGATGTTTTGCAGGATTTTCCAGGAAGTAGGACGAAGTTTTTCCAGAAATTTTCCGGAAACTTAACATAAGAATTTCTGCAGGTCACTTCTGACGGCGTCACGAGTTTACTCTTGACGGCGTCACGTGTAAAAATCTGGAAATTTTACCAGTTTTATTTTTCTAACGGAGTCTTAAAGTTTTTGTTGAGTTATTAGTTTTATAATCTCCAGGAAATCTGCAAACATCATTCCACAAGCATTATATCTTATTTTGTTTTCTAGGATTTATTAGCATATGTAGATTGCCGCCGATTTTATGCGAGGTTTCCTTGTCTATTTTCTCAGGTTTTACAGGTTATGTATGACAAGAAGATGATTATTATTCTGGAAGGGAAGCTTTGATTGCTCATTTTCTTGGAGGAAGATCTAACCTGGCCACCTTATTATCCATACCGAGCGAATCAGAGGAGTATTTGATTTCATTTGTTTTACTTATTTCACTTTTACATTCTTTACTTGAACATTGGGGACAATGTTCATCCTAAGTGTAAGGGGAGGGTAAAATGATGATACCTTACAGATACACTTTCGCTTGAGTTTGTTTGTTTGATGGTAGATGTGTAATAAAACTATGAGAAATACTTGTTAGTGTAATTTTAGCGCCAAATTTAAAATTTTTTACAACATTTAGGAGTGAAACTTTAGCCATAGCAAGCGTCTCATGGATAGGAGATTGTATGACTAGCACAAAACTGTACCATTCAGAAAAATTTTCTACCCAAATATGTGAGGTTCGCCTTTAGATTTGAGAGGAAAAGCATTTACTATTAGTGCTTATGAGTGTACCGGTAGCATTTAGATTCTAGAACTTGCGTTAGTGATGCATCTCGAGACCGCTACTGAGACTACATTCGTGTAGTAGGATTTACTACCTGATAAGAGGCATTAGGATCACCCTTGTGTTAAACCCGTATCATAATTACTTGACCATTTAAGTCATATTACTTGGCTAGTTAAGTCAACTAATTTTTTCAACACCTTAGCGTTGTACTCATTTTTAGTACACGAAACCCCTAGTTCACCCCTCCGAGCCTATCTTTTCGTTTCTAACTTTAAGCATCTTACTTAAAGAAAGAATTTGTTACACCCCACTTAAATGTACAACCAAATTGCCTTAGCCATCCGTGTATGCACTCATCTTTAGTGCATTATTGTTTCATGTTTAAACCCTTAGTTAATTATCTAATTGATTACATGGTTGCTAATTAATTATCTAATTGATTACCCCCGTATGTGCGTTAATCTTAAAAGTACTCCACGTGTTTTGATTTTCTTAATTCGAGTCATTAGATTAGTTTATTGTAAAGTATATAAAAATTCAAGTATAAGGGGAATGTTCATTCCCTATGATGTATTATTTTGGATGGTAGGGTAAAAGTGTATGCACAATATGTATATATATATATATATATATATATATATATATATATATATATATATATATATATATATATATATATATATATATATATATATATATATAGAGAGAGAGAGAGAGAGAGAGAGAGAGAGAAAAAGAAAAGAGAAAAAACATACGGACTACCATCCTGTTTCATTCTATGTTTATTTTATGTTTTTTGTTATTTTTTATTTATTAGCTTAACTCGAGTCTAGTCTTGGCTTAGCAACGCCATATTGAACATGTAATTAACCAAGATTATTAACTCGCCGCCAGTAAAGACTGCCTATATCCAACAAAGCCGTGTATTCCATATCCCTACACCTAACGTTACAACCCTTTAAAAGACCTCTTTGATAGTTTATCCTAGGTGCTTACGCCATGTGGTGGAGGTTTGATACTTTCCCAAGCCTATGGTAATCTATTTTGCTATGACAGGTAGTGAGAGATATTTTCCGTTTCCATATTGTGATATATACTTTATTACACCCGAGAGATGTGAGTATCTAAACACTATTTGTGAGGTGCTAGTATATGACCTCCATGCTTGTCTTTTGTCTTTAGTGGAACGATTATTTGTTGTAATTACTTTTATATTAGTGTTAAAAGACCCCTAACTTGTATTTTGACTAGAATAAAAGCGCATTTGCTTGAGGACAAGCAAATCTCAAGTGTATGGGTATATGATGAGGCAAAAAATGAACCACTTTTAGGGGGTCATTTAAGCCCGGAATTGAATTTATTTGATCAAATATTGCCCTAAATCATTCCTTTTGTGATTTTAGGTACTTTGGGAGTGAATTCTGGAAAAGGAAGCAATTCGGACGTTTTTGGAGCATAAAAGTGAAGAAAACGGCAAAGACTTAATTTTCCATGCTGAGAACAGTACCTGACGGCGTCAAGAAGAAGATCATGACGGCGTCAAGAGTAAAAACCATGACGACCCAGTGAAAATATGAAGGCGTCACAACAAGGGCGTCAAGACAATTTTTGGTGATGGCCTGCATAAGGAGTATACATGACGGCGTCAGACCCAGATCTAGGCAGTCCGAGAAACTATTTGGCAGCGAGATGAAGGCGTCAGACTTTTGTTCTTGACGCCGTCACCCATCAAAATCTATATATAGTTTTCTATTTTTCATTCATAGAGGAGGAACTTGTTTAGAGAAAACTAGGGCTGAACTTTGTAAACCCTAGGTCATATTTTACAGTGTTTTCAAGGGTTTTCACCCCTTGAATCCTTTCATGTTCAATTGAGATAAGTCTTCTTTCAATTCAATCAATATGTCTATGTGTTGTTTGAATATATCTTATGCTTGTCTTGATTTCAACATGCTAGGCTAGATCTATCTTGTGTTTGCTTAGATGTAATGAAACCTAGATGTTAATTATGTGTTGATTACTTGTTTATGGTTGTATTGGATGAATGATTTCAATGTTAGGCTTAAGAAAATTGGCAGATCTCCATTGTGTAACATGCTTGAACGTCTTAGGAAACATGAACCGATGTGTACTAGGTTTTATTGGTTGTATTTAATGCATGAGCAAATTCTAGTGATCCCATGTTAGGAGCTTCTTAGCTGGCTCGACATAGGAGTGAAGTAGGCACTCATAGGACTGGGGAAGTAAGTACGCCACCCCATGAATGGTATTAAGGAATACAATCCGTCATCCACGCAATTATAACAAGTAATTAACATGTAAAAGATATCTAGGGAGTAGTGAAATCTAAGTAAACACAATTCTCCCACATATTGCTCACAACTCTAGTATAATATAATTTATTTTCATTTTTAGTATTTTATTTTGATTGCATCTTTAGTATTGGGTTAGTTGACTAGCTACTAATTCCGCCCAACTTCTTCAAAACCGAGATTTTTAATTGCTTTTATAAAAACTAAAAAATACAAAAAGAATCATACCTCATCTCTAGACCTAGATAGTCTTTAGGTTTTCTAATCCTAGCGACACTATTCCTAGCTGAACGATCAATCCCCCGGTACTTGTCATTATACTATACTACATCGATCAGGTACACTGCCTGGTGGGGGTTGTAAGCTTCTCATGATCCCTTGAGAGGTAAAGCCTGGTGCAATCCCTACGCATCAATACTCCCACTAGCTTTCAGGAATACTTAGAAATTATCCTATTTTAATTATAAATCAAAACATGGATTTAATAATTAAATATAAGAGTAATCTCCTAGATGCATGCATTTATCCATCCATGGATTATTGCACTTTTACACTTCCAAAGATTTATTTGAATTTATAAACTCATTTTGATTACTTACCGTCCTCGCTCAAGTAATCACTTAAGAAAGAGTTTTGATATTTCATTGTCAATTTCATATTAACTAAAATAAATTTATATATATATATATATATATATATATATATATATATATATATATATATATATATATATATATATGTATATATATATATATATATATATATAATACTGAATTGAATTTACATAGTAGTGGAAGGCAAGCGAGCAACAAGCTGCGCCGCTAGCCCTTTTTGAATTGCAAAACTAATTCTCTTAAGTATCAAACGCGAAAGGAATAAAAACATGCTGATTTTCATTGCACGCTTTCTCGTGTTTTGCCGCTTTGTACGAGGCGGCTTTCAAAGCAGCCTGTCCTACTGTAAAACCCCGGCTACTCAACTCCACAATAGGAGAAACCCCGGTTAGATCCACACACGCATGTTTCCCTCCAACCCACCCAAAAACCAAAATGTCTGCCGGTCTGAGTGTGGATCTTCCATCCATTGGGTCAGTCAAAAAGTTCACAGGCGCTTCTTTCTTGACAGAGATCCCGGCACACCTAAATATGTCAAAAAGGACGTCCCTAACCATATCATGCCTGTACTTGAAGCCCGGGCGCTCTTTGCAATGAACCGCATGTTCCCCAAAGGAATCCAAACATGCCTTGTGACAAACTGGGCATATCTCATCAACCAGAAATAAAGGAATCATAAGGCGATACTTAAGGATAGTACGATATTCCACCGGTGACATATGTTGACCTAGCCCGTCTATGGGGATAGCTAGAAGAAAATCCTGAGCATGTGGTGCCCGTAGACACTCAAAAACTGCTTTCTGCCTTATATTCATGTCGAAGTGAGCTTCCATATCCTTGACCATTTCACTAAAAAGAGCACTCGCCAATGTTTGTTGGGGTTTAGAGGGGGCGGTGTCCTTATTAGTGAAACCTCTAAAATCAAAGCTTGGAATCATATCACGAAGACATTCCATAGCACAAACATAATCATCATCCATACCACATATGTCACTGTCCCGTAAGATGTGGTCTTGTAGCACCCAAGATTGGGCCCTCGAAGCCACAAAAGCATAAGAGGAAACCACCTTTGCTGAGTACAAGCCCAAACCACCAAATCGAATAGGTAAAGAAGCGAGTCGCCACTGTAAATCTCCAAAAAAAGGCCCTCCACAAACCACTATGTTCTCGATCGACTCACGTAACCCTTTGTCAAAGAACAAGGCCGCATCCTCCATGTGTACAGGTTGACAAGTCCTTAATCTAAAAAAAAGTTTGGCAATACCCATACATGATCGAATTAAAAGGAGCTCACTCTGCGGGTCGTGTAACTGTGGAAGAAGACTCATCAAATCAACAGCATTCGCAGCTCTCCTCATAGCTAACCCACTAATAAAATCTGCATCTCTACTAACCGCTCCCCCAAGAAGCTTCACACCCAATGATTGCCTTCGAATATCAATAGGGAATAAACCCTCACGAAGCTTCATACCATTACACGAGGGCCAAAATATCTCTGTTTTCTTGATATTAAGTTCAAGACCCAAACCTGGTCCATTTGCCCTTATAATGTCTAACACCCTGGCTACCTCTTCTGCATCTCCAATAACGGTCCCATCGTCAAGATACCAAGCATGAAGAAGAAGCTTACAATTGTCCCTGATCTTATGTACTAGCGGGTGCAATACAAGAGCAAAAAGAAGAGGTCCCAACGGGTCACCTTGTTGCACCCCAGTGGTAGACCAGATATGTGTGTCTCCTATATACAACCTCGTTGCCTGCCCATATAAGAAATCCACCCATAAAAAAATAGAGGGGCACCTCACCCTAACCTCGTGTAGTAGTGCTGATCTATCCACAAGGTTAAATGCATTCGAGAAGTCCACTGTAAGCATAGCAATAGACCCATCACTGTGATATTCACTCAACACCCTATTGGCGCTATGTAAAACAGCCTCAGCGCCACCCGACACTCCGACCCCAAACTGAAAATTACTGAGGTACTTGGCCATTTCTTTACCCACACCTTTCATAGCAACCTTGGAAACCAAACGTCGCCATATAGTGCCTACTACAATAGGCCGAATCCCATTATCTGGTTTAAGGAGTGGCGTAAGAGGAGTAGATGCAACAAACTTCGCTAAAACAGGTGGACACCTTCCCACTAACCATAAATTAACGACTGAAGTGATTGCCTTTAAGAGATCTGCGGAGGTAGCAAACCCCTCTCCACATAAAGCATCTAAAATATGTTGAGCCCTCAAACCATCTCTTCCACATGAAGTACCTTTAGGGAATGATTTGATAAAACCAAAGACACTATCAACTTTCGCTAAAAGGGGAGGCTCAGAAAATGTGTTGCTCGGCCTGGATGGGGGTTGCTTGTAAGGATGCTTAGCCTCCAAGGCTTTAACGGTATCATCACAATATGGAGCAACCCCGGAGGAGGATAGAACTTTCACTGCTGCCGTAAAATGCCCATCTGCAACCTTGCGAAGACACTGTCTGATGTTGGTGTTACTCATTTTTCCCTCTTCTAGAAAATCATCCCCACCGTGACCCAAGGGCCCCAACCCAGAACCATCTAACATATTTTTAATTAGCATTTTAATACCATCATCTTCCCCCCATGTAGCCAAAGACTTCAATATAGAACTTTGTTACAAGGATTTTCTATTCCCAGATCTACGTTCTTGTCTATTCTTGGGCCTGCATACCTGCAACGTACAACGTGGAAAGAGTAACAGCTTAACCCATGCATCGACAGAGCCGGGCTGGGCAACCACCTTGTAAAGAACTGTTCTCAACGCTTGAGAGAAGGCGAGACGACAACCATGAGGTATAGATTTAACTGTAATGATAGGCACTTTAAAAACACGATCAAGAAGATTAGCATCCAAAACCAACCCCTCGGTACCTTTTGTCTCTGACTCCTTAATACTCGGTTTGGAAATGCCCACGATGTATCCACTCATGTCGTCGGACCCTTTAGAAAAATGGACAAGACCATCCGGGTGATGACAAGCGCGACTCAAAGCATGTAAAGTCATACAGTTCCCACATAACCTTTATATATTTAATGTGTTTAGAATAGAATATTCAATCACATTTAATGTGTTTAGAATAGAATATTCAATCACATTTAATTGCTTAAGTAAGATTAATATTCTTGTCATAAGACATGCATTAAATACGTGCACAATATTGTCCATATGATTTCTATATAAAGATTTAAACCACAGTGGTTACCTTATCTTTGAAGAAACTCATTTTCATTTTCTAGTCTAACTATTAAGATAAACCGAGTTTCTAAAATTGATTATCTTTATGGACAACATCTTAATCATTCATATCATGTGTACTTTACCCAATTTAATATTTGGTAATGTATCATAATGATTATCAGGTTTACAATAATTCTGTAAATCATAGCTCTCAACATATTAATTGATGAGGCGAAAAATGAACCACTTTTAGGGGGTCATTTAAGCCCGGAATTGAATTTATTTGATCAAATATTGCCCTATATCGTTCCTTTTGTGATTTTAGGTACTTTGGGAGTGAATTCTGGAAAAGGAAGCAATTCGGACGTTTTTGGAGCATAAAAGTGAAGAAAACGGCAAAGACTTAATTTTCCATGTTGAGAACAGTACCTGACGGGGTCAAGAGGAAGATCCTGACGGCGTCAAGAGTAAAATCCATGACGACCCAGTGCAATCCTGACGGCGTCACAACAAGGGCGTCAAGAGTTAATTTGGTGACGGCCTGCACAAGGAGAATACATGACGGCGTCAGACCCAGATCTAGGCAGTCCGAGTAACTATTTGGCGGAGAGATGACGGCGTCAGACATTTGTTCTTGATGCTGTCACCTATCAAACTCTATATATAGTTTTCTATTTTTCATTCATTAAAGAGGAACTTGTGTGGAGAAAACTAGGGCCGAACTTTGTAAACCCTAGGTCATATTTTACAGTGTTTTCAAGGGTTTTCACCCCTTGAATCCTTTCATGTTCAATTGAGAGAAGTCTTCTTTCAATTCAATCAATATGTCTATGTGTTGTTTGAATATATCTTATGCTTGTCTTGATTTCAACATGCTACGCTAGATCTATCTTGTGTTTGCTTAGATGTAATGAAACCTAGATGTTAATTATGTGTTGATTACTTGTTTATGGTTGTATTGGATGAATGATTTCAATGTTAGGCTTAAGAAAACTGGCAGATCTCCATTGTGTAACATGCTTGAACGTCTTAGGAAACATGAACTGATGTGTACTAGGTTTTATTGTTGTATTTAATGCATGAAAAATTCTAGTGATCCCATGTTAGGAGCTTCTTAGCCGGCTCGACATAGGAGTGAATTAGGCGCTCATAGGATTGGGGAAGTAAGTACGCCACCCCATGAATGGTATTAAGGAATACAATCTGTCATCCACGCAACTATAACAAGTAATTAACGTGTAAAAGATATCTAGGGAGTAGTGAAATCTAAGTAAACACAATTCTCCCACATATTGCTGATAACGCTCAAAATTAACATATTTTTAGTCGTGTTATTGTTTGATTTATGAGTGGAAATTGGTCATATTTGTATATATTTGTTACTTAATCGTGGAAAAGTGTTTATACATCCAAATATAGCCAAAAGCAGGTAAAAATGATTAAAAGATGAAGAAATGAAGTGGACATGCATTTTTGGAGAGTTTCAAGAGGATCAAGGAAGAAAGAAACGTTGCATGGACAAAAGGATTTGATAAAGACAAGTTTACTACACGAAATTATCAAGGAAATATCAAGTTCTAATGGACAAAGTCATGCCACAAAGAAAAATATTGCATGCAACGTAAAACGACGAAGAAAAGACATAGAAACATGTTCAGACTAAATCCAACCGATCGGTTGCAACCCGCAACCGGATCGGCTAGAAACGTGCCAAGATTGACCATCCGATCGGATGGCGAGAAACCGATCGGATGGGGTTAACTGAAGTTACAAGTTTTCCATTTATTGGCGAATTTACTCCCCATAATCATGTGTGGCTGATCATTTATGCTTATTAACTGAGGATGGACGTTTTTACTTGAAGGATAAGTGTCATTAAGCTATATAATGAGCACTTAGGGCCTAGAGTTACTTGTACCACCATTATCTAACTTAGTATTACACCAAATCTTGTTAGTTTATCTTATATTGCCTGAAAGTTTACTAAGTGTTGTAAAAACGTCCAGAACGTGTTGAGTTAGAGTCTCAAGCATTGGTTCGAGTGTGGAGTTGTTTACTTACATTGGTGAGCAATTGGAGGAGTGTGGTTGCTATAGTTCCACAAGTTTATTCATTGTAATTCTCAAGACTAGGTACACCTTGATACTTATAATGAACAATTGTTACTTTAAGTTTTATGAAAGTTTTCTTATTTACTTGTGTTTTAATATGATTGCTATGGAGTAGTTTGTGATATACTTGTGTATATGATGTGATTGATTAATGGAGTATTATTTTATGAAAAAGGTGATGCATGAAAACATATCTATTTTATGAGTTTGTTGATATAACATCTTTTCTTGCTTAATTTGTCGGTAAAAACAATTTCTTGAAAAATAGGTCCAAAAGGATTTTCAACTTGTTTTTATTCCAAAATATTAATCCACCAAATTAGTATGGAATAGGATGCTTGACAACCATCTTATTTACTTGTTAAAATAGATTTGAGACGATTTCATCACGAAAAAGGACCGAAAGGATTCGTAGGAATTCATAAGAAAAGAATTGATTTTCTAAACAACCATGTGTTTATAGGATTGTCATACTAATTTGATATGTCCGAAAGGAGTCATTTAGCTGATAGAATTCTTAGTAGTAGTGAAAACATGACATACATCATAGATTGTATAACTACTCATTTTTAGTTGCGCATCATAACAAGTTTTACACCAAACTTCGTACTCAAATTGTTACGATACTCCTAATTACCAATCAAGGATTTATACACAAGTATATGTTTAGTTTTTATTGAGTTTCTTTTAAATTAAGATTTTACATAAATTTGGATTGACAACCCTTATTTAACAAACATTTTTCTTATTACTAAAACCACCAAATCCCTTGGGATGATCTCGACTTACCCACCTTTATTACACCGGACGAGTATACTTGCTCGTATGTGCTAGATAATAATCAGATAATTCGTGTTTATAAATTTTAAAACTTGTACTAATAAACGCACATCAAGTTTTTGGCGCCGCTGCCGGGGATTTGATTAATTTTCTTAGTTTTTAGTAATTGAATTGTTTGTAATTTGTGAAATTTTAAAGTTTTTAGAGTAAAAAGTAAAAAAAAAAAATGGTTTTTTGACCAACCGAATCGGATGGATAACCATCTGATCGGTTGGTGGTCTCGGTAAATTTTATAGGATTCCGTTTTTAGTAATTAATTTTTATTTTTCTGTTTTTGGTTAATTAGTTTTAATAATTATATAATTAATGTTAGTTTTTAATAGTTTTAAGTTGCAATTATTAGACATTTTAATGTTTTAGTAGTTTTAATTTCAATTAATGATTTAGTATTTTTTTTTTAGACACCTTAGTTAATGCTTTCATTGTTAAGAGTTATTTGATTATAACTAACCCTCATGCTAATGATTTGGTTTTTTTTTTTATGGTTATGTTATAGTTAGTAAGTGCTTAAGTTGAAATGGAGAGTTTGAGTCAGATTTCTGCATATTTGAAAGACTTGGAGAGTATGTTGGAAAAAGCCAAGTTGGATTTAGAAGGAGAAGAGGTTGTTGGTGACAATGTTTCTTATTTGCCACATGAAATGTGATACCCAAAGAAGGAGAAGGAGAAAAAAGTTGTTTTTTCACTAGAGCACCACCTAAGAAATATGATGCTCCACACATGAGGTATTCTACACCTTGTGCGGTGGAAGGAGTTAAAGCGTGGGATGCGGAATTGAATATGGAATATGGAGACAATTACATTTCGGAAGAAATGCTTGACAAACTTGGTTTTGTTAGGCTTGATTATGGAAGTTATGGTAAGAAGGAAGTGAAAGGAGTTAGAGTGAATATTCATGGACACATCTTTAAAGTTGATTTTGTTGTTTTGGAGTATACTAATGAAGATGAACCGGAAGTGATTTTTGGTAGAGATTTTTTAGTGAATACCAAGTGTAGTTTGGATTTCGCACTTGGGGAGTTGAGAATTAACATAAGTGATTTGGAAGAAGGGAAGAGTGTGAATGATATGCTTGTTGATGTTTGTGAAGGAATGGAAATGATGAAGGAAGGAAGGGATGAAGTTTGTAAGATGGGTAAAGCTAACCGAAACAAAACACCATTGAACAAATTAACCCAACCCTCCACCCAAAAAGAAAACAAATCCTCATCATCATCATCATCCAAAACACCACCTAATTCACCAAAAAGTACCAAACCTTTAACCAAAGAGCAAAAACAAGCTATTTTGGAGAATCTTGAAGCAAAAATTAGTGAATTGATGGAAAACAAACTGGTCATTGAGGTGTTGAGGAATTATATGAAGTATAGGAAGAAATTAGATGGAGTTATGTTGGAAAAGTCTAAGTTGGAGGATAATAGTTTTGATGAAGTAGAGGAGAGAAGGATAATTGAGAATGGGCTCCCAAAGAAAATGAATGATCCCGGAAATTTTGTTTTACCGGTTAAAATTAATGGGACAACTCCTTTATATGCATTAGCCGATACGGGTTCTAGTGTGAGCATTATGCCTTATCCATTGTATCATAAGTTAGGATTAAGAGACCCTACACCTAACAATTCTAAACTCACTATGGCGGATAATTCTAAGGAAAAAGCAATGGGAGAAGTAAGAAATGTGAGAGTTCAAATTGGTTATCAAGCATTCTTGGCGGATTTTCTTGTGTTGGATGTTGCGGTTGATAAGGAACTACCTTTGTTGTTAGGTAGACCATTTTTAAGAACTTGTGGAGCTATAATAGATATGGGAAGAGGTACCATGACAATTGATGATGGAGTTCTTAAGAATACTTACTATCCAAAGCCTAGAGGGGGTAGTAATGGAGATGATAATGATGAGGACCAAGAGGAGGATTACCTTGGTTGCTTTGAAGTAGGAAGGGATGAAGATGGTAGACCTAAGTTTGGTCCATGCACACCTAGTTTCTTTGATATTGAAGATGAAATGGAAAGAGCTCTAGCAATGGAGGCTTTCTTTAATCCATTTAAAAATATTTTTGTGTTTAACAAGTTGACAGATTTTCTTGGATCTTTACCGGTCCAATTGAAGAACTTGGAATGGGGTTCCGAAGGTCATAGCATTTACAAAAGAGAAGAAGGAGATGGTGATTGGCATTGCAAATTTGATATCACATGTCCTAGCGGAAGGAACTTTGCACGAACTTTCAAAACTCAAAAGACTACTAGGAAGTTGGCAAACAAGTATCGTGGAGAAGACATTCTTAGGAATGAATATTTCTATGGATGAAGAAGAATGATCACAAGAATAAAGCACATCTTGTGCTAGTTTGTTTGTTTCGTACTTTTAATTTTCATGCATTTTATTTCATGTTTTTAGGTTTTATGCATTTCATGTTTGAATGAGACTATTTATTTAGCTATCTATCTATTTATTTATCTTTTTATTTAGTTTAAGTTTTTAGTTTTTAGAGGTTAAGTTATGTTTTTAGTTTTAAGTTTAGTAGTAGAAGTAGATGACAAAATTTTTGGTAGACAAACTGTGTTTGGAATACATACAAGATTATAAGTTTGAGAAAAGAAAAAGCTACTAGCACTTGTGTCAAGTTTAGTAGTGGAGAAAAAAACTTCGAAAAATCAATTTCATACCAAACCGAACAGATAGATTCATAACTGATCGGATGGAGTTGAATATATAAACCAAAATTTTCAAAAACTTAAGAAAAATACATACACAATCCACCAAAAATTGGGGTTAAAAATTCGACCATAAGAAGTTGTTAGAAGGTTGCAGGAGTGATAATTAATCATCAATGGCATCAAGTCAAGTAAGTTATATCATTAATTTTGTTCAATTAAGTTTTAATTCAGATGATTGAAATTAGGTCACGAATTGGGTATTTTTGAATTAGTTCGAATTGAGATGTAATATTTTGGGGATAAGTGATTAAATGATAGGAGAAGGTATTGCAAAAAGAATTAGATCAATTGGTTAAGTTTTGAGTAAGAATTCATTGATTGAATTTTCGGGTTGAATTGGGTATAATCTTTAGAGCTAGTTTATTTGCAATTGATGAATCCTAGAAGTTATATGATTGATAATTAGTGATGTTTGGTTATTGCATTGTTGATTAGAGCACTAATTGGAAGATTTTAGTAGATGATGTTCTTGGTTTTTATAGAATCATTAGGTTGATGATTGGAAATGTTAAGAATCATTGATAGGAAAGTTTGAATGTTAGAAGTACTCAAGAATGGGAGATTACAAGTTAGAAAGAAATTCGGATTGATTGGGAAATGTTTAGGATGGATTGAGGATCAATGTAGTATGCAGAAAACTCCAACCGAATCGGTTGCGAGTTGCAGCCGATCGGTTGGGAGTGCACCAAAGTTGCATCCGATTCGGTTGGACCTCAAACCGATCGGATGGACGCCTCGGAAAATTTTTTTGAAATTTTTGAAAATGTGTTTTCTAGTTTCTAAATTGATTGATATTAGTTCTTATACTTATATACTAACATAATTTGAGATTTCTTTCAGGGAAATGTTGCAAGATTGGGACGAAATCCAATTGTTAACAAGTATTTGAAAAGGAACGAGAGGAAGAGGATTACTTTCAGTTTGAAACTGGAGTCTAATGAAAATGTCAAGTTTTCTCATGTGCAAAACAAAGATGAGAAGAATGCATATAGGGAATGTCCTTCAAAACTTCAAGAGAGGAAGATTGCTAAGCCTAGGTTGATTGATTGGGAATTGCTTGAGGAGTATGAATGTGAGGATCAATTGAGGAGCATGATGACTATGATTTATGTGTATCCTGGTGATGGAGATAGGTTTGAAGATTATTCTTGGGAAAGAGCTTTTAGTATTCGTGAGAACGTTCACAAAGAATGGTGTTTGGAGTTCTTTTCTACGTTCTACTTTGATAGAAAGGTAAATGATGTTCTTGGGGATGTTTGTCTTTGGTTTAGATTGTGTGGTCGCGAACATACTTTATCTTTGCCAAAATTTGCAGTTGCACTTGGTTTTTATGAGGAGAGTGAGATTCAACATAGGTTGTTTGGACCACATTTTGTGAGTTTAGCTAGAGGTAATGATCAATACACGGGTATTGATGAATATTGGAATAGAATTGGTGATCCAGCTGGTCTTAGGAGAAATTCTTCTAGGATTAGGAATCCATTGTTGAAGGTTTTACAAAAGTTGATTTCTTGGGGATTGATACATAGGAGCGGTGGACAAGACAAATGTAGTCAACCGGACCTATGGGTGATGAGGTTGTTGGAGGAAGACAAGAATGGGAATGTGGCAAGGATTATTGCCGAGTATCTTTCTAAGAGAGCACCAGGGATTAAGAAACAAAGTGATGTTTGTGGAGGTCATTATGTGACCACGTTGGCTAAAAATCTTGGGTATTTTAATGATGATGAGTTGAGGAAGTGTAGAGTGAGATTGGAGAGTGAGATATGGGATGCTTTTAGTTTTGGGAAAGCATTGGATAGGATTAACAAGACTTTGGGACCTTGGATCGAACCAAGTGTGGGGGTACAATCCGGAGCTTATGCGGGAGCGCCATCACAACCTCAAATGGGGAGTTTTCCGGGTAATACCCAAAGTGGTTTTGATTCAGGATGGGGTGATTGGAACCGTGAATTAAATGCTATTGAGTGTAGGGATGTTTGGAGAGATTCAATGTAAATGAGGAATAATTACAACTATGATTATTCCATGCCTATGATCCAACATTTGGCACAAGATGCCAATTATGATGTACCTCCCTACAACCCACCAAATGTTCCACCATACCCTTTACCATATTCTCCATATCCTGGACCATACCCTTATCCTTATCCTGGTTATTCACCATTTCCCGAGCCATATCCTCCATACGGTAGACTTCCCGAATATGGTAGTTCAGGTGTAAATGTGGGTGGACCAAGTTTTAATCCTGGAGGATCGAGTTATGATGTTGGAGGTTCGTCGTCAAGAGCTGGAAAGAAGAAGAGACGAGTGGTGGACGAGGACGATGAAGAAGATGTTGATGAGGATGAAGAGGAAAGCGAGGACGAGTTCGTTCGTTCCGATGTGAGTTATTGATGGTGACGTTTGATCACATGGATTATGGTTGGTTTTAAAAACAATTATGTGTCGAACAATTTCTATTTCTATTATCTTTAACTATTTCTTGTAGGATTTATAACGTAACTTAATTTTCTATTTATTTGGTTTAGATATGTTTTTGTTTGTGTTTGTTTGGTTGTTTCGTATATTTTGCAGTTTTCTTGCAGGAGTTTTATTACGGAAGCATATAGTTGATCAACGTTTGGAGTCGGTAAACTCATTTGCTTATTATGATTAAATATGCATGTTGCGTATTTAACTCCGGTATTTTCTAAATTTTCCCATTTTCTTTACTTTGAAGTTATTTTTTTTTAATTACATTGAGGACAATGCAAAACATAAGTGTGGGGGAAGGAAGAAAATAGAAAAATTGCATAATTTTTAATTTGTTTTAATTTTTAAATTTTCGTTTTAAATTTTCGTTTTTAGAGTCGTGAACTTTAGTAACTAGTAGTAGTTCGCCCTTCATATTTTAGTTAAAATAAGGTTGATTTCATGGTATATAATAATGATATTTTTGGAGAATAAATTCAAGTTTTAAAGAGCAATTCGTTTCGGAATTGATAACATTTGCTAGCACAATTTTATACCCTTATTACTTTAAATTGTGAGGATTAGTTTTTTTTATGAGAATAGTATTTCTTATACTATTTACATATTTCATGATGAGTGTGCCGGTGGTTGTGTTAATTCTAGAACTTGTACTTGTTATGCATTACGGTTAAAATCATTTTCGAATGATAAGGATATATTCATATGATAAGAGGCAAACTTAGGAATAAAACCAAATGGCCATCCGTTTACAAAATAATTTTTGCTAACCACATTGGTTAGTTACGCTCGTATTTGGAACCCATTTTTTAGCGTTTATCTTTAGCGCTAAATACCCTTAGTTTCACCCTTTGAGCCATCCTTTTCATTTTGTTAAATCCAGAAAAATACAAAAACATTTTACACTTTAAACCTTAGCCTAACCCTTGTCAAAGTCTAAATGGTGGATTGTTAGTTGCTTGGTTGATTTTTGATGATTATTAGTTAGCCACACTTCACAATTCATGTGTGTGTCATTCCAACAAAGACGAAGGATGCATACTTCATATTTGTATTTTTTGTGGTGTATGCTTATGCGAAGTGTGGGGGAGATGTTACTTTAGTTTAAAAAAAAAAAAAAAAAAAAAATCATCGCAACTATAAGGTGACAAATATAGCCAATGTGTTATATTATGAATAAAGAAAGTCATGAGATATGTTGTTAGCCGATGTGCTAAGTTTGAAGAATATTTTTATGGTGAATCGATGTATCAACATGTGAAAGTTCGAAGAGGAGAAAGATTGTAACTATTATCATTTTTGGGTTTGTGGATTATTTGAGATTAGCAACTATGGGACTTAGACTTTGATTTTATTTTTCTTTTAAAACCAATTTCATAAATATTCCCATGCCTTATCCTTACCTTTTTGACTTAGTGTAATTATTTTGCACGAAAGTTTATAAAACCCTTAGCCTAAACATTACAACTCAAATAAAAGACCTCTTTGATGAATTATTCTATTGTTTTGATACTTGTACAAGCCTATGGTAAGAAACATAAATCATGACTGTGCAATGAGTGATCTATTAATCGTTACACATATTGAGTGATGAGTGAATTTCAAATTATCTTCGTGAGGTGCTTAGAATTGTTATCAAGCTCTTTATTTACTTGATTGAGTTCAAATAAGATATTTGCACTATTGCCATTGAATTCAATTTTCTTTTGATTAAGACTTGCTCGAGGGCGAGCAAAGGTCAAGTGTGGGGGATTTGATAACGCTCAAAATTAACATATTTTTAGTCGCGTTATTGTTTGATTTATGAGTGAAAATTGGTCATATTTGTATATATTTATTACTTAATCGTGGAAAAGTGTTTATACATGCAAATATAGCCAAAAGCAGGTAAAAATGATTAAAAGATGAAGAAATGAAGTGGACATGCATTTTTGGAGAGTTTCAAGAGGATCAAGGAAGAAAGAAACGTTGCATGGACAAAAGGATTTGATAAAGACAAGTTTACTACACGAAATTATCAAGGAAATATCAAGTTCTAATGGACAAAGTCATGCCACGAAGAAAAATATTGCATGCAACGTAAAACGACGAAGAGAAGACATAGAAACATGTTCAGACTAAATCCAATCGATCGGTTGCAACCCGCAACCGGATCAGCTGGAAACGTGCCAAGATTGACCATCCGATCGGATGGCGAGAAACCGATCGGATGGGGTTAACTGAAGTTAAAAGTTTTGCATTTATTGGCGAATTTACTCCCCATAATCATGTGTGGCTGATCATTTCTGCTTATTAACTGAGGATGGACGTTTTTACTTGAAGGATAAGTGTCATTAAGCTATATAATGAGCACTTAGGGCCTAGAGTTACTTGTACCACCATTATCTAACTTAGTATTACACCAAATCTTGTTAGTTTATCTTATATTGCCTGAAAGTTTACTAAGTGTTGTTAAAACGTCTAGAAAGTGTTGAGTTAGAGTCTCAAGCATTGGTTCGAGTGTGGAGTTGTTTACTTACATTGGTGAGCAATTAGAGGAGTGTGGTTGCTATAGTTCCACAAGTTTATTCATTGTAATTCTCAAGACTAGGTACACCTTGATACTTATAATGAACAATTGTTACTTTAACTTTTATGAAAGTTTTCTTATTTACTTGTGTTTTAATATGATTGCTATGGAGTAATTTGTGATATACTTGTGTATATGATGTGATTGGTTAATGGAGTATTATTTTATGGAAAAGGTGATGCATGAAAACATATCTATTTTATGAGTTTGTTGATATAACATCTTTTCTTGCTTAATTTGTCGGTAAAAACAATTTTTTGAAAAATAGGTCCGAAAGGATTTTCAACTTGTTTTTATTCCAAAATATTAATGCACCAAATTAGTATGGAATAGGATGCTTGACAACCATCTTATTTACTTGTTAAAATAGATTTGAGACGATTTCATCACGAAAAAGGACCGAAAGGATTCGTAGAAATTCATAAGAAAAGAATTGATTTTCTAAACAACCATGTGTTTATAGGATTGTCATACTAATTTGATATGTCCGAAAGGAGTCATTTAGGTGATAGAATTCTTAGTAGTAGTGAAAACATGACATACATCATAGATTGTATAACTACTCATTTTTAGTTGCGCATCATAACAAGTTTTACACCAAACTTCGTACTCAAATTGTTACGATACTCCTAATTACCAATCAAGGAATTATACACAAGTATATGTTTAGTTTTTATTGAGTTTCTTTTAAATTAAGATTTTACATAAATTTGGATTGGCAACCCTTATTTAACAAACGTTTTTCTTATTACTAAAACCACCAAATCCCTTGGGACGATCTCGACTTACCCACCTTTATTACACCGGACGAGTATACTTGCTCGTATGTGCTAGATAATAATCAGATAATTCGTGTTTATAAATTTTAAAACTTCTACTAATAAACTCACATCAATTGCTCACAACTCTAGTTTAATTTAGTTTATTTTCATTTTAAGTATTTTATTTTGATTGCGTCTTTAGTATTGGGTTATTTGACTAGCAACTAATTCCGCCCAACTCCTTCAAACCCGAGATTTTTAATTGTTTCTATAAAATATAAAAAATACAAAAACAATCATCCCTCATCTCTAGACCTAGTCTTTAGGTTTTCTAATCCTAGCGACACTATTCCTAGCTGAACGATCAATCCCCCGGTACTTGTCATTATACTATACTACATCGATCAGGTACACTGCCTGGTGGGGGTTGTAAGCTTCTCGAGATCCCTCGAGAGGTAAAGCCTGGTGCAATCCCTACGCATCAAGTTTTTGGCACCGCAGCCCGGGGAATAGTTATTGTCTAGGTTAGAATCTCTTTTTATTAGGTCTACTTGCTAGATTCCTTTCTAGTAAGATTTTATTTTTATTTTTAGGATTCTCTTTAGTCTATCTAATTTCTTCGTGTTTTTGTTCGTAACTCTTTGCCATCTGACATCATGGACGATGGTAACATCTTTGAACTCGTCATCCCACCACAACAAAACCTACCACTAGATAACCAACCTCTTAGGCCCCGAACCCTAGGAGAGTACTCCCGACCTAGCCACCAAGGCTATCGAAACACTATTGAGCTCACCGGAGCCAATGTGACCCCCTTGCGATCCGACACCATCCGGTTGGTGCAAAGCGGATGTGCATTCCATGGACTTCGTTCCGAAGATCCAAACCAACATCTCAAGGACTTCCTTAAAATCGTAGATTCTATAGACCTTGATGTTGCAACTAGAGAGTCAACCCAATTACGCCTATTCCAATTCTCTCTACGTGATCAAGCTAGCCAATGGCTTGAACGTTTACCCGCGGGATCCATTACCTCATGGGATGATCTAACCACTCGTTTCCTTGCTCAATTTTTCCCACCGGGGAGAACTACCAAGCTTAGAAATGACATCTTGATGTTCCAACAACGTCAAAATGAAACTCTTTATGAAGCATGGACTCGTTTCAAGGACTTACTTCAAAAAGTCCCTCATCATGGCATAGATCTTTGGCTCCAAGTCCAAATCTTCTATGACCATATCGATCTCTCCACAAGGCGAGCCATTGACCAATCGGCCGGTGGTAAGCTACGTGATCTAAGTGCGGAACAATAATGGGAACTCATAGAAGATCATGCTCTCTATGACAACGAAAGTTGGAATGAGCCCCGTGATTTGAACAAAACGGTCAAGGCAATATCTTTGCCTTCGAACAATTCTAACACTCCCGACCGTAGGATCATGGAACTTGAGGACCAAGTCAAGTTTCTCATGAAATCTTACGAAGCTCCTAAGCCTTCAAGCCAAGTGAACAAAATTACTTCTTCATGCGAATTATGTAGTGGTCCCCATGACACTCGTGATTGTGTGGAACTCCCCGGAACAGCTTTTGCGGACTATGCATCCTCGCGTACCGACGAAGCGGGAGATAAGTGGTAAACTTTCAAACCCGAGCCAAACCCTTACGGTGATTCCTACAACCCCTCTTAGAAAAATCACCCAAACCTTAGGTGGAAACAAAATCAAGCCAATTCTTCCAATCCGCCTAATCGTTACCAACCAAACGGTCCACCCTCCAACCGTACTTTCAACAACAATCCTTCTAACAACTATGGTAGTACCAATAATCTTGAGGGATTGATGTCTAAGTTCATGGCATCTCAAGAAGCTCGCATATCTAAGTTTGAAGCCGATTTCAAACAAAAGCAAAGCGAGATGACCACCAAAATTGACACATTGTTGAAAGTTCTCAATGACCGAGAAATGGGAGCACTCCCAAGCGACACGGTCAAGAACCCGAAACTAAACGTTAATTCCATATCATCAGTTTCGTCACCCACTTCTTGTACGCAATACTACTCGGTTAAATCAACGAGCACGTGTTTCAAACAAAACCAAATCCTTCAAAAGGACAATCAAATAAAACACCTGATATAAAACCGGTCAAAAGCTTAGTTGAAACACCTCCTACGCAAGACCTTGATGATGAATTCAAGGAGCTTCACCTTGAACGTCCCGTCATTGATGTCTTAGCCCGTGCTCCCTACTATAGTGCCCTCCTAGAGAAGTATGAGAAGTTTAAACTAGGTAAAAATGGGACCGCCTTCGTTCAAAACAAGTTGCCTAAAAAGCTTGATAATCCGGGTATATTTGTTTTGCCTTGTAAGATAGGAAGATCCGAAGCTTTCGACACACTAGCCGATTTAGGATCAAGCCTCAACTTGATTCCCTTATCCCTTTTCACCACTCTCAAGCTAGGAAAGTTAGAGGAGACGGAGGTATTGATAGGTCTAGCGGATGGAAGTATTGCCCATCCGGTTGGAATGATTAAGGATGTAGTTGTTCACGTAGGGAAGTTAACTATCTTAGCGGATTTTCACGTCCTAGACATGGTTAGTGACACTACATGCCCATTGTTGGTAGGAAGAGGATTTTTAGCAACCGCTAGCGCCATGATTGATTGTAAGGAGTCTAAGATAGCGGTAGGTGAAGGCGACACTTGGTCGGTATACGATGTTAAGGAACATAGCTATGATTGTGAGGATGAACCGACACCACATTGGGTTGAGATAAATAGGAGACCATCTAGATATGGACCTTGGATAGAAAGGAACTTTATAGGACCTCAACGCCCATTCTATCTAGAAAAAGATTTCATCGAAAAGACACATTCGGTGGAACAACTCATAGCTAGAGATGAAGAGCTAGATCCTTTTGAGGACCCCTTAATCTTTAGGAAGATGATTGAGTTCTTAAGCGTAATACCTATTAATATAGAGATGAATAAGTGGAAAAGAGAGGGAGATAAGTGTAAATGGAGGTGGGACAAGCCACCTAAAGAAGGTGACGGATCATGGCATATGAAGATGACTTTATATGATCCGGATGGAGAAAAGTTTGAAAGGTCATACCGTACTAAGAAAACCGATAGGAAGTTAAAACCTAAGTTTGATCCCAAAGATGTCCTCAATGAGGAACTCACCCGTGTCACGTAGTAACCCATGACCTTGAGTCTAGCTACAAGACTCGTAAATAAAGAAAAGCGCTTCTTGGGAGGCAACCCATGTTTTGTGTGATTTTTATTTTGTTTGTTTGTTATTTGCTTCCGTATGCATGCTTTATTTTTATTGTTGGTAGATCATGTTTCAAAACTAAAATAGTGGAAATACTTTACTTTGTTGTTTGGCCTAGTCTTAACTTCACCCAAAGGTATTTTTGCAAAAGATAAGTGTAAGGGGAAACCCCAAATATGTTTTTAAAGAAACAAAACCGATCATGATTCTCCACAATATTAAGTGAACATGTATATTCGTATTTGTTAGAGTCAAATGCTTGTATCGAGTTATAATGATGTTTTGCAAGATTTTCCAGGAAGTAGGACGAAGTTTTTCCAGAAATTTTCCGGAAACTTAACATAAGAATTTCTGCAAGTCACTTCTGACGGCGTCACGAGTTTACTCTTGACGGCGTCACGTGTAAAAATCTGGAAATTTTACCAGTTTTGTTTTTCTAACGGAGTCTTAAAGTTTTCGTTGAATTATTAGTTTTATAATCTCCAGGAAATCTGCAAACATCATTCCACAAGCATTATATCTTACTTTGTTTTCTAGGTTTTATTAGCATATGTAGATTGCCGCCAATTTTATGCGAGGTTACCTTGTCTGTTTTCTCAGGTTTTACAGGTTATGTATGACAAGAAGATGATTTATTTTTCTGGAAGGGAAGCTTTGATTGTTCATTTTCTTGGAGGAAGATCTAACCTGGCCACCTTATTATCCATACCGAGCGAATCAGGGGAGTATTTGATTTCATTCGTTTTACTTATTTCACTTTTACACTCTTTACTTGAACATTGGGGACAATGTTCATCCTAATTGTAAGGGGAGGGTAAAATGATGATACCTTACAGATACACTTTCGCTTGAGTTTGTTTTTTTGATAGTAGATGTGTAATAAAACTATGAGAAATACTTGTTAGGAGATTCTATGACTAGCACAAAACCGTATCATTCAGAAAAATTTTCCACCCAAATATATGAGGTTCGCCTTTAGATTTGATAGGAAAAGCATTTACTATTAGTGCTTATGAGTGTACCGGTAGCATTTAGATTCTAGAACTTGCGTTAGTGATGCATCCCGAGACCGCTAGTGAGACTACATTCGTGTAGTAGGATTTACTACATGATAAGAGGCATTAGGATCACCCTTGTGTTAAACCCGTATCATAATTACTTGACCATTTAAGTCATATTACTTGGCTAGTTAAGTCAATTAATTTTTCCCACACCCATAGCGTTGTACTCATTTTTAGTACACGAAACCCCGAGTACACCCCTCCGAGCCTATCTTTTCGTTTCTAACTTTAAGCATCTTACTTAAAGGAAGAATTTGTTACACCTCACTTAAATGTACAACCAAATCGCCTTAGCCTTCCATGTATGCACTCATTTTTAGTGCATTATTGTTATTTGTTAAACCCTAAGTTAATTATCTAATTGATTACATGGTTGCTAAGTCGAGTCATATCCTTGTACATATTTTGTTGGGACGATTGGGACTCATGGGTAAAGTACTTGTGTTATGGAGTAATGGGGAAGAACATCATATATTACCCCCATATGTACGTTAATCTTAAAAGTACTCCAAGTGTTTTGATTATCTTAATTCGAGTCATTAGAATAGTTTATTTTATTTTCATTTATTATCTTAAGTCGAGTCTAGTCTTGGCTTAGCAACGCCACATTATACATGTAATTAACCAAGATTGTTAACTCGCCACCAGTAAAGACTGCCTATATCCAACAAAACCGTGTATTCCATATCCCTACACCTAACGTTACAACCCTTTAAAAGACCTATTTGATAGTTTATTCTAGGTGCTTACGCCATGTGGTGGAGGTTTGATCCTTTCCCAAGCCTATGGTAATCTATTTTGCTATGACAGGTAGTGAGAGATATTTTCCGTTTCCATAATTTGATATATACTTTATTACACCCGAGAGATGTGAGTATCTAAACACTATTTGTGAGGTGCTAGTGTATGACCTCTGTGCTTGTCTTTGGTCTTTAGTGGAACGATTATTTGTTGTAATTACTTTTATATTAGTGTTAAATGACCCCTAACTTATATTTTGACTAGAATAAAAGCGCATTTGCTTGAGGACAAGCAAATCTCAAGTGTAAGGGTATATGATGAGGCGAAAAATGAACCACTTTTAGGGGGTCATTTAAGCCCGGAATTGAATTTATTTGATCAAATATTGCCCTAAATCATTCCTTTTGTGATTTTAGGTACTTTGGTTGTGAATTCTGGAAAAGGAAGCAATTCGGACGTTTTTGGAGCATAAAAGTGAAGAAAACGGCAAAGACTTAATTTTCCATGCTGAGAACAGTACCTGACGGCGTCAAGAGGAAGATCCTGACGGCGTCAAGAGTAAAATCCATGACGACCCAGTGCAATCCTGACGGCGTCACAACAAGGGCGTCAAGAGTTAATTTGGTGACGGCCTGCACAAGGAGAATACATGACGGCGTCAGACCCAGATCTAGGCAGTCCGAGTAACTATTTGGCGGCGAGATGACGGCGTCAGACATTTGTTCTTGACGCCGTCACCTATCAAACTCTATATATAGTTTTCTATTTTTCATTCATTAAAGAGGAACTTGTGTGGAGAAAACTAGGGCCGAACTTTGTAAACCCTAGGTCATATTTTACAGTGTTTTCAAGGGTTTTCACCCCTTGAATCCTTTCATGTTCAATTGAGATAAGTCTTCTTTCAATTCAATCAATATGTCTATGTGTTGTTTGAATATATCTTATGCTTGTCTTGATTTCAACATGCTAGGCTAGATCTATCTTTTGTTTGCTTAGATGTAATGAAACCTAGATGTTAAGTATGTGTTGATAACTTGTTTATGGTTGTATTGGATGAATGATTTCAATGTTAGGCTTAAGAAAACTGGCAGATCTCCATTGTGTAACATGCTTGAACGTCTTAGGAAACATGAACCAATGTGTACTAGGTTTTATTGGTTGTATTTAATGCATGAGCAAATTCTAGTGATCCCATGTTAGGAGCTTCTTAGCCGGCTCGACATAGGAGTGAAGTAGGCGCTCATAGGATTGGGGAAGTAAGTACGCCACCCCATGAATGGTATTAAGGAATACAATCCGTCATCCACGCAACTATAACAAGTAATTAACGTGTAAAAGATATCTAGGGAGTAGTAAAATCTAAGTAAACACAATTCTCCCACATATTGCTCACAACTCTAGTTTAATTTAGTTTATTTTCATTTTAAGTATTTTATTTTGATTGCATCTTTAGTATTGGGTTAGTTGACTAGCAACTAATTCCGCCCAACTCCTTCAAACCCGAGATTTTTAATTGTTTATATTAAATATAAAAAATACAAAAAGAATCATCCCTCGTCTCTAGACCTAGTCTTTAGGTTTTCTAATCCTAGCGACACTATTCCTAGCTGAACGATCAATCCCCCAGTACTTGTCATTATACTATACTACATCGATCAGGTACACTGCCTGGTGGGGGTTGTAAGCTTCTCGAGATCCATCGAGAGGTAAAGCCTGGTGCAATCCCTAGGCTACCATTAATCAAATATCTGAGATATTTTGCAATTCTATGTATGAGAATTCCATCATCTTGAGGTTTAACATTTTAGTGTAAAGCCTTATTATGATATTTACTAGTGTATTTTAGAAGATTATGTATCTTGTAATTTTATCTTTTAACGATCAAAACTCCCACTTGCTTTTAGTAATTTAAAGACGATCTTTAAATACTTAGCAAATAGAGCAACAATACAATGTTCTCTTTCGAGACATTACAAAACACAGTGATAGTTCATGACCATTATTTGTTAATAACCTACTCATAAGTAGTTTAACAAATTCATAACCTCATTTTAAAACTTAATGTGATTCATCACATTCAATCATATGAGGGTGTCTTATTAATCTTTTAGATTCGAGTCAAATTGAGTATATTCAATCCATACTCAATTTTCTAACCTTGATAACTTTTGGAAGAAAAGAAGTCATAGTTATCTTTAATCAAAGAATATAACAAGAGTTTGATTTTCCTAACTGAACATACCATAAACATTTGGTATTTCATTAGTATTAATATTGTAAGACAATCTAACAATATTTGAGATAACCATATTCCTTTTGGCTTGTCAATTTAGCAACTAATTCATTTTAATGGTATAATAATATTTTCAAGCCAATTACATGCTTTATAACACAAGTACTTTTGACAAAGTCACTTCAGTTCCATGTTTCTACAAGAAAACATAAACTGTTATAATCCCATTATATGTTATAAATCATTTAACAATTTAATGACTTCGTGTATATGTCTTAATTAAAAAAAACATAACAAGATAACGTCTTATTTTATTATAAGTCTTGTAACAATTAAAAGACTTTATGTTTATATCTTTACAATGAAACATAAACATGTTTAACTAAAGTAATTATGAACACCAAATAGCAGCAAATCCATTATTTCATGAACGTTGCATTAATACATTAAAACGAATTACAAAATTCAATTTCAGTATTTTCGATAATTAGATCTTTAAGAAAATAAAATACCCATTGATAAATATTCATATAAACTATAGTATTTTCTTAAATCTAGGATCCCAATTGACATAGTACCATTACATCAGTTGATCTGCTAGTAATAACAGTATTTAACAAGGTAACTTTCGAACAATAATTGCCAATATCATATTGTAATTCCTAGATCATTATGGGATTTACATTCACAAAACCTTTTGCAATATAAGCATGTTTCATCCCAATCTAATGCCTTGAGTCCAAGTTCTCACTTCCTACTCAATTTAAGTAGTCTAACTTAAAAACCGCAAACCCATAATTCCATTACATCAGTTGATCTGCTAGCAATGAAATTATGAAATTTACCTCTCCATTTCAATCTAGCCAAGCTCTCACATAAGGTAAACTACAACTTCAAGTGTTCTTAATTAGATGGCATTCGACTAAATTTTATAAGAGTATTAATTTTGATGTGCGTAATCAAAATAATGTATGAAGAAGCATACATACAACTTCATAACATTGGTTTTTACAAAAACAATTTTATTTACCAATTCACAAAGAGCAAAATAAAAAAGTTTTTATTGAGGTATTGGGCTTCACAAATTAAAGAATTACCAACAATTATCATTCACTATATCGTACTTTTGCATAAGCCCTAAAGCTTAGTGTTTCAGATAATCATTATGGAATTGTCGTCAATTCACCCTTAAGATGACAATGTACATGTAATGGTCATTCGGTAAGTCTAATTTGACGCACAAGCAACCGCGGAAACTCGGTAGGAGCGAATCTCTTAAAGAACCCGTTTCCAGTTATACCCACCTTATAGCTTGTCAAACTTCGGTCGAGCCTAGTTAACCATTACGTACAAAAACATCATTCAATAAAACCTTGAAATTTTGACACTTTAAACCAAAACAAATTTAGCCATTTATTTAGTCCATATTATTTTTCTATTAAAAAATTACCCTTTTTCGTTTATAAATATGTCTTTACAATTCATAAACAAAAAACAAGTAATACAAATAAAAAATAACACGACTAAATAAACATATACACAACATAACAATTAAATATGTATAAAACATGTAACCACATAAAAATTTAATTCAATAATCCTATTAACAATCAATTCTAGGTGTATAAGTACTTTGTCTTTAAGATTAGAACCAAGACTTTTACACTTGCCTCTTATGCTTCCCAATTTTCCCGTAAAGTCATGCACGGTTTCATCGGTCTTCATTTAATTTTGGCTTTCTCTTTAAAGGAAGTAGAGCCACAACATCGACGAATCGATTGCGTAAGCCAAAATTAAATAAACATCACATAGCACGTAATTGATTACTTAATATATTGCAGTCTTCCCCAATTCGACATCTATTAAAAAATTTACATGTTTACAATATAACTTAACAATTTAATTCATATATCCAATTTAAACAATTTAAATAATAATCACAATAAAATCAATGGAAACATGCACTTTTCCATGGATTATACTTAACAATTAATATATTTCACCAAGATCGTTAACTAAAACGCATAAACAATTACATGACAATCCTAGGGTTTCTAATCATATTAAAAATCAAAACCAAAACCCTAAAAAAATAAAGGTTTTCGACCCATAAAACAAATTAGGGTTAGGATTATGTAAACCCTAAAAAATTCGATTAGCATGTAACAAAATAAATCAAGATTCAATTTTTATGTGTTTTGATAATTAATTACACATCATAATGGCTCGTGATGCCACTGTTGGAATTATAAAACATGACATATCATAAATATAAACAATAAACATCAAGTAAACACATGTGGAAGTGTTATAACAAGATCATATGACATGTAATTAATTAATCAATAATAAATAGTAAACGTACCGCTATGATTCTAGCCTGAACAAGAATCAATAAAGTAAATCATCAACTTATGAACCCTAATTAGGGTTTATATGGATTGCACGAATAACCCCTTACTGTTTTGTTATTCAATCCAAGATATAACCAATAGTGTGGTTATATCACGTTCTTGTACACACGTACTAATTCAAGTAAAAGATTATACAAGTAATATAAACAAAACACTTTGATTAAGAAAATCGAATCACTAGGCTTTAGGGATTGTTTGATCGACTTTTTAGAGAAGAAAAGAAGAGAGAAAACTCAAGTTAATGTGTGTACAAAAGTATGGAAAAATGAACCTTGAGTTTTGCTTATATACTTAAGTTTACTTGGTCATTAAGCAACAAAGGAGGTGCACTCATTGTGGCCGATCGGTATTGGAAGCAAAAAGAGGTTTCCGGAACCTTCTTGACTTACCAAAAACTCTTACATATCACTTTCTTTTTCGTCGTCTAACGGTCGTTAGTCACTTTCCGTTAAATACTAATGGTCGTTAGTCGTTTTGTTTATTAATAATTATTCTTAACACTTATGAATAATTATTATACATTTACTCTTCATACGTAAAGTGTGCAATCCCGTGATCTCTAGTTCGATCCTAACATATAAGTATTAATTTATGTTCATAAATTAACAAAAACTGCCAAGGGCATATATGGGTTGCATTGCATCTTTCTCAAATTAACAACTTATAAAGTCACACGGCTCTGTGTCATCATCAGATATAGTTGTGTACCACATGATATTTCCACACTGGATTTTGATTAATTTCGGTTGAGGATGGCTCATGATTATGAAAGTTATTTTTGGGAGAGTGCATAAATATAATATTGTACAGAATGTATATACTTGAACATATTTACTGTGAGGGCCAATCATTTTTTATTTGTTACGATCAGATATCTTTTTTAGTTGCAAGGGCAAGGAATAAAAGAAAGAAACACCTTTTTGGTAAAAAGCTGACTACTCCTTTATTTGAACTTGCACTTCGAGTTGATGTGCCATGAAAACTTTGGTATCAAGCCAAACCTAAATCTTGCAACGTTTCTCCGCTGCTTAATCGTGTTCGCATTTTTCCCCGCCCATTACAATTCTTAATTGATTAATTCTTTTATGTCATTTTACATCTTTTAATTACCGTTAACATCTAACTTACCAAAGAATTTTTTTTTTTGGTAAAACGGTTACCCCCGGTAAAATATTAATACTAAAAAAAAGTTATGTACAACGCGTGTGGGTGAGTCCTACTTACCAAACACTTTTATTGAGAAAAAGATTATGCTTATAGCTCGTGTTAACAACTTTGTAGTTTACAGCTTCGAGCTTACAATTTACAACTACTAACTTTGCTTAACACACCCTGTATTATTCTGAAAGTCTAATAAAGGTGTTTTTATAAAGTTGTTAGTCTATGTGGACAATACTGTAGTAACTAGTAATAATGTTGATGAAATAAACAAGTTTAAGCAGTTTTTAAGCTCTAACTTCTTTATTAAAGATTTAGGGATATTGAAATTTTTCTTGGTATAGAAGTGCTTGAAACTGAAACTGGAATATGTATTAACCAAATAAAATACTGCTTGAAATTGCTTTCTGAATTTGGAATGCTGGCATGTAAGCCGACTGCTATACCAGTTTGTGATAAAGACTCTGTAAAGAAAATAAGACCAAGGTTGAAAGATGAATTGTTAAAAGGTGTTACTAACTATCAAAAGTTGGTTCCTAAGTTGATTTATGTTACATTAAATATATCTTATTTTGTTCATAGCCTAAGTCAAGTAATGCATGCTCCTTGTTAGACTAATTTGAAATCTGCATTCAAAGTCTAAAGGTATTTGGAAAATTCTCGTGTTCTTGGTTGAGTTTTAACACTAGTCAGTCTATGAACTTAAGTGTTTATTTTGATTCTGATTGGGCTAAGTTAAAGTAACAAGAAAATCTGTTACTAGATTTTCTGTGCGAAATGATCTAGTATCCTCAAAAAGCAAGAACAAATAGTTCTTCCAAGATCCTCAGCTGCAGGACAATGTGCAGTGAACCTGTGAGGTTATGTAGATATTTAAAATTTTCATTGAAATGAAATTTTACAGGCAGTTACATGTTTCATTGCACTGTGGTAACAATGTTGCTACTCAAATAGCAGCAAATCCATTATTTCATGAAAAAACGAAACACTTTGAGATTAATTTGTATTTTCTAAGAGGAAAGATATCGGAAGGTGTTGTAAAAACAGCAAAGGTTAAGTCTGCAGAAAATGTTGAAGATATATTTTCAAAAGGATTATCTGTAAAGAACATGGAGTTCTTTTGCAAAAATTTAGGTTTGGCGAATATGTACAAAAGTTAGCTTATGTGTGTTATGAGTATTGAAATAAGATGTTTATAAGCTACCTATTGTTGAATTAAAGTAGAGGGACTGGATGTGCCATTCCATATAAGTTGTTTTATACTTGAAACATTGTGTAAACATATTTGTCCTTGGTTTCTATTGCTTCTTATTTTTCAGGGACTATATTAGACAAGATTAGAACGTTGGAAGTCAAGGCTATATATAGATCTTATTCTCTCAAGATGCCCGAAGACTATCTTTATCAACAACCAATCATAAACCAATCTTTTAATAAATTATTATTTTCTCTTTTCTCCACCTACACAACTAATACATATAATCAGTCTATATATATATATATATATATATATATATATATATATATATATATATATATATATATATATATATATATATATATATATATATATATATATATATATATATATTTATCATTTATCAACAACCTAACCTAACATATAATATTATTTCTTTATATTCAATTTAATTACTTAAAGTTTTTTATAATATATTTAATAAAATATTTACTTTATAAGTTTATATTTGAAATAGTAAATGGTTTGAATAATAAAAAAATAATAATAAACTTTCCACTTTATATTTTTAGGTTTTAATTGAAATAAAATACGTTTTTCATTAGAAAAATGAAATTACAAAACATGAAGAAATTAAAAATTACAAATTTTAGAGATACAAATGACATAACTAATTATCATCGCTAAAATTCTGCCATATATGCTTAATCAAGTCATTTTTTAGAGATGAATGAGCTTCTCTGTTGCGCAGTTGTTCTCTATTTCTCATATAACTTCTCAACAACATCATTACCATTTGTATGCGCATCGTTCAAAAATTCGGATGGATCAAATTTTTGGTAAGTTTCTCGTTCATCTTCAACTATCATGTTGTGCATAATAATGCAAGCATTCATAATTTGTCCCATTTGTTTGTTGTTCCAAATAAGACATGGACGTCGAAGGAAAGCGAAACAAGCTTGTAGAACTCCAAATGCCCGTTCCACATCTTTTCGAACGGCCTCTTGATGTTGAGCGAACAACCTATGCTTTCTAATTTGTGGAGAAGTTATAGATTTTACAAATGCAAGCCATGAAGGATATATGCCATCAGTAAGATAATATGCCATATTTTTTTACTTACCATTCACAACATAACTCACTTTTGGTGCTCGACCTTCTAACACATCACTAAAAACAAGAGATCGATGGAGAACATTAATATCATTGCACGAACCTGGTGTTCCAAAGAAAGCATACCATATCCATAAGTCATATGATGCAACAGCTTCCATAATGATGGCTGGCTTTCCACTTCTTTCTGCGTATTGTCCAGCCCATCCTACAGGACAATTTTTCCATTCCCAATGCATACGGTCAATGCTACCTATCATACCTGGGAACCCACGTTGTTGATACCAGACATAGAGTAGCCTCGCTAAATCATCTTCATTTGGCCTTCGAAGGTACTCATCACCGAAGCAATAAATGACACCTTGTACAAACAACATGAGAGAGTTTCTTGTCACAACACCACTCATCCTCAAGTATTCATCTACGACATCAAATGATATCCCATAAGCCAACACCCGCATAGTTCCTGTACATTTCTACAATGATGAAAGACTTGGTCTACCCGTGGCATCAGGTCTTTGTTGGAAATATCGAGCATTAGCAATAACAGCATCAACAACACGTAAATTATGTACAACATTTATTAAATAGTGTGTAGGCATTGTTTGCAACATTTATTATAGCGTACAACATTAATTCAGACTATTGCAAGCATTTGTAGGTACTTTATTTAAAATAGTATGTAAGAGAGACAAATGCATACAACCATTCTTATGGTGACAAATGGAAGATTGGACTCCAAATTTGAAAGTCACCCAACGATCAGGCTGCTTCAATAGGTTGCTTTTAATAATGAATTTTTAATATAATATTGTTTTTTCTGTCATTTTTGTCCTTCAATAGGTTGGCAAACTTTATCAATAAACATAGTCTAATATATTTTGTGTGGTCTTTGTGTATGTTAGAGTTTTCACTCATCTTCTTGGTACAGTTTCAAGATCTTGTAAAAAACAAACTTTGTATTCTTTCATTCTTTCCTCTTTTGTATTTGTAATAAACTCAAAACCAGTTTCTACATTTGAAGTAGAACTCTGATGTTGTGAATGAATAAATGGGGAGGATGGTTGTATAAATGATTTTGTGTTGTTTTTCAGTCTTTAAACTGTTTTTGGTACTAATTTCTTCAAAAGACTAGGTCAATTATAATTGTGTCAAACTAAAAACCGCATTTGCTGGAAACTGTTTTATTGGTGTTAATCATAGACATATGGGAAATGTTTAGCAATCCCAGACGTTAAAAAAACAAATATGTATGATTTTTATTGTTTAATTATCCAAAAACTTTGATTACTTTTTTTAGTGTGTATATATCGCTCAAAAGAAGTGTAGTAGGCAATACAATGCGCATATTGGATTCGTTATTGCTGACTTAGATTTTTGTTCGTATATATTTTTCATCAAATACATCACTCTTTTACAAAGAAAACACACAACTTATATAAATTACAACAATTTGATGAAGCATCAAGTTCAATCAATAATAATTCTGGATTCCGAATACAGCCCGCAGCTTGTTCAAGTAACTAAGAAACCTCTCTTTGGACTCTCGTCAATAAATCAAATCACACGTTAGCTTAGTTAATTTTGAAGGAAAAAGAATAAATATCATCACTTCACGGCATGCTTTAGTTTACTAAAGCACAAGTTCTTCGGATTTCACCAGCAGAACCGGTCAGAACACCAATTTTACCCATTTTAACCATTGACTTTGAAAAATCATTAAAGAACGTGTACCCAAATGACTTTGATTGAAGCTTGACATATGCACTTGTTTGCTTGTCATTTAGGAGAGCGGCATCTGACTGAAACAACCCTCTCTTTCTTAAGACAACAGTGTAGTAATCCTCATCGAATGATCTGGGAGTCCTATCCATCGCAAGGACGGAAGTTGTGTCTGTAGGAGAGCATATACTTTTCAACTGAGGAATAATCTTGGGGTCTAGGGATGGGTCAGTGTCGCCTTTCCCCGTAAAATTGTACAGCCGGTTCACAATGACAGGACAGTGAGAAACACCAACAGTATGTCCTCCTATTTGAAATCAGTAAAACAATAAATGTTAGAGGGGTTTGTTGACAACCCTCGTTTGAACACACTGTCTCAATATGATCGAGGCTATTATATGGTTGTAGGCAATCCCGTCCAACATGGTTTATATGCTTAGTTACATGTGCTAAAAATGAACGCTGTATTCATAAACCAACCCTGCTTTTCTACACCTTCTGAATAAGATGTACACTATATATTGATTTATTTTGAGGTTTGAAAACCTTTACAAGAATATAGTGTAATTAGGATTAAGAGAGTTTTAGGCAGTCTTCTTAACTCTCCTCTATGAGTTAATTTATACGACTATACCTTTTGCGATCTTTTGTTTCTACACTGTTTCTTCTTTAGATATATTTTGATGTACTTTGAAATAACCAAATCCATTTAGGATTCAAAACCTAATATGTATGGTAATCCAGTTAAATATTAAGACAATATATCTTGAACATTATAAATTGTGAATGCCAAATTATGAAGGCAAAAGGGTGACAAAAAGTACCTGAAAGAACCACCAAGTCTTTAGTGTTCAGTCCCTTGGAGGCAAAATTAGCTTTGAGTTGTGTAATGTTTGCAAAAGGAGAAGGTAACGAAGTTAAAGCCTCATTTGCAATCGACACTCTTCCATCTCTTCTCCCTAAAGGCACTGGCCAAAATGGTCCTTTAATCTGCAAAAGTAAGGGGGTTTTTTATTTTTTTATTATTTTTTTTCATTACATTATCTATCAGCGTAACAATATAGAGTTGTCAATTACATATGACTGTCTTTGGCCTTAGGGTACCTTCTGTGCAAATTAAAAAGTTGTCAACCTAAGGATTCTGGGTTCAAGCTTTTTGACGAAAAGACATAACTAGCAATTTCTCTACACATTCTCTCAGTCATATTAACAGACTTAAAAGAAAGGATCATTAAAAGTTGGCCTTGAGATGCATATTTTCCGGGGATATTTATTTATACGCCATTACGCTTATAGAATGCGAGGAACTTGGATCCAACTCTAAACTTAAATTGGTGGAAGAATTGCCTAGATTTCAGAACTTTTAATCTCCTCATTTCTTTCACTAATATCGACAAAAGCTTGAAAGACTTTTTTGCATTAACAATCAGGATTAAAATTCTAGAATATTCTAGATTTGTATTAATTTAGCGATATATTTACTTTATATTGCAACTGCATTGAATGACTAGTACCTGGTTGATAGCATCTCGAGCTACCAAAGCTAAGATATCTGCACAAGAAACAACACCAGGACATGCAGCTTCTACAGCAGTTTTTGCAGCATCAACAACCTGGAATCCTCTTAGTGTTAAATTAGGAATACCTTCTTTCTCTGCTTGATTATTTGCTGTAGAGTTTAGTAGTACAGAACCGTCACATCCCTGCAGAATCTCAGCATATTTCAGTTAATGACATAAAATTGTTCATAAATCGCAAAAAAGTGTTATTAAATCAAATAAAAGATGGCGGATGTTACTGCACGAACCCTAACAAAACAATCATGAAAGTGCATTCGGAGCAAACCAGCAGCAAGAGAAGGATCTCGGTGAATGTAGTTTGCTGTTGTCTTCCGGACAATGGCTTCAACTCTCGGACAAGTGCATCTATAGAATCCTAGGTCCAAACCTTTGCCATTGGCTATCTCAAAAACAAGAGCAATTAGCAGAAGCTGGAGGACAGCTATAAGTTGCTTTTGGATTGCCATATTGCTTAGCTAACAAATACACAAAGAAGAAGAGATGATTTGGAAACTCAGGAGAGTTTCCAATTTATAGTTATGAAGATGAGAAAGTCACCTTTGAATGCTTCCATCAGTGAGCTGTTTTGGAGTTATAGTTTATAAATAAATTGCAATTAGTAAATTGTAGACTTTTGATATAGCCATCATTTATTATATGTGTGCACGACATATGAACATTTCAGTTTTTCAATCTACTATGTTTAATTAGAACCCTGCTAAATTAATGAATTATATGGATTTTAGTATTCCTTTTTATAATGATATGTAAAAATGTATATATTTGTGATATTAGAACACCATTGCAAGTTCTCCACCAAACAAAAGACCATAAAACAAAAGACCTCTCCACCAAACGTGAGAAGCAAACCCAAGTTCTCTTGTCGAGCATTGCATGTTGTTTAGAAATTAAATAAATTCAGGAATAACTAGTCTACATATTATTATAACTTTGAAACTGTGTTTCACTATAGATAGGGAGTCATTGGAAGCACGAAGGTTTCAACTTGGGTGTTTTTAAAGCTATTCACCTAACATTGAAAACCAACAAAGAATAAGTGTGGTTTGCATTTCTGAAAATTTAAGGTCATCCACTAGTATACTTTCTTTTTTCATTATGTATATATATTTCAACAAACGATGGATATGCCTTTGACCTTAATAATTATAATCACATATGTTATCCATGTGGCCAAGTTTTTCCTTAGAGCTTTCTATGGACATCACTTGCCTCATACTCCGGTAATTCTTTTGAATTGGCTCGAAAGTTTTATTTAGTTTGCTCGAGGTACGTTTTTGGGTGGTAAGAAATTTAACAGAATATATAATCACGAACTAAATAGACTTACATAAAAAATGAACAGGGTACGTTGATTTGTTTTTTTGAAACACTAGAATATCAAAACATTTTAAGTCATAATCGGTTGAATTGTTTCATTAGTTATATCTTAGAAATAAATACACGTACTGGTCCTCCGATTACATATATAATCGGTCGTTCTATGACTACTCGATCAATGTAGCAATTTGGTCATTACTTTTGTGCTAGGAGAGTCATGATTTAGGTGTTGGAGGGTCGTGGTTTAGGTCACTGGAGTTTTTTACTGTTGTTGGGGTCAAAATCTTGTTTCGTGTTGTAATTTCTAGCAATACAAAAAGGAAAATTGTCTAAAAATACTATCAACTTGCCACTTATTGCTTTTGTATGCTATGAACTTTTTTTTTCCTATTGTATGCACAAACTTTCTTAATCACCCTATTGTATCAATAAAACGCTTTTTTGATGACGTGGCAATACTTAATCACACTAATTACGGTGTAATTAATAGAATAAAAACCTGTAATATTGATACAATAGGGTGATTAAGAAAGTTTGTGCATATAATAGGAAAAAAAAAAGTTCATAGCATACAAAAGCAATAAGTGGCAAGTTGATAGTATTTTTAGACAATTTTCTCAATACAAAAGTAATGGGCTAAACCCGTATATAACAATAACGGGATAATATGAATATATCGGCTAATACTTGCTACCCTTTTTATATTTATATAATCTATTGCCTTTTAAATATTAGCATTTCTAGATAGAAATTAATAAAGAAATCACATTACACTTTTCAATATGAGCTTGTTTAGAGACATATGCTAATGAACGAGCAGGGCAGCTCAGATGGCAACTCACAATGGCCAACGGGTTAGAGCTGTGACTTAATTTTTGAGAAATTTCATACACATTCCGGGTTTAAATATAAGCATTTTAGGGTATTGTCCAGTGATGACGTATAGTCAATATTTGGCTCACGAACCCAAATGATAAACATTACTAACTGTTTGGGTCACTGAATTCCCCAATCTTCTTTTAACAAGGATTTGAACGTAAAATAACCTAAAGGGACGTTTGGTACGGATGAATGGTTGAGAATGGAATAGCTATGAAGAATGAGAATGCAGAGAAAGAGAATAAGCCTAACAAAAATTAATGATTCCCTTGTTTGGTAGAAACAAAGAATGAATACAAGAAATATGATGAAAATTTGATTCTCTTGTTTGGTATATTTCAACGGTGGAATGAAAATTTATTTAACTACCTAGATATATTGTTTATCAACATCTGACATATATATTTTATATGTATATTGAATTGACTTGTAAGTGGAATAATAATCGTAGTATTATTTTTCAATTCTTGTTGACAAATTATAACTATTCGACAGAGCGACTCTAGTTAATATAAGATTCAATAACTTGTCATTTAGTAGGTAAATTGGGTTGAAATGATGAATAATTTCATTAGAAAAAAAGGGTTTTGCTTTAATAATGGTTGAATGAGCAACTGCATACTCATATCATTTATGATAATCATGAACACGCAATTGAGGCAGCAGTGGATCTGATGAGATTCAAACCCAAGATTGGGAACATGTAGCAACAGGGAACGAAAAGTTTATGGCCACGAACATAAACTGCAGGTTGTGGATTGAAAGAAAAAATGAAGTAGAGCTTGTTCATCAATGAAGAAGATGAAACATTAGCAAGTTAGGGAGATTTGGGTGTTAGTGTTTTGAAAATATTTTGATTTTTGAGAGCATGTGCATTGCACATGACCACTCCTATTTATCTCATAGTTTGATAAATGTCCTTCATGATTCTCATCATGACGGAAGGGGAGAATGGCTTCCTTTAGAAATTTTCATTCTTCATGTTTCTCTATATTTCAGAAAGAATCAAAATGATGGAAAGAGAATCAAGATCTGATTCTCCATTCCCATTCCCCGACTTAACAAACACAAGAAAAGGCTCTAATTCCGTTTCTTCCCATTCCATTCCATTGTACCAAACATGCCCTAAGTATAAACAAGTCACTGAGTGAACAGTAACTCAGTGAGTCATCTTCAGGATGCTAAGATCGAGCCTAAGAAGAAAGGTTCTCCATTCAGTGAGGAGGAACACAGTGAAGTGTGATCTAAGCCAAGAAGAAGATGATGGGTTCAGTGAGGATGACAATAACTCACTGAACCCCATGACTCCTCAACAACTTCATGGTACTGAAGACTGATGACTAGAAGACTGAAGTTTTGGCGGGACTGGGCGGGAAAGTTTGATCTGTTTCACTAAGGTGCTTTATCACTTTAAGGTCAAACTTTCCTCAAATGGCTAAAACCAGGCTGTCATCAGAAAGTGCCTTTTGGACTTAACCCAAAGAAGTTTCCCTTGCCAGAGAATAAAATCTATCAAGATTTTATTGAGAAACACTTAGGTCCATTGTATAATAGAGTTGTTCACATTTGTGTATAAATAGGTAGCATAAGAGAGGAGTAAAAGTTGACAAGTTTGTGCAATTAATGCAAAGCATTCACAAACCACTTTTACTCCTCCAAAGAACAACATAACCCCTGAGATAGCTCAGTGGGTCCTGAAAGTTGTTACTCAACGTTGATTGAGTTTAGTGAGGAGTCTATACCATACTTGTCGTTTTCAATCCCAAGTGTTATTCCGCAAACACTTGGGTACGATTCTTTTTGATTAACTTCTAATAAAGAATTAAACGTTGGAAAATATTGTCTCTTATGTTTACGTTTCTTTATTGTTAATCTTTTTATATATCTTTGTTTAATGTCATAGAACTTGGTTACTTTAGCTTTGTAGCTATAGTTAACCAAGTAAAAGGGACCAACAAGTGGTATCAGAGCCTCTGATTTGTAAAACTTAACCTTTTTTTCAAAACTTAAGAGTGCTCAAGTTTTTAAAATCAAGATCCCACTATGACTGACATAGATGTTCCCCAACTTGTCGACAAAAATGGTGGAAGTTATTCAGCAACTGCCCCTCGACTAGAAGTTGGCAAATTTAATAAGTGGAAAAAGCGAATGCTTTGCTACTTAACTGGGATGGAACCATATTACATTAAGTTGATTAATGATGGTCCATATGTCCCAACAACTGCCCAAGGTTTAATTAAACCTGAAGCTCAGTGGACCCCAGATGAAAGGAGGGTGGTCAATCAAGACCAGCGCCTGAAAAGCATCATTATATCATGCCTCCCTGATGATATAATGGAATCAGTGATCAATTGTCCCACTGCCCAGCAGACATGGACTGACCTGGTTCATAGCTATGAAGGGCGTTCTGATACCAAAGAGAATAGAATCATGGACCTGAAGCTTGAATTCAATACCTTCATGGCCAAGGATTCTGAAAGTCTCTCTGAGACTTATACTCGGTATAAGACCCTCCTGAATGAGCTGACCAATGATGGTGTTATACTGTCAAAACATGAGATCAATGTTGGTTTTGTAAACAGTCTCCCTGAGAAGTGGTTAAACTTCTCTCAGGGATTGAGAAATGCAAACCACATTCAGAACCTTGAGCTCCCTGCCATCTATGGGAAGTTTGTCTATGAAGACAATCTTATCACCAGGAGATACCCTGGTAAAGCTCAGGAGACCAAAAAGGCCTTGAAAATTTCACCCATATCAACTGCTTTCTATTCAAAAGGTGTTGTGCAGGATTTTCAGGATGGATCTGATGATGAGGTTGACCAAAGAACCAGTGAGGAGTACCTAAATGATCTTCAAATTGAATTTCATGAAAGGGCACTCCTTGCTAATTCAAAAAGGTTTTTTAAGAAAAACAAATTTCCTTCAAAAGCAAATGACAACACTGAATGCTTTAAATGTGGCAAAATGGGCCATTTTGCTAAAGATTGTTTTTCAAAAACAACCTCAGAACCATCCTTCAAATTTTCAGGAAATAACTCTTTTTCAGGCCCCAGCAAATTTCAACCAAAAATGCTTCAGTCTAGTCAAAGATTTGAAAAAGTCCCTCAAATTGACTTTGAAGCCAAGTACAGAAAGGCAAAAGCTAAACTTGCCCTACTTGAATCATCCTCAACAGTCTCTCAGCCTCCTCAGGCTCCAAAGCCTTCTCAAGCCAAGAACAAAGGGCTTGTTGCTGAAACATATGACTGGGATGAGGTTGAAGTGTCCTCTGATGATGATGAAGTTCACATCAGTGCCCTGATGGTTCTGTCAGATGACAACAAACTTGCTGTGGGGAAGAGTCATGCAAGAAATGGTGAATGGGTTAACATCACTATGAGGAAGGTAAATCTTTTACTTTCTATGGATGATAATGATGATTGGAAATCTTACTTAGATTATATTAATGTTGATCTTAAGTATGTTGAAGAGCAAAGACTTAATTTGTTTTCAAAATTTAACAAACTGAGTTTTGAATTAAATCATTGTAGAGATGAATTACTTGCTTTAAAGTTTAAAACAAGCCAAGCTTAAAAGTGTTACACTTCAAATTCAAAACTCTGAACTTGTAAAACAAAATCAAGCTCTTCAGGAAGAACTTAAGAAAGAAAAGGAAATTATTTGGAAATGGACTCAGAAAAACCCCAAACTTTATGAAACACTGAGTCTCACACCCAGCCCCAAAAAGGCTGGTCTGGGTGATGATCAACTCACTGAAGTTTCTGGGGAGAGTAGCCATTCTACAACTTTTCTATTAACCAACATACTCTCTAGCAAAGAACTTGCTCCCAAACCCAGTGATTGGATTGAAAGAAACAATCCTGATAGTAAAATGCCAAATTTTAATACTGGAAGAATTCTGGAGCCTGAAAGTCAGGTTATCAAGGAGCTGCTAGGAGTCACTGATGAACTTAGTCCTACTGAGTCCATCACTGAGTCTAAGTCTGATTCACCACTCCCTCCAGTGAAACAACTTCAGGGAGCGGAACCCAATTCTGACCTTGCACCATTAGTCTATCAACCACATTCTCCCAAATAGAAATCAGGGTTAGGAAAGACTATTATGAAAAGACCTATTCCTGCACCCACTGAACACCAAAAACCTTCAGTACCCACTGAAGTAAAGCATGAAAGCACTGATTCAAAAGTTGATCAGCTTACTGAACTTGTTAGGATGCTGAGTGAGAAAATCGAGTCTACTGAGAAAAACTCTGACTCAAAATCTACAAAGCCCTCAGTATCCTCAGGTTCTTCCAGCCCTAAAACAACACCCAGACCCTCAGGGAGATGTGAACTGTGCAATTATCCAAATCACTGCACTGATAAATGCTACAGAGTCCTATTTTGTATGATATACAAACAAGAGGACCACAGAACTTGTGATCACATCCCCCAAACTGCTTCTTTAAAAGCAAGGGGTCTATACAAAAACCAAGGCTATCAGTATGCCACACCTTCCAAACAAAGACTGAAGGCTAAGCCTTTCTCACCATGTCCTCACTGTGGTTGCAATGATCATCTTCCTGATGATTGTATGATGAAAGATTGATGTGACATCTGTGGAGATCCCTCCCATGAAACCAGGGGACATGACAAAGTTATTCAGTCCAGAAGGAAAAACCAGACCAACACTTCTCAGTCACCTGAGGCATCAACCTCCACAAAATGTAAAACATGTGGAAGCTCAGGTCACACAACTTTAGACCATGATTCACTAACTGAGTTCAAAAAGTCCCTGAGGACCAAGCCCACTAGAAAGTGGGTCAACAAGAAAAACTAACCCAGTTTACTGTTTGTGCATAAACACATCAAGGATCCTACTTGGCATCTAGACAGTGGATGCTCCAGAAGCATGACTGGTGTGAAAAGTTTTCTGCACAAATATGTGGAAGAACCAGGACCCAAAGTAGTATTTGGTGATAACTCATCAGCTCCCACTGAAGGTTATGGTTCAGTAAACTGCAATGGTATAGTTTTTACAAGAATGGCTTATGTTAATGGTCTCAAGTACAACCTGATAAGTGTTTCCCAACTATGTGATGCCAAATATATAGTTCAGTTTGATGACAAGAGAGGGACCATCTTTAATGCCAATAAGGAAGTTGTGTTGATTGCCCCTAGAAGGGATGATGTATATGTCCTTGACATGTCATCCCTGACTCAGAATGGGACTTGTCTATTCTCAAAGGCAAGTGAGACAATCAACTGGCTATGGCATAGGAGACTCTCTCATCTAAACTTCAAGAACATCAACAACCTGGCCAAACAGAACAAAGTTCTGGGCCTTCCATCCCTGGTGTATACCAAAGACAAGCCTTGTTCTGCTTGTGAAAAAGGAAAACACCATAAGGCATCATTCAAAACCAAACAAACCTTTTCCATCAAAAGCTGCCTACATCTTCTTCATATGGACCTTTTTGGACCTGTCAGTCCAATGTCCATTCACCATGAGAAGTATACTCTGGTCATTGTGGATGAATACTCAAGATATACTTGGGTTTACTTCCTGACCAAGAAGAGTCAGGCAGCTGAAATCATCATGTCATTTGTCAGGAACATTGAAAATCAAAATGATGTCAAAGTTAAACAGATCAGGACTGACAATGGCACTGAATTCAAAAACCAAGACCTTGAGTGTTTTTGTGATGCGAAAGGAATTTCTCAAAATTTCACTTCTCCCTATACTCCTGAACAAAATGGAGTAGCTGAAAGGAGAAATAGAACACTCATTGAGGCAGCAAGAACAACGTTGAATGGCTCAGTCTTCTCAAAACATTTTTGGACTGAGGCAGTTAAAACAGCCTGCTACACTCAAAATAGGTCAATCATTGTGAAAAGGCATAACAAGACTCCTTATGAAATATTCAAAGGAAGGATTCCTGACATCAGCTACTTTCATGTATTTGGGTGTCCTGTGTTTATACATAATCACAAGGATCACTTGGGTAAATTTGATGCCAGAGCTTATGATGGATACTTCCTGGGATATTCCCTGGTTTCTAAAGCCTTCAGGGTGTTCAACACAAGGAGACAACAAACTGAGGAAACTTATCACATTACTGTTGATGAGAGCACTGAATCCATCAGGTTCTCAAATTCCTCAGTAGAAGAAATTGGTATTGATGACTCATCAAGATATCCTCCTGATGAGTATCATCCTGAGAACAATCCCTCAACCCAATACCAAGCTGATGCTGATGTCTCCTATTACATCATCCCTCACAACCTACCCCAACCACCTATCAGTGAGTTCATTGAAACTCAGCCTGTCTCAAATGAGACTGACACCACTGAACAAATTGTTCAGGAACCCTCAGAACAAATTGTTCCTACAGTAGTCACTGAAGCACATATTGATGAGTTACCTCATGTTCCTGAGTCTGAACCTAATCAGGCTCCTACAAGCTCAAATTCCTATCCCAAACCTCAGGATAGCTGGACTAGATCCAAAATCATTGAGCTTGTGAACATCATTGGTGAACCCACTGAAGGCATGCTCACAAGAAGCAAGGCTTCTAAACACAAGGCTGCCACTGCCAATATATGTCTTTATGCTGACTATCTCTCAGAGATTGAACCTAAAAATGTCAAAGAAGCCCTGACTTATGAAAGTTGGGTTCAGGCCATGAGAGATGAATTGGAACAATTTGACAGAAATGATGTCATGACCCTTGTTGAATGCCCCAGGGTGTTTTAATCATTGGTATGAAATGGGTCTTTAAAAACAAGACCGATGAGAATGGCACAGTCATCAAAAACAAAGCAAGACTGGTTGCCAAAGGATATAATCAACAGGAAGGTATAGACTATGAGGAAACCTTTGCACCAGTTGCTAGAATGGAAGCCATCAGGATCTTCCTTGCTTATGCAACTTACATGAACTTTAAAGTTTACCAAATGGATGTTAAAAGTGCATTCCTGAATGGTAACATCAAAGAAGATGTTTATGTGCAACAGCCTCCTGGTTTCGAAAGTAGTGAATACCCTAACCATGTCTACAAGCTTAACAAAGCCCTTTATGGACTGAAACAAGCACCCAGGGCATGGTATGAAACTCTTTCAGCCTTCCTGATCCAAAACAAGTTTGTCAGAGGAAGAATTGACAACACACTATTCATCTACAGAACAAAGGATGATGTCATTCTTGTCCAAGTATATGTTGATGACATCATCTTTGGCTCAACAAGTTACAAACTTTGCAAACAGTTTGAGAAACTGATGACCACAAAGTTTGAAATGAGCATGATGGGTGAACTCACATACTTTCTTGGACTCCAAATTAAACAAACTGAAAAAGGAATATCCATTTGCCAAGAAAAATACCTCAAGAACCTACTGAAGAAGTATGAGCTCACTGACTGCTCTTCAGTAAAAACTCCTATGGTTCCTCCAAACAACCTTGGCCCTGATCTCACTGGAAAATCAGTGAATCAAACCCAATATAGAGGAATGATTGGCTCCCTGATGTACTTACTTGCCTCAAGGCCTGATATCCAATTCTCAGTCTGCCTGTGTGCCAGATACCAGGCTGACCCTAAAGAATCACATCTCACTGCTGTCAAGAGAATCATCAGGTACCTGAAGGATACTCCAAACCTTGGTTTGTATTACCCAAAATGTTCAGGATTTGATCTCAAAGGGTACACTGACTCTAACTATGCAGGATGTAACATGGATAGGAAAAGTACTTCAGGATCCTGCCAATTTCTTGGTGGTAAACTTGTGTGTTGGAGTACAAAGAAACAACAGTCAGTGGCCATGTCCTCAGCTGAAGCTGAATATATGGCTGCTGCAGGATGTTGTGCAAATGTACTATGGATGAAGAGCCAACTGAGTGACTATGGCATTCAGTATAAGATGGTACCTATCTTTTGTGATAATACAAGTGCCATAGCCATCTCAAACAATCCAGTACTTCATCAAAGAACCAAACACATTGACATCAGATACCACTTCATCAGGGACCACATCACTAATGGAGAAATTGAACTACATTTCATCCCCACTGAATATCAGCTAGCTGATATCTTCACAAAACCTCTGGATGAACCCACTTTCACAAGATTGAAAGCTGAATTGGGCATGTTGGACATAGAATCAGGAAACTGATCAAAAGTGTTCCAACCTGATGTATATTCTCTAGGTCCCTGATCACACCCTTCCTGAAAACTTTTTTTTGAATGATAATTCATTCAGGGGGCTCAGGATGAAAAATGGCATTGAATACCCTAACTAAATGCTCTAAGTACTTAGTTAGTGATGAGGCGAAAAATGATATGTTTTTAGGGGGTCATTTAAGCCCGAATTCGAATTTATTTGATCAAATATTGCCCTAAATCGTTCCTTTTGTGATTTTAGGTACTTTGGGAGTGAAATCTGGAAAAGGAAGCAATTCGGACGTTTTTGGAGCATAAAAGTGAAGAAAACGCCAAAGTCTTAATTTTTCATGCTGGGAACAGTAGGTGACGGCGTCAAGAGTAACTCTCTGACGGCGTCAAGAGCAAAATTCCATGACGACCCAGTACAGATTTGACGGCGTCACGAAGGAAGGGCGTCAAGAGTAAAAGTCATGACGGCCTGGAAATGATTAAGTATTGACGGCGTCAAATGTAGATCAAGGCAGTCCGAGAAGAGTTTTGGCGGCGAGGTGACGGCGTCACAATGTTGGTCTTGACGCCGTCAGACCCCTTTTCCTATATATAGTTTTCTAATTTTCACATTAAAAAAGAGAAGTTTTGGAGAAACCCTAAGTACGATTTTGGTGCGAATTTTACAGGTTTTTCAAGGGTTCTAAACCCTTGATACCTTTCATGTGTAATTGAGATAAGTGTTCTTTTAATTCAATCAATATGTCTATGTGTTGGTTGTCTATATCTTGTTCTTGTCTTAATTCCATCATGCTAGGCTAGATCTATCTTGTGTTTACTTGGATCTAATGAAACCTAGATGTTAATTATGTGTTGATTACTTGTTTATACTTGTCTTGGATGAATGATTTATATGTTAGGCTTAAGAAAGCTGGCAGATCTCCAATTGGTAACATGCTTGAACGTCTTAAGAAACATGAACCGACGCGCACTAGGTCTATATTGGTTGTATTTAATGCATGAGCCACTGTTTACAATCCCTATAGTTGTGCTGGGCATGGTGTAGGAGGAGATAAGAGCTCATAGAATTGGGGAGTTAAGTGTGCCACCCCATGAATGGTATTAAGGAATACGATCCGTCATCCATGCAATTATAACAAGTAATTAACGTGTGAAAGATGTCTAGGGAGTAGTGAAATCTAAGTAAACACATTTTCTCCACTTATTGCTCACAACTTTAGTATAATTTAGTTTATTTTCATTTCTAGTATTTTATTTTGATTGCATCTTTAGTATTGGGTTAGTTGATTAGCAACTAATTCCGCCCAAATCCTTCAAACCCGAGATTTTTACTTGCTTTCTAAAAAATATAAAAATACAAAAATAATCATCCCTCACCTTTAGAACTAGTATTTAGGCTTTCTAATCCTAGCGACACTATTCCTAAGCTGAACAATCAATCCCCCGGTACTTGTCACTATACTATACTACAACGATCAGGTACACTGCCTGGTGGGGGTTGTAAGCTTCTCAAGATCCCTTGAGAGGTAAAACCTGGTGCAATTCCCACGTCATCAAGTTTTTGGCGCCGCAGCCCGGGGAATAGTTATTGTCTAGGTTAGAATTTCTTTTTATTAGGTCTACTTGCTAGATTCCTTTCTAGTAAGATTTTATTTTTATTTTTAGGTTTTCTTTAGTCTATCTTATTTCTTTGTGCCTTTGTTCGTAACCACCCGACATCATGGACAACGGGAACATCTTTGAACCCGTCATCCCACCACAACAAAACCCACCATTAGAACCCCTTAGGCCCCGAACCTTAGGAGAGTATTCCCGACCTAGCTACCAAGGCTACCGAAACACCATTGAGCTCACCGGAGCCAATGTGACCCCCTTGCGATCCGACACCATCCGGTTGGTGCAAAGCGGATGTGCATTCCATGGACTTCGTTCCGAAGATCCAAACCAACATCTTAAGGACTTCCTCAAAATCGTAGATTCCATAGACCTAGATGTTGCAACTAGAGAGACAACCCGATTACGCCTATTCCAATTCTCTCTACGGGATCAAGCTAGTCAATGGCTTGAGCGTTTACCCGCGGGATCCATTACCACATGGGATAACCTCACCAATCGCTTCCTTACTCAATTCTTCCCACCGGGGAAGACTGCAATGCTTAGAAATGACATTCTGATGTTTGATCAACAGCAGGGTGAAACTTTCTACGAAGCTTGGGCCCATTTTAAGGATCTCCTCCATAAGGTCCCTCATCATGGTATAAACCGTTGGTTATTAGTCCAGATTTTCTACGACCATGTTGACTATCACACTAAGCGCACAATTGATAGGGCCGCGGGAGGTAAACTGCGTGATAAGAATGCCGAGGAGTCTTGGGCAGTTATCGAGGAGCTCGCCACTGATAATCAGGAGATGTAGGAGTTTAATCATACAGTAAAAGCGGCTATCAATGCAGTCTCAACATCTGGAGGGACCACCGAAATCCCCGATGAACTCCTATGCAAACTCGAGGCAAAAGTTGACTATTTTGAGGAAAGGCAAAGGAGGCCTTTAAGTCCTAGACGAGCTACTGTCAATTCTGTCTCAAAACCAACTTCGGCACCATTATCTGAGTCGCCTTCTAGAGAAAATGTCGAGACTCTTCAGAACTATACCCCACCTTGTTCCCCTCCCAAGGAACTTAGCTCGGAGTTTGAAGCTAGGATGAGAGAATATATGGCAACTCACTCAGATCGGCTTGCTAGATTCGAGGAAGCAGTTTATAAGCAAAAAGAGGAGATGCAGGAGAAAATGAATGAGATGATGAGTCTATTAGAGGAGTATGCCAACCAGAGAACCCCCGAAAGAATACTACTAAGGAAAGAAAGCGCCACTCCCACCACCCAATTTGTTAACTCCATCACCATTGTCTAAAAGGATAACGAGAAGGTAGAAACTCCTGCTAAACAGACCTTAGAAAAACCACCAGAATCCCAACCTTTGAGTTACTACCTGAAACATGATATAAACAAAAACACCATAACAAATTGGATTAAGGGTGATGGGCGTAACCAACCCTCCAGACTGGTTTTTGAGAAAGAGGAAGAAGTGAAAGATGAGTATGATACGCTTCCTGGAGGATCAGTATTTGAGAGGCTATTGGTACAAAAAGTGGCTACTAAGCAGATAGCATGTGGGAACTTTGAGATACCAACGAGCATCGGGGACTTGAAACATCTTAGTGCTTTCGCCGACCAAGGATCGGAAGTAAATCTTATGCCCCTAACTATTTACATCCAACTAACGTCAAAAATGCCAGCCCCTACTCGTGTTAGGTTATCTCTCGTTGGACACTCGTACGTATACCCCCTAGGAATCGCAGAAGATGTATTAGTTAATGTCGCAGGATTCATGTACCCCGTTGATTTTATGATCATCGATGATAAAGGGGATGGATGCATGCCAATAATCCTTGGGGCACCATTCCTCGCCACCGCTAGGGCTGTCATTAAGTATGAAGGTAGGAAGATTGAGCTTAAATCTGGAAAAAGAAAGATTAGCTTCCCCATGACCCCGCGAAGTGGGCATGAGAGTTTGAGTTGGAGAAAGATCAAAAACAACATTGGCACGACACCCATTCGTGTTCAGAATAAAATTCTTGCATGGGAGGCAAGAATCAAAAGCTATAAGAAAGCCAAAAATGAAAGAAGAAAAATCAATAAGGTTCAGGTCGAATTCGAACATACTCGACCTGCAAAAAATCATATACCATTTGAGGAAGGGAACTTGGTACTCTTGAGACACTCGGAAACAACAATACCACCCGATAAACCAAGTCCTTGGTGGTATGGGCCATTCACAATCGAAGGTGTGAGCCAAGATGGGGTAGCTAACTTGAGAAGTAAAGTAGGTGGAATGGTAATTGCGAGTATCGACAGATTGAGGCACTACCACCATAACAGTAATGATCGCAACTACATGGGGTATATCATTTCAAGGGATGAGGTCACGTAGTAACCCATGACCTTGAGTCTAGCTACAACACTCGTAAATAAAGAAAAGCGCTTCTTGGGAGGCAACCCATGTTTTGTGTGATTTTATTTGTTTGTTTGTTATTTGCTTCCGTATGCATGTTTAATTTTTATTGTTGGTAGATCATGTTTCTAAACTAAATAGTGGAAATACTTTACTTTGTTGTTTTGGCCTAGTCTTAACTCCACCTAAAGATATTTTTGCAAAAGATAAGTGTAAGGGGAAACCCCAAATATGTTTTTAAGAAACAAACCGATCATGATTCTCCACAATATTAAATGAACATGTGTATTCGTATTTGTTAGAGTCAAATGCTTGTATTGAGTCATAATGAAGTGTTGCAGGATTTTCCAGGAAGTAGGACCAAGTTTTTCCAGAAATTTTCCGGAAACTTAACATAAGAATTTCTGCAGGTCACTTCTGACGGCGTCAAGAGTTTACTCTTGACGGCGTCAAGTGTAAAAATCTGGAAATTTTACCGGTTTTGTTTTTCTAACGGAGTCTTATGGTTTTTGTGAATTATCAAGTTTTATAATCTCCAGGAGATCTGCAAACTTCATTCCACAAGCATTATATCTTATCTTGTTTTCTAGGATTTAGTAACTTATATAGGATGCCGCCGATTTTACACGAGGTTGTCTTGTCTATTTTATCAGGTTTTACAGGTTATGTATGACAAGAAGATGATTTATATTCTAGAAGGGAAGCTTTGATTGTTCATTTTCTTGGAGGAAGATTTAACCTGGCCACCCTATTATCCATACCGAGCGAATCAGGGGAGTATTTGATTTCATTCTCTTTACTTTTTCACTTTTACATTCTTTACTTGAACATTGGGGACAATGTTCATCTTAAGTGTAAGGGGAGGGTAAAAAGATGATACCTTACATATGCACTTTCGCTTGAGTTTGTTTTGTTTGATGGTAGATGTGTAATAAAACTATGAGAAATACTTGTTAGTGCAATTTTAGCGCCAAATTTAAAATTTTTTACAACATTTAGGAGTGAAACTTTAGCCATAGCAAGCGTCTCATGGATAGGAGATTGTATGACTAGCACATAACCGTACTTTCAGAAAAATTTTCCACCCAAATATGTGAGGTTCGCCTTTAGATTTGATAGGAAAAGCATTTATTATTAGTGCTTATGAGTGTACCGGTAGCATTTAGATTGTAGAACTTGCGTTAGTGATGCATCCCGAGACCGCTAGTGAGACTACATTCGTGTGGTAGGATTTACTACATGATAAGAGGCATTAGGATCACCCTTGTGTTAAACCCGTATCATAATTACTTGACCATTTATGTCATATTACTTGACTAGTTAAGTCAACTAATTTTTCCCACACCCTTAGCGTTGTACTCATTTTTAGTACACGATACCCCTAGTACACCCCTCCGAGCCTATCTTTTCGTTTCTAACTTTAAGCATTTTACTTAAAGGAAGAATTTGTTACACCCCACTTAAATGTACACCCAAATTGCCTTAGCCTTCCGTGTATTCGCTCATTTTTAGTGTATTATTGTTATTTGTTAAACCCTAAGTTAACTTTCTAATTGATTACATGGTTGCTAAGTCGAGTCATATCCTTGTACATATTGTTTTGGGACGATTGGGACTCATGGGTAAGTACTTATTGTATGGAGTAATGGGGAAGAACATCATTTATTACCCCCATATGTACGTTAATCTTAAAAGTGCTCCAAGTGTTTTGATTTTCTTAATTCGAGTCATTAGATTAGTTCATTGTAAAGTATGTAAAGATTCAAGTATAAGGGGAATATTCATTCCCTATGATGTATTATTTTGGATGGTAGGGCAAGAGTGTATGCAAAAAAAAAAAAAAAAAAAAAAAAAAAAAAAAAAAAAAAAAAAATCGAAAAAATCAAGAAAAAGAAAAAAATATATATATAGAAAAAGGAAAAGAGAAAAAACATACGGACTACCATCCCTTTTTATTCTATGTTCATTTTATGTTTTTGTTATTTCTCATTTATTAGCTTAAGTCGAGTCTAGTCTTGGCTTAGCAACGCCATCTTGTACATGTAATTAACCAAGATTGTTAACTCGCCACCAGTAAGACTTCCTTTATCCAACAAAACCGTGTATTTCATATCCCTACACCTAACGTTACAACCCTTTAAAAAGACCTATTTGATAGTTTATCCTAGGTGCTTACGCCATGTGGTGGAGGTTTGATCCTTTCCCTAGCCTATGGTAATCTATTTTGCTATGACAGGTAGTGAGAGATATCTTCCATTTCCATATTGTAATTTACACTTTATTACACCCGAGAGATGTGAGTATCTAAACACTATTTGTGAGGTGCTTGTGTATGACCTCCGTGCTTGTCTATTGGTCTTTAGTGGAACGATTATTTGTTGTAATTACTTTTATATTAGTGTTAAATGACCCCTAACTTGTCTTTTGAGTAGAATAAAAGCGCATTTGCTTGAGGACAAGCAAATCTCAAGTGTAAGGGTATATGATGAGGCGAAAAATGATCCGTTTTTAGGGGGTCATTTAAGCCCGAATTCGAATTTATTTGATCAAATATTGCCCTAAATCGTTCCTTTTGTGATTTTAGGTACTTTGGGAGTGAAATCTGGAAAAGGAAGCAATTCGGACGTTTTTTGAGCATAAAAGTGAAGAAAACGCCAAAGTCTTAATTTTCCATGCTGGGAACAGTAGGTGACGGCGTCAAGAGTAACTCTCTGACGGTGTCAAGAGTAACTCTCTGACGGCGTCAAGAGCAAAATTCCATGACGACCCAGTACAGATTTGACGGCGTCACGAAGGAAGGGCGTCAAGAGTAAAAGTCATGACGGCCTGGAAATGATTAAGTCTTGACGGCGTCAAATGTAGATCAAGGCAGTCCGAGAAGAGTTTTGGCGGCGAGGTGACGGCGTCACAATGTTGGTCTTGACGCCGTCAGACCCCTTTTCCTATATATAGTTTTCTAATTTTCACATTAAAAAAGAGAAGTTTTGGAGAAACCCTAAGTAAGATTTTGGTGCGAATTTTACAGGTTTTTCAAGGGTTCCAAACCCTTGATACCTTTCATGTGTAATTGAGATAAGTGTTCTTTTAATTCAATCAATATGTCTATATGTTGGTTGTCTATATCTTGTTCTTGTCTTAATTCCATCATGCTAGGCTAGATCTATCTTGTGTTTTCTTGGATCTAATGAAACCTAGATGTTAATTATGTGTTGATTACTTGTTTATACTTGTCTTGGATGAATGATTTATATGTTAGGCTTAAGAAAACTGGCAGATCTCCAATTGGTAACATGCTTGAACGTCTTAAGAAACATGAACCGATGCGCACTAGGTCTTTATTGGTTGTATTTAATGCATGAGCCACTGTTTACAATCCCTATAGTTGTGCTGGGCATGGTGTAGGAGGAGATAAGAGCTCATAGAATTGGGGAGTTAAGTGTGCCACCCCATGAATGGTATTAAGGAATATGATCCGTCATCCATGCAATTATAACCAGTAATTAACGTGTAAAAGATGTCTAGGGAGTAGTGAAATCTAAGTAAACACATTTTCTCCACTTATTGCTCACAACTTTAGTATAATTTAGTTTATTTTCATTTCTAGTATTTTATTTTGATTGCATCTTTAGTATTGGGTTAGTTGATTAGCAACTAATTCCACCCAAATCCTTCAAATCCGAGATTTTTACTTGCTTTCTAAAAAATATAAAAATACAAAAATAATCATCCCTCACCTTTAGAACTAGTATTTAGGCTTTCTAATCCTAGCGACACTATTCCTAAGCTGAACGATCAATCCCCTGGTACTTGTCACTATACTATACTACAACGATCAGGTACACTGTCTGGTGGGGGTTGTAAGCTTCTCAAGATCCCTTGAGAGGTAAAACCTGGCGCAATTCCCACGTCATCAGTTAGTTAATGTCCCAGGTAGGTAACTAAATCCTATTAAATATAGGAATATATGTCACTTACACAACTGGTATCCACTCCTTGGGCCCCCACATCTCTCTCACCAAACACCACTGAGCCTTAAATGCTCCCTCACACACAAAAGTTGTGATGATTTTTACTCTGCAAAAGTGCATTATTTGCAGAGCCGCACAACTGTTCACCCACGATGTGAGAGAAAATAGGGTAATGGGAATCGTGATATTTAATGCGGATATCAAACCAACATTATTATGCCGTTTCGGTTAAATAAATTAAACCTTTGGTATCCGCAACATCACTACCCTAATTCACACCCTATAAATACCCCCACAAAGAAGAACACACACACGCTTTTAAAAAAAAATCTTAACAAAACTCTTGCAAAATTATTTCAAGAACTTTTGCTTTCAAAATCTGTGTGTGCTTCTTCTTTATTCAAAACCAGACCTTTTAAAACTAAAATGGCATCTTCTAAGGTCATAAAATACACACCCAATGTGGAATTCCAAATGGAAAGCGTAGACCTCACCAAAAACAATGTGGTGGGGAACTTTGTCTACCCTGAAGGGTTCCCTGCTTACAGGGATGTGGTGAAGTTCCTACAAAACTGTTTTCTCACCACCACATTCACAAAGACCCCCTCAGTCATCTATCATGACTACTTGAGGGAATTTTGGTGCTCAGCGGCGGTTGAAAACCCTGAAGCACCAAAGGAGGCCAAAATTAAGTTCTCAGTGAAGAATGGGACAAAGTCCCTTGTTCTTGACTACAAAACCTTTGTCAAAGCCACTGGCCTTGACTACACTGAGACTTTTGTTGCCCCACCCACTGAAGAGGAGGTTAAACAACTCCTCTTAGAACTAGGGCCATATGATAAGAATCATCCTGATGTTGCTCCAGGGGCCCTACTGAACAAAGCCCCCATCATCAAAACATGGTTCCCTGCCCCTTGGAGGATCCTGATGACATTCGTTATTCAGGTCCTTGGGGGGAATAAGTCCTCAACTGAGCAACTGAACACTACTCAATCAATGATAGTATACTGTCTCATTGAGGGTAAAAAGATTGACCTTGGAGAAATTATCTTCAGGGACCTCATAGGCAAATTGGGTGGGAAGTCTAGGCAAAAACACATGTCTTACCCTAGATTTATTTCCTGTGCCCATAATGACCTACTAGGGTCTGAGTATATCAAGCATGACAGTGTCGGCTTTGAACCTGATGTCTTGCATAAGGCAAACTACTCACGTGACCCTAATGAGGTTACACCTGTCACCCTGACCACATACATGCTGACTGCTATCCAGGGTGACAACATTGTTTCACCAATTCCCTCTCCTACCAAAAAGGTGAAGAGAAAGAAGGGACAGGGGTCCGGGAAGGTGGCTCAACCCAAGCCACTCACCACTGAGACCTCTGCCCCTAAGCCTGACAAAAGGGGGCAACAACAACAGACCCTGACTGCTGACACCCTCAGGATCATAAGCCAATCTTTGGCACCAAAACAACGGCCAACGGAGGGCACTGAGACATCACACTCAGTGTCCTCGGGCGAACCCGTTCCCAAAGGCCCTGCTAGCATAAACAAGTCAGTAGGGTCGGAACCAACTAAACCTTCACATCCTGCTAAAGACTCTGGCAAATCACAACCAGAGTATCAGGGAGTAAGGGGTCCTATACCCTCGGTGGAGCAGCACTACTCCACTGAGAAGGGGACCCACAAACAATCACATCCTGCCAAAGGCTCGGGTAAATCACAACCCAAGCAACAGGGAGTTCTCGCCCCTAAATCTTCGACAGGCCAGCACAAGCCTGTTGAAATGGGGGGCATAACCACTCAGGTGCCTGATGAGGACATTCGCCAATCAAAGCTTTTGTCTGAGGGCACAACAACTCATCCCAAAGACTCGGAGGGAAACATACAACCCGCTGATAGGGACACAACAATCACGGCTCCTAGTGATGGTACTGAGAAACACCCATCAGTGCCTGAAGGGGTCACGAGGGACAAGGACTCAGAGGGAAACATACCACCCGCTGATATGGAACTCACAACCAACCCCGAAGGTGCGCATAGCTCGGGAACTGATCCTGAAGACCAGGTAGGTAAAACCCAACCTACCAGATTTGAGGGGTCAGGACCTGGCCAAAACAAAGGCGAGTCTTCTTATGAAGAGGAGCCGGCTAACCCTTTTTTGCAGATTCAGTCCCTAGCTGAAGCTCAGGCTGTTTTGTACTCTGATGATGAATTCAACAGTGATGAGGAAGTCTTCAAGGCCGGAGATGATATGGAGGTTGAGGAGACAGTCCCTGAACCAATACATCAGTCTCCTCAATCTTTTAACCATGACGATGTTGACACTCAGTCCGAGCCAGAGTCCTCAGGAGATGATCAGGCTCCTCTCACTGTGAAGACCTTCACCAAATTCATCAAAAAGATTACTAACATTTTGTACAGGGGGATCACTGATGAGGTCTTTGACATGCACACTGAACAGGCGGTTCACTTTCACAATCTCAAAGATGTTGTCGAAGACTTCGATGAAGATGTCAGGGAACAAAATTCCTCAGTCAACCATTCCCTGACACAGATGATCACTCGCCTGAACCAGTTTTTGATAACCCTCAACCAGCTGAATGTAGGGGTTCAGTCGGTTCAAGAATCAGTCAAGGATGATCCTGAACTCACCAGGAAGCTACTTCAGGCATCCGAGACGTATCAGGTAAACTCAGTGGCTCTCACTAAATTACTTGACTTGCTGAAGGGTTCTAATCTTCAGGGTCTCACCACCGCTGTGGAGTCTCTCAAATCTTCCTTCATCAAAATGGAGGAATCAGTGACAGCTCAGTCCCAAAGGTCTACTTCTCTGGCATGGACCTTGGGATCCAGGATGACAGCTCTTGAAAATGCACAGGCTGCACTTGACTCCAGGGTGTCCATCATTCAACAGGATACTCGGGAGATCAAGTCTATGATGACCGAAATTTTTCAAGCCTTCAAGGGTGCATCTACTTCTTCAGTACAGCCAACACTTGCCATCACTGACATTCAGGCAAATGTTGAGGGGGAGAATGCTACTGAAGCCCCTAATACTGTTGAACAAGAAGCTGGACATCCCTCTCACACTGAGGGGGAGCATGTCACTGAAGCAACACCAATCACTGAAGTTCCACCACAGGAGGAACCAGTCTCCTCTTCTCTCAGACAGGATAGAGGCAAAAGTATTGCTACCACCTCTAGTCCTGAAAATGTTCTCAAGCCAGCCTCAACCATGGTCAGATTTGACCCTGATGCACCTATCAGGGTCCCGTTTGAAATCAATGGAGTAGTACAACTTCTCACTCATGACGAAATTCAAGCTCACATGGAAAAGACTGAGACACTACTCAAGGTGGCTGAGGAAGAGAGAATGAGCAAGCCTGCTATCATTAAGGTTGTTCATGAGGAAGCTGAAAAGATTGGTTTGAATACTGAGGCACTAGAAATTGTACAAGTTGGTGCTGTCTTTAAAAAGGCTCAGGAAGAAGAGCTAAATGCTCTCAAAATGGAAAGGGAAAACAAGCTCAGGAAGGATGCTCAAATCAGAAAACAACAAGATCGAGAAGTATACTTGGGTGATGAAAGAAAGGTTAAGACCTGAAACCATCACTGACGTTCAAATCCACAGAAACACCGATCCTGCAATGGTCACCATCTTCAGGGGACGTGATAAAAGAATAATGGACATCCATAAGCCTTTCAAGTTTGCAGACTTTGGCATCACTGAGCTTGATGAGCTTCGATCAATCATTGCCAAAAAGAACAATGTTGTAGTACCTAAACTTCTCGAATCACTGAAGGATAGGTACGACAGACTGAGAGCAATGCCTGAGGCTCTTAACATTCCCTCACTTTTTCCTGACTCAGTAGAAGAGACTGCTCCATCTAAGGCTTCCAAGAGGAAAAGGAAGCAAATAGAATTAGAGCCTAAGATCAAGGTACCAGGGTTAGAGTGTGACAGGTCGCTTCCTGAATGGATCACGTTCGTGAACAATGCGGTCCTTGAAGCTCCTGAAAGAGGCTTGTGCTTCACTGATGAATATGGAAGCTTGGCTTTCCAAAGGTGGTCTGATATGGATAAGGCAGGAATCAAAGCAATGCTCATGTACCTCATGTTGGCGTCCCTCATTCAGAGTGATGAGAACAAAAGATTCTGCCAGGACTTGTAAGCAATGATCAATGAACATCCTGAAAGACACCTACTCAGATCAAAGAAAGCAAAGCTTGAAAACCTTGGATACCACCTGAACATCTGATCTGCAACAACTATCTTTTTATTTTTTGTAATTTGTAGGACTTGTAATAACTATGAATAAACTTTGATGTTTTGTTTAAAATTATGTGTCCTACTTATAATTACAACAACATTCAGTAAGAGATGAAGACCCCTACCAAATCACACTGAATCAAGAAACACTTAGGCTATTTGTATGTTCAAATAGGGGGAGATTGTTGGGTCACTAAATTCCCCAATCTTCTTCTAACAAGGATTTGAACGTAAAATAACCTAAGTATAAACAAGTCACTGAGTGAACAGTAACTCAGTGAGTCATCTTCAGGATGCTAAGACCGAGCCTAAGAAGAAAGGTTCTCCATTCAGTGAGGCGGAACTCAGTGAAGTGTGATCTAAGCCAAGAAGAAGATGATGGGTTCAGTGAGGATGACAATAACTCACTGAACCCCATGACTCCTTGATTCGTTGTGTTTTGGTGTGTGCAAACAACAATTTATCAAAATATCAACAATTTGTCGTGAGACAAATAAACGTGAAGTAATACGAGTAAACCGTTTAGGAAAACGATTACCTCGCAAAACTTGTGAAAGTGCATTCAAATTGTGAGACCGGGAAGTGATTTCCCGGGTCGTACCCCAACGAGGTGTGAATGGAAAGCTTCGAATGAGATTTGGATTAAAATCTTGTATGATTGGAAAGGTTATTTGGTTTTATGGTACGTTAAACTAACGAATTTGAAAATTAACGAACGAAGGTAAAAATAAATTAACCTAAAGCAACTAATGATCTAAGAAATACCTAAAAACTACGGGAAAACATAATTAGGTATCGGGAATCCTAAAAACATAAACTAAATTAAAAACGAGACGTTTATTTTAAAATAATGCGAGAGCGCAAAATAAAACGTGGATTTTAAGCTACAAACTTCCTACGAGTTTACGAATAATTTTCTTACGTACTAAAGGATAAAAGAAATTTTTAGAAAAAAGAAAATTAATTTTCCGACTAAAATTCTATTTATTATGAGTTAAAAACTAATTACCACTAGTTAAATTATAATAAATAAACCACTAAGTATAAAAATCTAAAACTTTTCTGAAAATTACTTTATGTTATTACAAACTTAAGAAAAATTCTGAATTTGAATAAGCTACTACTAATTAGCTGATAAAGACTTATTCAGATTTGATAAGCTAAAAATTGTTAAAAGCAAAAACTACTATAAGAGAATTAACTAAGTAAACCAAATGAGAAAAAGTCCCAAGGGCATAGTGGTTGTGGTTTTGTGTGTTACGTTTGGTATGCAGAAGGTCTGGGGTTCGAAACCCACCCAGACTTTTTTGCAATTTTATTTCTCTTTTCTTTTGGTTCTTTCTAAGTTTCTTTCTTACTCAAACACTGAGACACCAAAAACAATTTGATTTTTTGAAAAACAGAATTTCGCAAATACAATCAAACATTTTCCATTTCAATTGTCAAATCCATACAGATTCAAATTTAAAAAGTGTTTCTTTATTTTCTCTTGTTTGACTGCAGAACTTAAACACTAAACCAAGAAAGCTTAAACAATGTTGTGGCAATGTAGTAATAACAAAAATAGCAAGATTAAACTACAAAAGTAGCATTAACAAGAACAATCACAAGAATCTTATCAAATAACAAGACCATCAACAAGGATGCAGGCGAGTAGCAGCAGACTATATAAAAAGAACACAAGCAAATGGCTAAATGAGCCAATAAGCTTAAAAAGGGCGGAAGCCACTAGTTTACTAGAATTATAGCTGCTAACAACATCAAAGATCAAGGGTAAACAAACAATCCTACTAACTCAGTTTATGAAGCAAAATGAAAAGAGTAGCAGCAGTTCACCACAAGGGCCAAATGGTGGCAATTTTGGTAATCCTAAAAGCTTGTTACTAACTATAATAAACTAACAAAGGGGCTGAATTAATGAACGAATTAAACTACAGTGATGAGAGGGAGTCCTAAAAAAATTCTAAGTGACAGAAACAAGCAATTGGATAAGCTTAAAAGCACTAAATAAGCTAATGGTGCCACAGGGCTGCTGAGGTACAATAGCCTAGGGGGGGCTACTTCTAAGGCACTAATAAGCTCTAAAAAAAATTCATAAAGTTAAACTAAAATTAGAAACGTTTAATCAAGCTAACAAACTCACTAGATAATGATTTTCAGGTCCTAATTATTAAAATAAATAAATAAATAAAAAATAAAAAATAAAAAAATGAGCAAACTAAAAATGGGTTTCAAAGCGGGTTTCGGGGCAAGTGGTACCTGATGTAGCAGCCTTGAATGGCTGAGTTGCAGCCCACGAATAAGCAAATAAATAAGCTTTAAGACCAAAGATAATCTGAAACATGTGAAGCCTAAACTACAAACTATTTGTAAAACCAAAATAAGGCTTTAAATCCTATTGAAGCAGTTCTAAAAATGGGATCTAAAAGGGCTGTTACAGCAGTAATTGCTATGGGAACATATAATTATTATGAACAAACTACAATCAATTAACAAGCAACTCAGTGGCAAGACAGAGCAAAAGGATGACTTTGGTAGTTGAGACAACCTAAACTGAAACTCAGAAGTAATAAAAGATCACCACACTCTTAAGAAGTAGAAACACAATACTAATAAGCAAATTGAAGGAAATATTTTAAAGCACTTAATGAAAGAAAACTGAAATTGCATCAATAAAAAAAATAGAGTACATAACAGAAGACATGAACCAAATCCCTACTTTTCTTGAATACTATAACATACTTAATCGACTGATTACTAAAATCCTAATTCATGACTGCAACATACTAAAAAAGGCTTGACTATTAAAAAACTAAAACAAGATTCAAAAAATTAATACAAGACTAAAAAAAACTAATACGAGACTGCCTTCAAGGCTTACAAGACACAACTATTTACACTAGGGTTTTTACTTTGCTCCTTCTTGTGCCTTGTGCTTTTCCACTGAGAGGGTTGCTGAGTTGGACAACATGTGCATCTATGAATTCACTTCTCCACCCTTGGATTAATCTTGAACATATCTTAGCCCTTTAACCACGTTTTGGCGCCCAAATGAGTTGTGGATTGATGACATGGAGGTGTTAGGTAGGATTTGTGAGGAGGGGGAAAGGATAGTGGGATTAGGGTTAGTGTTTGAGAGTGATGGGAGGATGGTGATGGTTGTGTTTGGCATATGCAGTCACGTGGGGGGGGGGGGGGGGGAAACTTGGTGATGGGGATGGTTTTCTTTATTTGTGTTTTGACCAAGTTAAGAAGAAGATACGTTTTATATTAAAACGTATAAAAGGGTGCGTGAGTTATAAAAGGTTTTAGGGTTAGAGGGAGATGGGCTAGGTGAGGGTGTTGGGCTAAGTGAGGGTGTTGGGCCATATGGTGGGATTTAGTAAATTTGTGGTGGGTTTGTAAATAACGGATCCGGTTAATATTTTTTTGGTGGATTGTAGGTTTGTTTTTAATATAAGCCCAAGGACCAAATTTGCATAAGCTGAAACTTTGAAGGACCGACGTTGCCAATTTCTGAAAGTTGCTACAAGGACCTCTCTTGCCAAATTATAATCCCACAAGGACCCTTGATGATAATTTTTAACACCCGGGGACTATTTTTGCCAAATTTCAAACTCCAGGGACCAGTTGTGTAATTTTCCAAATCTTTTTACCCAAAGACCATTTTTGATTTGTTTTGACTTTTAAAAAGCAAGGGTTGACTTTTCTTTGAAATGACTAACCAGGGACTAGTTTTGTAAAATTTTGAAAGTTGGGGGACTGAAACTGCCAATTATGCAAATTTTGTTCGTTTTTCGTTTGTTTTCACTCGTTTTGCATCATAAACATATAAAATACGATCTTTGGGATTTTCTTCGTATTTTGGTGCGTTTTTGAGTGTTTTTGATCATTTTGCAGCTCAGATTTGACTAAAAATGATGAGTATTTACACACTCATCACTCCTCAACAACTTCATGGTACTGAAGACTGATGACTAGAAGACTGAAGTTTTGGCGGGACTGGGCGGGAAAGTTTGATCTGTTTCACTAAAGTGCTTTATCACTTTAAGGTCAAACTTTCCTCAAATGGCTAAAACCAGGCTGTCATCAGAAAGTGCCTTTTGGACTTAACCCAAAGAAGTTTCCCTTGCCAGAGAATAAAATCTGTCAAGATTTAATTGAGGAACACTTAGGTCCATTGTATAATAGAGTTGTTCACATTTGTGTATAAATAGGTAGCATAAGAGAGGAGTAAAAGTTGACAAGTTTGTGCAATTAATGCAAAGCATTCACAAACCACTTTTACTCCTCCAAAGAACAACATAACCCCTGAGATAGCTCAGTGGGTCCTGAAAGTTGTTACTCAACATTGATTGAGTTTAGTGAGGAGTCTATACCATACTTGTCGTTTTCAATCCCAAGTGTTATTCCGCAAACACTTGGGTACGATTCTTTTTGATTAACTTCTAATAAAGAATTAAACGTTGGAAAATATTGTCTCTTATGTTTACGTTTCTTTATTGTTAATCTTTTTATATATCTTTGTTTAATGTCATAGAACTTGGTTACTTTAGCTTTGTAGTTATAGTTAACCAAGTAAAAGGACCAACACTAACGCCCAAGCCTGCCACGAGTGGGCTATCATAACAATGATTTGTGCCGGTATGCTAACGGTTTGGGCTCACGAAAGCCCAAGCCCAAAGTTATTTATAGTTGTGATATGGATATCTCTTATTTAAGGGATATATATCCAAATCGGACATATACCGAAAAGTAAGGCGCACGTATCCAATAAGGATTCCGTGCCTATATAAACAAAACCATAACTCACGTTAAAGGTACGACTCACAACCCTAAACTCTTCTACATAACCCTAAAATCGATTACTTACTCTCACGCCGGAGGATAATCGTGGGAGACAATCCCACGATAAGCCTAATGGTGTTTGTTTGCTTTCTTAGTGCGCAGGTTTCAAGCATTAAGATCTAATTGGTACGAGAGCAGGAACCCAAACAAGGAACGCCCAACTTTTGTATCAACAAGTGGCGCCATCCGTGGGACGCTACACTAAGAACTAGAATGACAAAACACAAAAACTCAGGCCAGCGGACTCCGCAGTTTGGAAAAACACGTGGTGATCCCCAGAGGAGGAATCACCAAGATTCGACCACTAGGCAGGCTTCTGGAACAACCAGTGCGCCTGGTCACCAAGAATCGGGCCCAACCCTAATTCTCCCAACGGTGGAACTACCCGCAGGGACTACTCAAACCACCACAGTGGTTCCAAGCGCTGAAGAACTTCAGCGCACTCTCTTCAACACTCCCCATCAAATGGCACCTATTGTGGACAACACTGTGCCACCAGGCGCGCCTAATCGAGATAGGGGACCTAACCCAGAAGCAGATATTGTTGCACTGGAAGAGGACGCGCCTGAATTAACGCTAAGTAATTTTGTATCTCAAAATTACGAAGCTTTAACTAGCCTCATGCAAGAGGAGGCAAGGAGAAGATCAAGCCAGAGCCTACAAGCCCGGCTTAACTTTAACCCAGAAACATCCCCACCGCCCTACCAAAGAGGGGGGCGCGAAAATAATGAAAGACGTACCAATGTCCATGAGGTTAGAATACTTCTATTCTATTTCACAACCAGTTTTGTATCATATCGTGGTTCAAAAAAAAAACAAGTATTGTATCTCTATATTGATTCTAATAAATAAACGATATAATAATCGAATTTAGCTAGCCTGAAAAATATATAATATGTATACATATTTATAATAGTTAGTTCATATATAGTCAAATCTATTAATACATTTCAGTTCTCTCAAAAACATTTGTGAACCAAATGCCCTTATATGTTTGGAATTTTTTCCATTTTGACAGATATAATACGACATCTAGTTTACAGTTAGAAACTGTAGAGATTTTAGGTAGCCGACGTTTGCCTCTACATCCTTCCTAAATTTGTAAACACAAATTGTGTAGTGGTAACAAAGCAACTTCTCTATGTATTACCGAAGATATAACGCATTTTGTCAACTAATTAATAATCTTGCTAAGGTGAGAGTAGAAGGGACAAACATCAGCATGGATAGCATCGGAAGAGCAACCCAACACAACAACTTCATACTTTTTCACCAACTTAACGGAGGGGACAACCAAAAGTGCACTTTGGAAAGCTTTGCAAAGCAAGGGAAGATCGCCAATGTATATTTAGCGAAAAAGAAAACGCTTGCCAGCAAATCTTTTGGGCTCTCTAGATTCCTCAACATCCACGATCCCACAGTTTTTTTCTATATATACTCTCAACAACACCTTCATCCATTCTAACCATCTCAAGGTTAATATTGCTTGATATCAACGCAAAATCACGAACTCCACACATCCACCTTATCACGCACCCACGTCCAAACATCCATTGCACAACCAAACTAAACAACAAACCACATACCTAACATTCACCTTACCCAAAAATTTCATACGTTGGCATCCTTTCTACAAAATCATACTCATCATCGAAATCGCCATTACTACCGACTATCATCACCATCCATTCATATCCAGACCTTAACAAAATACTTTCTCAGTGCCTTATTGGCGAGCCCCGAAACATCAACACCTTCCCTAGCCTCAACAAGATATGCAGTGAACTCGACATACCTGTTATAAGTATCAAATACTTAGGAGGACTACGTACATGTTCTTCCCGTAAAGAAACCTGACATCTACAATGACACTTTCTTATCAAACCAAATATTTTGTTTGGGATAAATGGTGCTTTTTTAATTTCTGCTTGTAAAAAGTGTTTTTTTTTCCCCTTCCTCTCTTATTCTTGTAAATATGGGTTCTTTTAGTATTTGTGGACCCACCAAGTATATAAAATTTGAATATATCACCTTTAACTTATGGTATTGTTTATATATACAGTTTTTTTTCTTTTGAAATCTTCATTTTGCACCCTTATTGTTATGAAAATATATATATATATATATATATATATATATATATATATATATATATATATATATATATATATATATAAATGCAACAATAAATAAACCACGGGCAAACCAAATTCTAGCAATGCAAATATGTAAGTCATCCGCTAAATTAAACAAGAAAACATCCGCTAATTTTAACAATAAATAAAACATAACATGCATCACGTTGACTTAAATCTTGGTTGAGAGTTCGTACATCAGGTCCTATTGTGACCAGCTCGATAGCTTACTCCACATCTGTTTAGTTCGTTCGGATGACGAACGCCCATCTCATTACGAATTCGACTTATTTCTTCATTCCTCGACTAATACTGATCTTTGATTAATTAATCTGCCATAATCTTTCAACCTGAATCCAACCAATAATCAACATGGGGAAGTGGAGTAAAATCTGAAAGATGTTGTTTAAACGTTGGAGTGGTGTAAACGATGTGAATAATGGTAAGAGGGTTGTCCCCTCTATATCGGCAAACAGCAAGTGCATGCAAACATGAAAACCATTCCATTTGTCACTTACCAAATGTGCTTTGTTGAAAGTAATGGACAGTGTGTGTATTCCACATGTATCATTTATACGCAACTTCGTGACAATCTTGTAAACACCTTCATTGTAGTTAGACTCGGATAAATGATGACTTTGTAGATGGATATCGAGGCTATTGAACTTACGCCACATGTGATACAGTAAAGGTGTATTGCAGCTCATTCCAATGGCACTATGTTTTCTAAAAAGAGCAAAAGTTCGGTTAAGGTAAGATCGATACAAGACTTGATTGGTAGTCATCTAGCTCCTCTCAGTGCATTTTTAATACTCTGATACATTTCTTGTTAAGCAACCCCATCCACGATTTTCACCATACAAAAGACACCATCGACTTTTATCAATTTCTTTCAGATACCACCAAACCTCGGGGTTGATTACTTTTATCTCTCTTCTGTATCGAACAAATTTTCTTTCTTGATTGGTGCTTCCAATAGCCCAACAAAACCTTTTGAGGCTCAAGTTCTTATATTTTTTCATGAAATTATTTCTTATGTGTCATAGACAGAATCTGTGGTATGCTAATGGCTCTTTCCATTCCGGCATATTGACATTCGTGCACTATTCCCTTTCTCCTGTATGAAATAACAAAACAATTGTCGATCATGTGCAACAAAATGCCTAAACTAATAAAGAAACCAAGACCACCATGTTTCACAGGTTTTGTGACATGATTCGAGGATCGAATGATCCAAACAACAACATGTACAATCATCATGAAAGGATTAATAAAAGGGAAAACACAGAAGAAGGTTTGAACCTTTTATAACTGATATATAAAAACTTGAAAAGGTTGAATGTTTACAAAGAATTCTATCCCTATATATATTTATTGAATCGTTGCCTACAAGAGACATGTCGATTCATCAATAACCGTTGCAACCCTAAACTAAACGTTGCATACTAAATAACTACCCTAACTGCCTGCGAATGGGCTTGTTTGGGTTAATACATTGGACCCATGTTGCAGACATACTAAACTGACCCAAATACTAAATACAATAAAAGTATTATATACTTAACTAAAGTCTTAACATAAACAATAAACTTTGATCTAAATTAATTAGAGGCTAACATTCTCCCCCCTAATAATTTAGCATCAAAACCTTCTGAGTTTCTTCCTGGTCTTTCAAACAATGACATCAAAGTCATTGTTGTCTTGGCTACTTGTGTCCATCTTCATCATCATCCAATCTAACACCAAACTTGTTGTTCTCTTGTTCATTCCATGTGCTCCATCCTTCAATGTCTTATCCTTCTGGCCTGGTAGGTCCTTGACTGCTACAACATTGCTAGTTTCACCCACTTCCATTGGCTTTTCATCCCAAGGCACTTGAGCAGTTTCATGGTATATCACAATTAAATTAATGAACCTCCTATTGCAATCTGTTATTACCTTACTATCTTCACTTGTTGGACCATCTTCATTCTTTGATGGCTTTTGTTGGTTTGTTGTCTGATCATCAACGTACTATCATCACAACATCACGACCTTGTCCCCATCATACTCATACATCTTCATCTTTGGCATCATTGTCTTTGTCAACCATCATGGTTGTAGGGTTCCTCATGAACCGGGGTTTCAAGGTTGGTTTTTTCTTTTCGATCTCTTATTAACAAACTGTGTTCATTCTTTCTTTGTAACAAAACGCATCCATGTTTTCTTCTTCTCCTTTCTTTCTATTCTTTCTTGAATCTGCCCCTACCACCGGTCTTTGGTGGTAACCGTCTAAACCGTCTCTCTTATCTTTCTTTATCTTCATCGTCATTCATGGCAGATTCTTGAGTGTGTTGTTTGATCCCTTTCTCTGATACCATTGTTTCACAGGTTTTGTGACATGATTCCAGGATCGAATGATCCAAACAACAACATGTACAATCATCATGAAAGGAGTAATAAAAGGAAAAACACAGAAGAAGGTTTGAACCTTTTATAACTGATATATAAAAACGTGAAAAGGTTGAATGTTTACAAAGAATTCTATCCCTATATATACTTATTGAATCGTTGCCTACAAGAGACATGTCGATTCATCAATAACCGTTGCAACCCTAAACTAAACGTTGTGTTAGTGCAAACGTTACGACGTTTAATCTATACAATGTCTTTATGTTTTAATGATGACAAACACGTAACTTGTAATACATAATGTAAAGTGCACAAGTTACTTGTTCACACATAGATCGGGCCAAGCATACAAGTATTATACTTATGGACTTACTTAATTGGATCGGCTAAATGGATCGGGCCAAGCATACAAATAAGCCCATTCGGGGCCCAATAATAACCGGCCCAACAAGGCCCATCAAGACCTCCTAAATGCTTCTAGAACATGGAGGGAAAAGGAAAAATTCAAAATTCAAATTTTGAATTTAGGAGGGAAATGGATGGAATATTCTTTGAGATATTTTTTATGCTAAGGAATATTCTTTGGCATATTCCTTATGCTTTGGAATATTCTTTGGCATATGCCTTATGCTATGGAATATTCTTTGGCATATTCCTTATGCTTTGGAATATTCTTTGGCATATTCCAAGATGCTTTACTTGGTCTCCAAGGGTGAAGCCTATAAATACCATGCACATGTTCATCATTCAAGGTTGATCATCCAAGAAAGAAAAACACACACAAGTAGTTTCATCTTGTAACTAGACTAGGAAAATGTAAGCCTAGAGTCTCATTGTAATAGGGAAGATTCGGACGATCTATAAGTCCGTAGGTGATTGTGTGTAGATTAGGTCAATTCGTATGTCTAGTATGTGAAGGCTTGGTTCGGGTGAAGAACCAAGTGTGTCAAAGAGTGAAGGCTTGGTTTGGGTGAAGAACCAAGTATGTTATTCGTGTGAAGGCTTGGATTGGGTGAAGATCCAAGTATGACTTAGTGTGAAGGCTTGAGTCGGGTGAAGATTCAAGTGAACGGGAGTGCTCGTTCGTGTGAAGGCTTAGATCGTGTGTCGATCTAAGTGGGACAAGAGTGCTTGTTCGTGTGTCCACGTGGGCCTTGGTAGATTGGTTCTAGCTAGGATTAGGACTCGACATTCCGCTTAGTGTCGCTAAACTTGGTGTAAGCTTGTGTACGGTTTGTTCCGCCATAAAGGAGCATGTTGATTAGTGAAGTAACTCTCGAGTGTGGTACTCGGGGAGTGGAGTAGGACGAAGAGGTGCTTCATGCCGAACCACTATAAATCTCCGTGTCCGGTTTGCGTTTTCTTTTCCTTACTCTTTACTTTTATTCTTGCATTTATCGCTTTATATCTATCCTTGCAAATATGTGTTGATTGTTGCTTATATTTTCATGATGATTGATTGTGTTATAGTTACAAGTTAATATTGTAATTGTGTATATAACTATATGATATAGTCTAATAGATTATTATTCACCCTTCTCATATTGAGTTTAACTTAATAGATAATTTGATACAAAACATTTTAAGATTTTAAGAAGGAAAACTTTAATTGAAGATTTTGAAACAAACCTTTTATAAACGAAGAAGAGGGAAAACTATTCAACCCCCCTTCTAGTTTTCCACAATTGGTACCAGAGCCACGTCGCTCTAATTTTCAAAACAAATGGTTTTAAAAATTGAGTATGATCCATGTATCAAATTACCCATTAAGGAGAATTAAATATGAAAAGTGTTTTGTTGATTAACTTGTATTAGTTTTGATATTATATACACTAATTATACTAGCTCGAGATAAGATTATGCTTAAAACAAGTGTTATATGTTCGTTATTAAAATCAGAAAGTTACACACCTTTCCACAAAGTCAGAAAACAATTTTTTGCAAAAAAATGTAATTTTGAGTACCAGATGGGCGGCCCCCTTAATTGTCTGGGCGGCCCCCTTAAATATTTAAGGGGTCCGCCTGTCTGTTCGCAGTTTTTTTTCAGAAACTTTGAAAAATCATATAAAAATAACCGTAACTCCGTAGAAGTCGTGCCACCCGGCATTTTAAAGGTAATTGAGTCTACTTTCATTTAAAAATACTTACAAGTAATCATTACAAACTTAAATATGTCAGAAAGTTAAAATACTACATGGTGGTCAAAAATTTGAGTCTTGTTTTAACGTAAAACTTGTATTTTACCTTTTCCTTCGAGTCGGGCATTCCTAGTCGGTATATCTTTGAAAAATTAAGTATTTATGCTTTCAAAATATTGATCTTAATTAAATTTTAAAATGAGTAAGAAACTATTTTATTTTCAAATAAAATCGAGCTAAGTAAACATTGGTATATATAATACACAAAACAACGACAAGTGTTTTATATGCTATGTGAACTCATTTGTGATTTTATTTTGTTAATAGAGGATACTAGATAATCGTTGCTATTTGTAATTTAGCTATTTGAATATCTTAGCATATGTGTCATGTACTCTATTAGTTCTTAGCTAGTTGTCCGTTTTTGCTTAACTAGATCTTATGCTAAATTTCTTGCGTTAAGTTTGCATAATTAGTCTTGCATTGCATATAGGTATAGATGGCTTAATGTTACTTAAACATCTTGTAAATGAAGTTAAATCTAGTTACCTAAATATTTCAAACAATCTAATATATTTTCAACAAACGCTTAAATATTTTTAACAAATTACCTTGTTTTACCTTAAGTTGTTTAATAAGAGAAATTGAATTATTGTAAAACATTAGTAGTTATATAAAAGAAAAGATATTTTCAAAATCTAAGTGTGTTCATAATAAGTAAAAATGAAGAGTCTTTCACATAAACAAAACATATAACAATCATGAAATAATAAGTCAACTTTCAATCATTCACTAATAAATAATCTTAGGATTAATGGAACACACTATCAAAATGTTAATTTATTTCAAATGAGTGTCCGTGAGGGTCAAGAAAGATCTTGATATTATATCAATTCGTTATTCAAATTATAGTTGATATATTTATCAAATCTAATTGACACATTTTTTAGTGTGGACAAGAAATTGGATTGCTATTTGTTTAGCTTCAAGATTATATCAAATTACAACAAAAGATATAGTCTTGAATCTACATACTCAATCACACTAGATTGATATTAAAATAGTTATATCCTTTGTAGATGAAAAGAGTATGCATTGGATCATAACTCACACTTGTGTTGATAATGTCATATTGAATCTACTTGTCCAATAATTGTGTTCCAAATATTAGAATAACATTTTAAATACATTTATAAAATATACAATGAAGTAGGATTGACAACTTGGATGTTTCATCCGAAATATTCAAGCAATTTACATTGTAATGCAATGGATAAATGTGTCATATCCGAAAAACCAAACATGAGCAAACTAACAACATATGTAAACTTTGCTCACACTACTTAAAATCATCACTTCAAGATAAAATACATATTTAAGAATAATACACACTATATATTCTATGTATTTCATTTTCTTTGTAGCATGAATGGTTGTGTTACAAGATAATGCACTACACTTTCCTTTTTGAAATAATATAAGTTATTAGAATTGAAAAATAACTTGTCACAATCCATAAACAAATAATTTTGTTTCAAATACTAGTTAAATTATGATATATAACATTGGCAAAAATCATAGAAAATAATATTTGCTTTAGAATATATAAATGTCTAGTTTTGATATCATTTGTGAATCACAATCTCATTTAAGATAAATAATCTTAATGAGATTCATTTTTCAAGATATGCCAAGGAGCATTCTTAAATCAAGCACATTTATTTAATCAAGTAATATGCCATCAAAACCAAATAACAGGTTAATCATGAACAAAAGATTAAAACTTTGCGTTTACTCTTATCTAAACATTTAACACATCTCTATTGGGATAGTGAGTAAAATATATCATGTAGACTTACCTTCATTAAAACATGATGTTTGAGTCACATTAAGCCAAGCATTAGTGAATCAAGCAAACTTCATATTTGGTACTCTTCGATAGGTAAATTTAGGAACTCAATTTCTTCTAAAAAGAGAATGACTACTGGAGAATCTATTGACTAGAAATTCAATTTAACCTAACGGTTGAATTGCTTCTATGTGAGAAGTTGGGTGTGTGTAACCCGTAAAAATGGTCGTGTTTAGCCTGAATTGAGCACCACTAGTAATAGTCTCATACTCATTCTCCAACTTGATTAAATTGCTCTTCCTAAATATACCTAACGCTAGTTTACTTTTATGAACTTTGTTTCTCATTAGATGCTTTCATTCCTAGATTTATGGCATATCTCATATATGTTATTTCTAGATGATTATTTGTTCCTATGTGATTTGATTGTATGCCTTTACATGGTTTACTATATATGTATCATTCATCTAGGTATATTTTTCTTACCTTTAGATCCTACACCCTCATTTCATGAGAACCTTAGTGTCATAATCCGATAGGTCATATTAGTCTCAAAATATATTCGGATGAGCATGAATTTAATGGGAAGGGAAATCACACTCACTCACATATATCCTTCTACCTCACACCCAAAACCGAGTCATCCTTTGTACTACCAATATCGAGTCATCCACCTTTTCCATGTCCTCAAAGAAACCAAGAATCAATACCATACCTCCTAAACCACTCCTCATTGAGTTAACACAAGACAACACCATCAACTCAAGAAACCTCTACCTCCTCCATACCATCATCATCATCACAAATCAATGACTATATCAACACCCACTTGTCACCTCCATCAAGAACCACCATCTCCAACAAAAACTTGTCATCATACCATCAAAACAACTCTTCATTGACCTTACTAATGAAGACGACACCACTCCATCCATCAAAGAATATATCAACTCACAATTGTCTCCACCACCACCTCCTACCCAAGAAATTCCTTCCTTGAACATCACTCTTCCGCTGCCACCTAGTCATCTCCACTTGATCCTCATTTCCCATCTTCACAAGAAGATTCAACCATGTCACCATTCCCTACATTCTACTAAGTACGCCATCACCACCAAAACTTAAATCCCTGAAAGTCAAGTGAATTTCTTTATGAAATGCATCCTTTCCACTTTCTAGCAAGTGAAGAACACAAAGAAGATATCCAAGCTTCAAGTGTTGTCAAGTTATCACCACCTCATCCAAGTGAATTTCATTACGAAATGAGTCATTTCCACTTTCTAGCAAGTGAAGAACACAAAGAAGATATCCAAGCTTCAAGTGTTGTCAAGTTATCACCACCTCATCCAAGTGAATTTCATTACGAAATGCGTCATTTCCACTTTCTAGCAAGTGAAGAACACAATGAAGAAATATAAGCTTCAAGTGTTGTCGACTCATCACCACCTCATTTCACATATCCACCTTCGGTCGTCAACCAACAAAACACCTAAAAATCCCATGATTCCTTATCATCCACCCTTGTCAAACGATATATTAATCTAAACCATAATTGTCAACCCTTTGTCATCACCTTCCCTTTACATTCACGCTCATCCCTCCTCATTCTCCTACATTTTCCTAGGTTCTAATCTTTGCATTAGGTTCTAATTTTTTTTTTGGGATTTAGGTTGTTGTTTTTTAAAACAATAATTGCATGTGTCATATTTTTAGTGCATATACCTATTACGTCCATATATTGTTCCCCTATTAGTATCATGCATATATCTATCATCATCATTATATATAGTTGCACTTTTCTACTAACTTTGTTTTGAAGGATTACTTCATCGCTCGACTCTTTGGTAGCCAAAACTAGTTTTGAGCATACACCAAGGGGGAGCATTTGTTGTTTTAAACTAACCCTTGATGTAGGTTAAGAAGGATGCAATAAGCTAGGGGGAGCTTATGGATATGCTAAAGTCAATAAGGATGCAATGAGCTAGGGGGAGCTTGAAAGTAGTTGGGTACTTAGTTCGGAGTTTGTTAAACAATGGCGTTAGGAGCAAGGCTTCACTAGGATGACGCATGCTCAATTCTTTTAATGATGGGGTTCGGGATTTTCTAATACTTTAGGGGATCATCTTTCATTCTATTTACTCAAGTCTTCCTCAAGCCATCTACATTAGGGGACACCTTTTTGCTTCGACAAAAGGGGGAGAGACGAGTGTAAACTAGTAACTTATACACTTTACTATGAGTTACGGTTTACATATTTGTCATCATCAAAAAGGGGGAGATTGTTAGTGCAAACGTTACGACGTTTAATCTATACAATGTCTTTATGTTTTAATGATGACAAACACGTAACTTGTAATACATAATGTAAAGTGCACAAGTTACTTGTTCACACATAGATCGGGCCAAGCATACAAGTATTATACTTATGGACTTACTTAATTGGATCGGCTAAATGGATCGGGCCAAGCATACAAACAAGCCCATTCGGGGCCCAATAATAACCGGCCCAACAAGGCCCATCAAGACCTCCTAAATGCTTCTAGAACATGGAGGGAAAAGGAAAAATTCAAAATTCAAATTTTGAATTTAGGAGGGAAATGAATGGAATATTCTTTGAGATATTTTTTATGCTAAGGAATATTCTTTGGCATATTCCTTATGCTTTGGAATATTCTTTGGCATATGCCTTATGCTATGGAATATTCTTTGGCATATTCCTTATGCTTTGGAATATTCTTTGGCATATTCCAAGATGCTTTACTTGGTCTCCAAGGGTGAAGCCTATAAATACCATGCACATGTTCATCATTCAAGGTTGATCGTCCAAGAAAGAAAAACACACACAAGTAGTTTCATCTTGTAACTAGACTAGGAAAATGTAAGCCTAGAGTCTCCTTGTAATAGGGAAGATTCGGACGATCTATAAGTCCGTAGGTGATTGTGTGTAGATTAGGTCAATTCGTATGTCTAGTATGTGAAGGCTTGGTTCGGGTGAAGAACCAAGTGTGTCAAAGAGTGAAGGCTTGGTTTGGGTGAAGAACCAAGTATGTTATTCGTGTGAAGGCTTGGATTGGGTGAAGATCCAAGTATGACTTAGTGTGAAGGCTTGAGTCGGGTGAAGATTCAAGTGAACGGGAGTGCTCGTTCGTGTGAAGGCTTAGATCGTGTGTCGATCTAAGTGGGACAAGAGTGCTTGTTCGTGTGTCCACGTGGGCCTTGGTAGATTGGTTCTAGCTAGGATTAGGACTCGACATTCCGCTTAGTGTCGCTAAACTTGGTGTAAGCTTGTGTACGGTTTGTTCCGCCATAAAGGAGCATGTTGATTAGTGAAGTAACTCTCGAGTGTGGTACTCGGGGAGTGGAGTAGGACGAAGAGGTGCTTCGTGCCGAACCACTATAAATCTCCGTGTCCGGTTTGCGTTTTCTTTTCCTTACTCTTTACTTTTATTCTTGCATTTATCGCTTTATATCTATCCTTGCAAATATGTGTTGATTGTTGCTTATATTTTCATGATGATTGATTGTGTTATAGTTACAAGTTAATATTGTAATTGTGTATATAACTATATGATATAGTCTAATAGATTATTATTCACCCTTCTCATATTGAGTTTAACTTAATAGATAATTTGATACAAAACATTTTAAGATTTTAAGAAGGAAAACTTTAATTGAAGATTTTGAAACAAACCTTTTATAAACGAAGAAGAGGGAAAACTATTCAACCCCCCTTCTAGTTTTCCACACGTTGCATACTAAATAACTACCCTAACTGCCTGCGAATGGGCTTGTTTGGGTTAATACATTGGACCCATGTTGCAGACATACTAAACTGACCCAAATACTAAATACAATAAACGTATTATATACTTAACTAAAGTCTTAACATAAACAATAAACTTTGATCTAAATTAATTAGAGGCTAACACACCATGCACAATTTGTTCATCGATAATGGCATAAGCAATTGGCAATATATTATTGTTAGCATCATTCGTTACATCAACAAGTAGCTTCCTCTTGTAAGAACCCTTCAAACGAGCACCGTCAATAGAAATAATAGGTGGACATAAACGGAATGTATTAATAGCAGATCCAAATGCTCAAAAAATATAGTTAACTGTAACAACATTCGGTGAGCTATTGGATTATGAAACTATTTCACAACGGTATTAGGATTTGAAGCTTCCAAAGATGCAATGTACTCCGGTAACATAGCAAAGTTACTCACCCGTGTTCCGTGTAGGGTCTCTATAGCTTTTCATATACTATGCCACGCCTTCCAATAAGAAACATCAACATTCGACTTATTTCTTATATCCGCTTGAATATTTTTCACCGGATATTGAACTTCTTTTTCGATTGAGTGGAGGGTGTAAAAAGCAACAATTTCTGAATTCAAATTTATGTTATTATTACCGATGCATGATCCAAAGTAGTTGTCTACATCCACCCAAAGAGTAATTTTCCACATATGATGATTTTTCTTTTTAATTGCACGAATATACCATGCATAGTTGGGTGTATACTTAGCCATACTTGAACTTTCTGTTTGTCTTGGTGGACACTCTTGCACTATGCTACACATTTGAGACTTTTACTTTCAAGTACTTTATACTCCCTAATAGGCGATCGACCAAAGTGTTATAACCTTTTTGACTTGTTTCCTATTTTCAAATTGCATTTCAAGTCAAATTTTATTTTTTAATTCATTCCGAACATCTATATGAACCTTGTCATCAACGTAATCATCTGATGCATCGCCAACATCATTTATAAACCCATTACACCTTGAGAGTGTGATTGAACTGCAGCTTCGCTCCCATCATTTGAGTCATCTCCAACGTCACTCTTTGATTCGTTGTTATCTTCACGCTAGAAGAAGGGAACAAGATAAAATGAAAATTAATGAAATGTAAGTAACTAATCGACTCTGAAATTTGCTCTGCAATGCCTGATGTATGCTTATATTAAAGGGTGTCTAAATAACTTATTAGCAACCTATGGCATTTTAGTCTAAGAAAACTATAAGGAAAGTATAGGCTTTGTTTCACAACACCTTTTTATATATTTTACAGTTGCACGCGGGTTATGGAAGATGATTTCAAATTGTGGAAGTTAGGCGACTATCCTAAGGTTCTCAACAGCCTGTTATCATGGAGTGATTCGGGTTGATCCCCATAACTTGGCCAAAATGGGTCTTGATTCCAAACCACTATTTGGATCATTTGGCAATATTGAAATCGTGTTTGCTATGACGTTAAACCACCGCGTAAAGACACCTTTTAAGACATTATGATTCATTCTTCATGGATACTCCATAGGAATAGGAACATTAGTCCTTTTTTATGATTATTTTATTTTATTTTATTTTATTTTATTTTATTCTTTTAGAACAGCTAGGTTAGTACATATATAGTTAGTGTAGTTAGTGAGAGTCCACTCTCATACTCTACATTGGATAAAATGTTTGTAACTACCATGTTTGTTTCTTTTGCCAGCTAGTCTCTTGCTAGTTTTTGTGTAATAATATTGTTGTTCAAAAAGAAAAGATAGATGATTAGAAATGAAGTGATAATTTAGTAATAATTACGATAAGGTAAACCCTAAATATTGAAGAATGGGCTAAGCTCCAGCTAGAGCTTGGTCTTACTTCACTGTCGAGAAACAAAAGAAGACTTCCATCTCCAAGTTTAACTCAGGCGTAGCTCCCTTCTTCTTCTTTTTTTTTTTTTTTTGGGTGGGTGGGAGGGGGGCTAAACATATATGCTAATAGTACGCTTAGCTCACATATTCATTTAACGTTAAATTGACTACCATATAATGTATGCTTTTACACAAAAAGTTGTTGGTGAGAATCCTAATAAGCAGGGGCGGAGCCACCTTGCAAGTGGTGGGGGAAAGGCCCCCAACAAAGCTTCACCGGAATAGCAAAATTAGTAAGAAAAATGGTTAAATTTTTTGCAAAAATCAGTGGTGCCCTCAACTCAGAAATTTGAGTGCCCTCTTCAAAAAGAAAAAACATCAATTGAATCTTCGATTTTTTTTCTACTGCACATTCTGAAATGGTAGAAAAGGGAAAAGGAGGTTGAAGATGAACATTGGGAAGTTCAAATGATAGAAAAAGGAAAAGGAGGGTGGATGTAAAGTTAATAATATTGGGAAGTGAACATTGAATATAATAAAATTTCTACCCAAATAAATAGTGTACTTTATTTATGTTACTGTATTTTAGTACTACCTCCGTCTCAAAATTATTGTCCACAGACAAAAAACACACAGTTTTAGAAAAGTATTAACTTTACAGCTTTCTCTCTCTTACTTTTTACACAGACAAAAGACAGTTTTACCCTTATTCAATTAATTTTCAACTTCTTTAAAGTTTGTAATAATAACTACAAATAAGGGTAATATGGTAAACTTAATCTATATTTCCTATCCATTTATAGAAGTGGACAACTAATTTGGGACAACCGAAAAATGAAAGATGGACTATAAATATGGGACGGAGGTAGTAATTTATTCCCTATTGTGATGCAACGTTATTTTAGTATTCATAAGCTACAAAAGATTTATTTTTAAATTGAGAATCTTAATCTTTGTTATAATGTTATTGTTTTAGTTTTAAATTTCAAGCTCAAGTCGACAAGTCCTATTCAAAAAAAAAAAAAAAAAAAAAAGGCTTTGGGTTAGCATCTTAACAAAAAACATTCATGTTAAAATTTACAAGCATGTATGAGTGATTTATAACTATATAATTACTTGATACAAGTGTAGACACTCTTAGTTCTTGTGTTTCTTATTTTTGGTTGCGTGTTTATATATTATAAGTAAATATAGATTACAATTCATTAAAAAAAAGAATATAGATTACAAGTCGAGTTGATCTTATTTAAAATGAACTCAGTGAAATTGTTTTATCATGTGACATACATCGCTCGTTTAGTTGGTGTTAAAAGAAGTCTTTTTTGCATTTAATGTAACCGATCCGACCCGACCGACCCATTTTGAACTTTACTATAAAAAAGTTCGGCCCATTATCTAAACATTCTTGTCTATCGTTGCCCCCTTCGATTAAATTCTCTGGCTCCGCCACTGCTAATAAGTATTAAAATCCTCCCTTATGTGTGTTTTCTTTCATGTTATATGCATGCCTTATTTGTTAATGAATGCAAATATATCATCTCTGTGCTTGGACGTTTCAAGACAGGGTACCCTGGCACAATCTCTTGCTCAATGTTATAAAAAAATGTACAATTAAAAATGCTTACGATGGCATTCAAACTTGCCCTGTTATCAATATCTATATTTCCGTTACACATCTTATACAATTGTTCTAGCCATTTATACTTTATAGGCACAGAGAGTTGTTAATTTCTTTATTGAATAAGGCTCAAAGTTGTTATATCTACGTTGAACTAGACTTTTATTTGTTACTAGGCAATCGGATGTTATTTCTATGTGTGATATGCGTCTAGTAGTTTATTCACCGGGTATAGAAACCCTTTACCCAAAAAAAATAAGTGTCTAGTTATATAATTGGTTCGATACATGTTGAATAGATGTCATAGTTTATTCACCAGGTATAGAAACCCTTTACCCAAAAAAAAATAAGCGTCTAGTTATATAATTGGTTCGATACATGTTGAATAGATGTCATAGTTGTTATTCAGCTATTGAGAAGAGAGAGGAAGAGAGAGAGAGAGATAAGGAGAAATTTGCGTGAAATTATGTGAGCGAAACATAAACATTGTGCTTTGATATCACATAGAGATGACCATTTTCATTCATTTGACATGAGTTTGGGCTTGAAATCAAGTCTGTTACAATGGTTGAAAACTTGAAAACAATATTTCTTCCCTTCAATCAATCACACATACATAAAAATATCTTATCACAGATAGAAGATTTACTCTTGTTTTTACCAAGATATGAGAATTCAAATACTATCGGAGACGTACGTATTGACCATGGAAGTTAATATGCAAGAAACCATTAACGAAATCAAGCGGAAAATTGAGAATTTTCTTGGTGTTCCCATGTCTTCGCAAACTCTTAGTGTATGTGATTGGGAACTACTAGATGGCCTTGACCTAGAAGATTATCCAATTGTCACTGAAGGTACTAACATTGATCTCACAATCAATCATTCTCCATCTCTAGAAAACCGTAGACAAATCCAAATCACTGTTAAGTTTTCTTCCAGAAAGCACAACATAGAGGTAGATAAAACAGAAACAGTAGGAAGTCTAAAAGAAAAGATCCATATTATAGACGGGACGCCTATTAAGCAAATGACGCTTTTCTTTTTAGGAGTGGAGATGGAGGAGGATTTTCGCAATCTGAGTGACTATGGTGTTGGTGAGTTCTCTGAAATCGTTGTCTTTCTAAAGACAATGAGTCGATCGGTGGCCGAGCCTCCTTCTCGTAAGCTAGGCTTTGTGGTGCAAACTTCCTCGGCTCTACTTAACTCGACATGCATCCCATTGGAGATGAAGGACTCGAGCACTGTCAACGAATTAAGAGAATTACTTCTTACTAAAAAATTACTACCATTGGATGATTACATATTCATTCATAAACAAAGGATCATGAGAGAAAATTGTAGCCTCCGTTGGCATGGATTGGAAAATGGTGATTATCTCTACATATTCAAAGGGACCGTCAGCCGTGGGTAGTTTTCTACATCAGAACTCTTACATAATAATGTATGTATCGTCATATTGCTTTGTATTATATACATATTTTGGAAGCCATAGATCCAATTTCGATTGATCAAAATCTTTATTCGGTTGCTTAACATGAAGCATATTTGTCTAAGGATCTGCTAAATTGATTTAAATTTGCTCTTATTTATATAAATTTCCAAATTAAGTTCAAGTTATTTACATGTTTCATGCGAGTTTAAATGTAAATTAAAGGGTTCATTTGTATTAAGATAAGGAGAAACACCATATAGCAAACAGAAATGAATTTTTATCGCAACCAATTAACAACATGAGGAATCTATGAGGTTCAACTGATCAAGGATGTGCATTGTAAGATTGCCGATCGCTTCCAACAGAAACTCAAACATTAAGCCACCTCTGACTCAATTCAGTTTCATAACGGTTGCTTCAATTCAAGGTTAACAATCGATCCTTCTAACAGTTAGACTGTATCTAATGGTAAATTCATATATATTTGAATCAATGGCATCTAGAATAAGTATCATCAAGAACTAGTATACAAAACAAGAGAATAAAACTACAACTATTCCATTGAAAGCTAATTCGACTCACAAGTACTTGAGAGAAACTGACGAGTTAGACCATCCTTAAGGTTATCAAAGAAGAGGTAAATATGAGAACCATCTTGAACACCATAATCAACAAGAGAGACTTCATTTTCGTTCATCAATGTGTTAAACAAAATGAGAATTAGCCGGTCATCCGGGAGCTTTTCTTGAGCTCCAATCTTTTTCTTTAGGTCTAGTACGGTGGCAGTGTCACCAACTTGGACATAGAAGAGTTTTCCCGTCAAGATCTCAACCACCAATCTCATATTTAACAAGCATAAATAAGCTGTAGTGGTGATTGTGATCGTACGATACATGAACAAGCTAATTTCAGAAAGAGAGACTCGTGCAATGCATGAAACATTATCACGTATATTGGATGCATTGTAGGGAAGTTGGTTTTGTTTTAAGTATGACAACGAATATATAACTTGTGACTACATACAATGCTTTTAGTTTACGTTCTGCAAAATGTATTTGGGACTTAATTTTACGTATACGTTAACAAGTTTACGAATTTATATATACGAACAATATGTAGTGCGTGAGAGAAAACTAGTAGAGAAATTGGTGTTGACTATTTGACTGCATATGTTTAGTTATGCCACTTACTAATTGAAGCCATCCATTTCTTTGATCGCTATTATCTTGGAATATTTTTTTATTGTGTTCCATATTGTTTTCGTGTTCATAGCAGGCAGAATGATGTTGTTTGTGTTGGAATTATTACATTATGACACTCATATAAATAAACCAAGTACATCAAAGTGAGCATGAGCGGAAGCAATTATAATAGATCGAATAACATGTAATTAATTAATCATTAATTTAAATAGTAAACATACCGTAGTGATTCTAGCCCGAACAAGAATCAATGCAATCTTCCGGAACCAATGAACCCTAATTAGGGTTAATAAGGATTATAAGAATTACCCCTTACCTTTTTGTAATTCAATCCAAGAATCAAACAATAGTGTGTTTGATTCACGTTCTTGTACACACGTACTAATTCAAGAAAACGTTTATGCAAGTAATAAACACAAAACCCTTTTAAGATGCAAGAAATCGAAACCCTTAGGGGTGTTCGGTTTGAGAATCGACCAAGGAAAAGAAGGAGAAGAAAAACCCAAGTTGTGTGTGTACAAGTTATGAGAAAAACCTACATCTTGGGTTTGCTTATATACTACACATTACTTGGAGCTCAAGGCACAAAGGAGGTGGGTAAACCCCCCTTGCCGATCGGTTTGGAGCCCATAGGGGTGTTCCGGAACCTTCTCTTGTTTCCATGTATTGTCTAGTAATTACTTTCCTAATCTTCGTTTAATAATTAATTAGTCATTAATCAATAATACTAATTATTATTTATTTGTTTTGTGTTTAATAATTAATTATAACATTTTATAAATAATTATTACATTTTCTCTTCATACGTATTGTGTGCAATCCCGTGATCTCAAGTTCGATCCTAACACACGACTATTATTATTTTGTCTATAAAACCAACAGCTCCCACTTAGACATATCATAATAGTGTGATCACATCGGTTAGCGTCTTGCAACACGCCGATGCCTCTAGTACAACTTGAGTAAGGCTCCTGGAAAACCTTTTAATGATTTCTCATTATTATTATCCCTTTGTTTCTAATACCGTGTTAAATAAGGATATGGATCTAGGTCATTCCTTAATTAACCATTCTGTTTCTCGTTTTTTTAGAAATTGACAAGATTATCAAATCTTTTGAACCTTTCATAAAAGACCTTGGGCGTGGCCACGCAAACACCTTGACAACCCTACGAGAGGCCCAGCAGTATTAAACTCCAAAAATTAATTTGAAGGAACAAATTCTTTATTGATTACAAGCAAAACACACAAACTTTGTAACACTTCCGAAAACAACCCTTATGACTACCAGTTACGTATAGCGTTAAGTTGTTCCACAAAAATGTACTACATTCATGACCGTTATCTTGTATCTCAAGTCTAAGGATAACTTCTTATGATTTACTTAATGACAAGATCCATAAAGTTACATCATATAATTGGGATAAGTCCTATATTCAGTATATCGAATATCGTCTGAAATGACATGTCTACGCATCAATATACTTTAAGTATATTATATCAATTTCAGATTTGTCTTAATTTAATAATATTCCCATATTATTAACTGACAACGGACAATTTAAAATAACCTTTATTCATGGATTTAAACATGCAAAAATAGGACAACAATAATTAACAAATAGAAATAAACATACCAACATACTTTATTTCATTAAAATAATAATTGTTTACAATATCCTTTATCCAAATACTAATCACAGTTATGCATGAAACTACTAGCTAATTTAAGTCCAATTCCATTGGCTAATTCATTAAGCTTCTCTTTCGCCAGAGCCTTAGTGAACGGATCAGCTAAGTTATCATCTGTGTGAACTTTCAGCAGATTTATTTCACCTTCGTCAACCTTTTCACGAACAAAGTGATACTTCCGTAGAAAATGTCTGGTGCCTCTCATGACTCCAGGTTCATTGGCAAATATGATTGCAGCAGAATTGTCACAATACATATTAATAGGTAATTCAATTGAAGGCATAACACCAAGCCCAGAAACGAATTTCCTAATCCAAACAGCCTCCATAGCAGCTTCTGAAGCAGCAATGTATTCAGCTTCTGTTGCAGACATCGCAATCGTACTCTGCTTCTTGCTCCTCCAGTCTACAGCTCCTCCATTGATAACAAAGACATAACCCGTCTGAGACTTCGAATCATCTTTATTACTTTGAAAGGATGCATCACAGAAACCTGTAACACAAAGTTCTGCAGATGGATTTCCACCATATACCAAAAACATATCTTTTGTATTCCTTAAATACTTAAGAATATGCTTAACAGCAATCCAATGTTTTTCACCTGGATTCTGTTGAAATTGACTGGTAATATTTTGAGCAAACGCCACATCTGGCCTTGTGCACTTAACCGCATACATAATAGATCCTACAGCCGAAGCATAAGGAACTTTACTCATGCGAGCCACCTCAGCAGGTGTTGAAGCACAAAACTCATTACATAAGCCATGTTTTACTTCCATCGGCAAATATCCTTTCTTGGAATTTTGCATATTGAATCTTTTCAATATTTTTTCAATGTAAGCACTTTGACTTAATCCAATTAACCGCCTTGATCTGTCTCTATAGATTTTGATTCCCAGAATGTATGCAGCTTCTCCCAAATCTTTCATAGAAAAGCACTTTCCAAGATATGCCTTAACTTCTTGCAAACTTGGAATGTCTTTTCCCATGATCAATATGTCATCAACATATAGAATTAGGAAAGTTACATTATCACTCCCACTAGCTTTGTGATACACACATGGCTCATCAAGATTTTGAGTGAATCCAAACTTTTTAATTTCAGCATCAAACCTCTTGTTCCATTGTCGTGATGCTTGCTTTAATCCATAAATGGATCTCTTAAGCTTGCAAACACGATTCGGAAAATCTGGATTTTCAAACCCTTCTGGTTGTGCCATATAGATGTCTTCATCTAGATGACCATTTAAGAAAGCGGTTTTCACATCCATTTGTCAAATCTCATAGTCATAGTACGCTGCTATAGCTATGAGAATTCTTATAGCTCTTATGTCTGCTACAGGAGAAAACGTCTCCTCGTAATCTATTCCAAAAGTTTGAGTAAAACCTTTAGCAACTAGACGAGCCTTATAAATGTGTGCATATCCATCCATGTCAGTCTTGATTTTGTAAAGCCACTTACTCCCAACTACCTTGGCACCAGGAGGTAAGTCAACTTCTTCCCAGACTTCATTGTCATGCATGGATTGTATTTCCCCATCCATAGCAGCTTTCCATTTAGCTTTTTGAGGGCTATTAATGGCAGCTCTATAACTAGTAGGTTCATTAAGATCCCCTAGTGTATGCTGATCGACCTCTACATTAAGACATAGACGGTCAGGAGCTTTCACAGATCTCAAAGATCTGCGAATGGGAATTACTTCAACTTCCGGTGGAGGACCCAGACTTTCCAGTTCTATAGGAAGTGTGCTAGTGTTTTCTGAAGGCAATGCATTATTTAGATCATCTTCTAAATCATATACTCTCCCACTGATTTCTTGAACCACAAATTCACTTTCAAGAAAATCACCATATCTTGCTACAAACACTTTGTTCTCAGGTGGGTAGTAAAAGTAGTAACCCATAGTTTCCTTAGGGTATCCTACGAAAATGCATTTTACAGATCTTTGTTGGAGTTTATCTTGTGAGTCACGTTTAACATACGCCTCACAACCCCAGACCTTTAAATAAGACAAGTTCGGAGCTTTTCCAGTCCATATCTCATATGGTGTCTTATCAACCTTCTTGGTGGGAACCATATTCAAAATACGAACAGCTGATTCAAGAGCATAATCCCAAAAAGACAAAGGAAGATTAGTAAGATTATACATTGATCGAACCATGTCCAACAATGTACGATTCCTTCTCTCAGATACACCATTTTGTTGTGGAGTATATGGAGATGTGAGATTCTGGACAATTCCATTCTCAGTTAAGAAATCTTTAAAATCTTGACTAAGGTATTCACCACCTCGATCAGAACGAAGAGCTTTAATCTTCTTTCCCAATTGCAATTCTACTTCTGCTTTGAAAACTTTGAATGTTTCAAACACCTCATGTTTATGCTTAAGTAAATAAACATAACCATAACGGCTGAAATCATCTGTAAAAGTTAAGAAGTAGACAGCACCTCTCCTTGACACATGTCTAAGTGGTCCACATACATCCGTGTGTATCAAACCAAGTAGATCCGAAGCTCTTTCCATATTATTATGAAAAGGTTTCTTCGTCATCTTCCCAGAAATACAAGATTCGCATTTATCAAATGACTCATCATTGATATTATTCAAAAGCCCTTCACGTTGCAGCTTTTGCATGCGAGTCTTGCCTATATGGGCAAGTCTACAGTGCCAAAGGTAAGACGAATTCAAGTCATACTTCATTCTCTTACTTATGTTGTACATCGAATTATTATTATTATTATTGTTGGAAGTCACACAATTATTCATATTAATTTCAAACACACCATTCACAGCAACAGCATTAAAATAAAATACACCATTTAAAGAAACAGAAATTTTATTGCCATCAATAGTATGAGTAAAACCAAGATCCAACAAACATGAAAAGGAAACAACACCTCTAATTATAGAAGGTGCATAATGACAATTGTTTAAACAAAGTACTAAACCCGAAGGTAAAACTAAATCAAACATTCCTATGGCTTCAACTGCTGCTTGTGCTCCATTTCCCACATGCAGAAATTGCTCCCCATAAGCTAGTCTCCTTTCCTCTCTAAACCCCTGCAGTGTATTACAAATATTAATACCACATCCAGTATCATATACCAAGGAATTTATTACACGAGATAAATTAAATAATTCAATGACAAATAAGTTACCTGAAGTGCTGGCGCCCATGTGCCCAGTCTTCTTAACCTTATTGTTTCGCAAGTCATCGAGATAAAGAGGACAATTCCTCTTCCAATGGCCCATCACCTTGCAGTAATGGCATCCTTGATCCTTCTTTGGATTATTCTTGATAGGAGGGTTTTTCTTAGGTTGAGGTGGTTGATAAGCCATAACCTGCTTATTCTTATCAGCCTTCTTCTTTCCTTTACCCTTCTTCTTGTTCGCATTTGGCTTGTTAATTCTACCCCCTTGTATAGCAAGAACTTGGGGCGTAGGAGCCTTTGGTGTCAACCCTTTCTCATAATCAATGAGCAGTGCGTGCAATTCACTTACTGTCTTCCCCACGCAATGCATATTGAAGTTCCTCACAAAACCATTAAAATCCTTGTTAAGGGACCTATTGATTAAGTTCACAGCCATATCATTGTCATAGGGTTTCTTAAGTGTTTGTAGTTGATCCATGAAACTTTTCATCTTCAACACATGAGCACTCACAGGTTCACCATCACCCTGCTTACAACCATGTAGAGCCTCCATCAAATCGTAAATCTCTACATTTGATGGTTTCTCATAGAGTTTCTTGAGTTCATCAATCATGTTCATGGGGAAATACTCTTCAAACTGCCTTTGAAGAGGTGTGGACATCGCCCCTAACATCATTGCGGCCACATCAATATGTTCCTTGCAATCAAGATTCCATTTGGCCTTAGCAGCATCAGTTGCTGCCACGCCTTCAGGTTCAGCAGGACAAGGCGTTTTCAAGATTTCGAGTTGACCAGTCACTCGCAGGACAATCCTTAGTGAACGGTACCAATCATTGAAATTTTCCGAGCCAGTCAATTTTTCTCGTTCAAAATAAGTTTTGAACACAGAACGAAAGTTGGTGTTATCAGTTTGAGCCATTTCTACAGATAAAGAAAGTTCAAAACATTAGTATTTTTGATAATACAATTTTTCAAGAAAATTAAAATACCCAAGGAAAATAAAATCCATAGAATAATCTTGAAAACTAGGATCCTCCATAAACATAGTTTCATCACATTCAGTTGATCTGCTAGTAATGAAAGTATAATATGAGGTAACTTGTCGTACAAGTAATTGGCATAACATTTGTCCAATTCCTAGATATATGGGATTTACAATCACAAAACATTTGTATTGTAAGCATGTTTAGTCCCCATCTTAATGCCTTGAGTCCAAGTCTCACTTCATACTCAATTTAAGTTGTCTAACTTAAAAACTGTAAACTCACAAATCCATCACATCAGTTGATCTGCTAGCAATGAATTTATGAAATTTACCTTTCCATTGCAATCTCGCCAAGTCTCACTTAACGTAAATTACAATTTCAAGTGTTCTTAATTAGATGGCATTCAACTTAATTTTATAAGGGTATTTATATTTTGATGTGATCAAAATAATGTATGAAGAAGCATGCATACAACTTCATAACATTGGTTTTACAAAACATTTTTTATTACCAATTAGCTAAGAGTAAAATAACAAAGTTTTGATTGAGGTATCGGGTTCACCAATTAAAGAATAGCCATCAATTATCGTCCACTATATCGTACTTTTGCTTAAGCCCGAAAGCTTAGTGTTTCGGATAATCATTGTGGAATTGTGGATTATTCACCCTTAAGATGACAATGTACATGTAATGGTTGTTCGGTAAGTCTAATTTACACACAAACGAGCGTTAAGACATGAATGTTGTCTATCTAAGGCCACAATTTAATGTGATGCCATCCTTATACCCATCTTGTAGTGTGTAAACTTCGGTCGAGCCTATTTAACCATTACGTACAAAAACATCAATCAACCAATCCTTTGAAATTTTAACTCTTAAAAACCAAAACAATTTCGCCATTATTTAGTCCGTATTATTTTTTCTATTCAAAAAATTACCCTTTTCGTTTATATAAACATGTCTAACACAATAAATAAACAAAACAAGTAATATACAATAAAAAAAATAAAACAACTAAATAAACTCATATACATAATCATAACAATTAAATATGTATAAAACATGTAGCCACATGCAAATCTTATTCAAAAGTCCTATTAATAATCAAATCTAGGCGTATAACGTATTAATTCAATTAGGGCTTTCTTTTTCTTAGAAAAAGAGCCACATACATCGATAAATCGATTGCGTAAGCCAAAATTAAATAAATACCACATAGCACATAATTGATTACTTAATATTGGAGTCTTCCCCAATTCGACATCTATTAAAATTTACATGTTTTAATATAACTTAACCATTAATCCATATAAACAATTTAAACAATTTAAATTATAACACAATAAAAATCCATGCAAATATGCACTTTTTCATGGATTTAGCTTAACAATTAACACATTGCACCAAGATCGTTTACTAAAACGCATAACAATTACATGACATCTTAGAGTTTCTAATTAGATTTTATAAAAAAATAAAAGCAAAACCCTAAAAACCCCTTAGGTCATTCGACCCAAAAATTAGGGTTAGGGTTAAAAACATAAACCCTAAAAAAAACATGTAACTATACGAATCAAAATCCAATTTTTATGCGTTGCGATAATTAATTACACATTATAACGGCTCTAGATGCCACTGTTGGAATTATTACATCATGACACTCATATAAATAAATCAAGTACATCAAAGTGAGCATGAGTGGAAGCAATTATAATAGATCGAATAACATGTAATTAATTAATCATTAATTTAAATAGTAAACATACCGTAGTGATTCTAGCCCGAACAAGAATCAATGCAATCTTCCGGAACCAATGAGCCCTAATTAGGGTTAATAAGGATTATAAGAATTACCCCTTACCTTTTTGTAATTCAATCCAAGAATCAAACAATAGTATGTTTGATTCACGTTCTTGTACACACGTACTAATTCAAGAAAACGTTTATGCAAGTAATAAACACAAAACCCTTTTAAGATGCAAGAAATCGAAACCCTTAGAGGTGTTCGGTTTGAGAATCGACCAAGGAAAAGAAGGAGAAGAAAAACCCAAGTTGTGTGTGTACAAGTTATGAGAAAAACCTACATCTTGGGTTTGCTTATATACTACACATTACTTGGAGCTCAAGGCACAAAGGAGGTGGGTAAACCCCCCTTGCCGATCGGTTTGGAGCCCATAGGGGTGTTCCGGAACCTTCTCTTGTTTCCATGTATTGTCTAGTAATTACTTTCCTAATCTTCGTTTAATAATTAATTAGTCATTAATCAATAATACTAATTATTATTTATTTGTTTTGTGTTTAATAATTAATTATAACATTTTATAAATAATTATTACATTTTCTCTTCATACGTATTGTGTGCAATCCCGTGATCTCAAGTTCGATCCTAACACACGACTATTATTATTTTGTCTATAAAACCAACAGTTTGAACAAGTTTAACGATGTAAATTTACGACACGTACAAATAATTTGAAGTTGACAAATGGTCGGTGCGGCGTTTGTATTAGTTATAACGATTTGCATAAGAATGAATAAAGTGTTACAAGTATCATTAAACCACTCTACTCGATCTAGAGAAAACTTTCTATGTCTACTTGAATTCCAAGTATTAGAATAAAGCTAAGCATCTTATACGTAGGGGTGACAATTTTTTACACGAAGCCGACATTAAGTTAAACAGGTTTAAATTGAGGGTAAACATGTTTTGGTCAAAAACATAAATGGGTCGTGTTTAAGTTTAGCAAGTATTAAACAGGTTCACGAGTAGAACTGTTTAACTTGTATCTTAAAAGTAAGACATACAATTTAGATTTAGATTTAAATGTAATTTGTTACATAACTAATATGACATTTAGTTACCATTATAACTTTATTATTATTGAAATTGTTGTATAGTTCTTTATATATATTTTTTAAGTTAGTATATCATTTTTGAAATTAAACTAGTAAATCGACAAACCACCGATTTTCTTTACTACTTGACCTATTTACTTAAACAAATTAAATGAGTAACAAAGGTGTTATACATTTTTGGTTTAGGGTTGAGTTTGTTAACACGATTAATAAACGGTCGTGTTTGGGTGGAGGGTATACCAACCCGCCAACCTGCGAACCCGAATAAATCAACTCGAACATGACTCGATTGACACCCCTAATTATTCGGCATCTTTATAGAGAAGAACATGTTGTTTCTTAATCTCCAAACGAACCAAGTGGTGGTTTGAATGACCACATTAAGCTTACCCCGCGAATTCTTAATGGTGGTCTTTTCAACACTGACAAAAAATTACAAACGCCTAGTGAAACCATGATCGTGATTTTGTGGGATTTCCAATATACATACGAACTCAGGGTCCATTTGTTTATAGGTGGGTTTAGGATTCGGATTTAGTTTTGGATTAAAATTAAGATTTGGGATTTGAATTTGAATTTGATGTAGGAGAAACAAATATATATATATATATATATATATATATATATATATATATATATATATATATATATATATATATAGAGGTCGGTTCTTGAAAAAAATTCACTTTGATAGAAAAGTGAGAAAAGTGTACAAATCACCCCCTCTCCTTCCCCTCCTTTTTTTTCTTTAACTCAAAGGACCTGATTGTAACTTCCTTTATTTTATAAGGTGTGTTCCCCCTTCCCTTCCTTTTGTCCAGGGGCCTATTCTGTAACTTTTCATTTTTTCCATGCTTAGCATATTATTTACGCCCTTTATATTTCTTAGACAGTTTACGTGAGAGTCTTATTTTTTATTTGTTCCGTTGTAGTTCCACAAGTGGAATTTGAACACCAGATCTTCAGGTTAGTTAGACAAACTTGACTAACAATGATTAAACATATGTTGCAACCTATTGAATTTTCAATTCTTACTAGACAATGACAACATTATAATACTATATAGGTAAAAGACATCAAATTTGACGGTGTATCCAATATATGCTATAAAGGATTTCCAAAAAGTATATTAATTATATTATTTCAAACCCACACTTGCCCACTGATGAGGCGAAAAATTAACCACTTTTAAGGGGTCATTTAAGCTCGGAATTAAATTTATTTGATCAAATATTGCCCTAAATCGTTCCTTTTGTGATTTTAGGTACTTTGGGAGTAAAATCTGGAAAAGAAAGCAATTCGGACGTTTTTTGAGCATAAAAGTGAAGAAAACGCCAAAGTCTTAATTTTCCTTGCTGGGAACAGTACCTGACGGCGTCAAGAGGCTTTTCATGACGGCGTTAAGAATAAAAGTGGTGACGGCCCAGAAGAAACGTGAAGGCGTCACCCAAGGCCGTCACGTGTTAACTTGTCAAAACATACGCGCGGAGTAGCTGATATTGTTTTGGTCATAACTTTTGCATACGAACTCGGATTTAGGTGATTCAAAAGCCCACGCGAAGAGGACGAAGAGATCTACAATTTTGTGAAAAAATGGTCGTGCGGCGTCAAGAGAACGAGCTGACGCCGTCAAGCCTTGCCGACAGAAAACATGCCTATAAATATAACATCATAACTTCACTTTTTGTAAGCCCTAAACCCTAAGGTCGATTCCTGGGTTTAGGTGGGTGTTTTTCCAGCAACTTAGAAGGTTTCAATCACTCCATAAACATCATGTATTGGTTTGATGATTCTATCTTAATTATGTTTTCCATTATCATTGTTGTTTGCTCTTCTTTGATGATGATTTGCTAATTCACCTTGTGTCTACTTATGATTATGTGAAACTTGTATATAATTGATTAGATCTCATTGATTTCTTGTTGATGTTGTGTCTATCTCCATCAATGAGGGGCTTGTTGATGTGTGTGTCTATCTCCATCAATTAAGGCGTGACAACTTCAATAGATCTAGTTGGTTTAGTTTATAATTCTTGTTTCCTATTGATTCTTGTTTTGATTGAATGAATTCGATGTTAGGTTTAAGAAAACTGGCAGACTTCCATAGGGTAACATGCTTGAACGTCTTAAGAAACATGAACCGATGTGTACTAGGTTTTTATGGTTGTATTTAATGCATGAGTGAATTCTAGTGATCCCATGTTAGGAGCTTCTTAGCCGGCTCGACATAGGAGTGAAGTAGAAGCTTATAGGATTGGGAAAGTAAGTACGCCACCCCATAAATGGTATTACGGAATAAAACTCGTCAATTAAAACAAGGTTACAATTCAATAGGTAGGATTGGATAGCTGTCAAGGAGTAACATATCATAGGTAGACATGCTTCACTTATCTTGTAGAACCCTAGTTTACTTTTCTTGTTAATTAGTTCAATTAGTAGCTTTGGGGTTAGTTGATTAGCAACTAATTCCGCCCACTCTCCCAATACCCGAGATTTTTACTTGCTTTTCATAAAATATAAAAATACATAAAGAATCATCCTTCACCTTTAGACCTAGTTAGATTAATTTCAATCCTAACGATACTATTCCTAGCTGAACGATAAATCCCCCGGTACTTGTCACTATACTATACTACAACGATCAGGTACACTGCCTGGTGGGGGTTGTAAGCTTCTCAAGATCCCTTGAGAGGTAAAGCCTGGTGCAATCCCTACGCATCAAGTTTTTGGCGACGCAACCCGGGGAATAGTTATTTTTTAGGTTGAATTTGATTTTTATTAGGTCTACTCATTAGATTCCTATCAAGTGAGATTTTTTCTTTTTACTTTGTAGCTTTCTCGTAGTCTATCTTTTCTTTGTGATTTTATTTGTAATTTGCTTCAAATGGACTTTACACTTAGACTTCTAAGATTGCAAGATAGGGTTGAGCGGCTAACACACCAAAGAGTTCAAAATACCTCATTTAGAGACACCTATGAATCATATAAGCCTTCACCTAGGATAGATTCTTATGAACAACCTCCATGTTTAAGATCTAGTTTTAGTGAGGCCAATAGGAAATGCGACCTAGTTTGCCAAGGAATTATGGAGAGAGCCATTGCAACAAATCATAAGTTGGATGAAGCACTAGGTTTGCTATTGTCACTACCTAAGAAAACAATTGAGAAGGATTTAGCCGAGCATGATCACATTGATAAAAAAGACCTAGGTTTTATGATCGATGATGATGAATCTCAAGAAACATATGTTGAATCTCTTGGGCAATTTGTATATAGCAGTCAGAATATTGAAGATGATCCTTATGATTCGGACATAGAAGTTGAGATGCCTAGAGAAGCACGTGAGATACTTGGGAGAATGTTAGGGCTAGATTATAATAAAACACATATTGAGGATATAGGTGATATTAACACATGGAATGATGAGGTAAATAACATAAGCCCACAAAATACTCAACCATCATTTGAGGCACACACACCGCCCGTGACTTACCTGGAAGAAGTAGAAGAAACTTTAGGAATTTCGATGGAGGTAGAACCCTTGGACCAGGCACCACTTGAGGATATAGGTTTGAACACTTGTAGTGATAACCTTACTCCTAGTTCTAGGGAATTTCCTAGTGTTGATGAACCGGAACCTCAATCTTTACACACCTTTCCATCCTTAGATATATTTCTAGGAGACAAAAGAGGAACCGACCCACCCATCAATCAATATTATCCGGGTAGTTTTAGGATGAAGGAAGCCATTCGCTCACCCCCTTCACCTCACGTGGCATATTCACACCCTAAGGGTGTGTATCGCTACTTTCACCCACACTTGATCCTAAGTGTAGGGAAAACCTCCCCTATTTCCGTTAAATAAGGGTAGAGTCAGGCTCATGACTCGAACAAAAACAAGCGCTTCTTGGGAGGCAACCCATGTTTTGTGTGTTTTTATTTGTTTGTTTATTTGATTTTATTTGTTTCCGTATGCATGTTTTATTTTTATTTTTTGTGGCTCATGTTTCAAAGTAAATTGTGAAAATGCTTTATTTTGTTTTTAACTTCGTCTTAATTGCATATAAAGGTATTTTGCAAAAGATAAGTGTAAGGGAGATCCAAATTTGTTTATAAGAACAAAATTGAGCATGAACCACAACAATAATAAATGGACATGTGTATTAGTACTTGTTAGAGTCAAATGCTTGTATCGAGTCATAATGATGTTTTGCAGGATTTTCCAGGAAGTAGGATGAAGTTTTTCCAGAAATTTTCTGGAAACTTAACATAAGAATTTCTGCAAGTCATTTCTGACGGCGTCATGAGTTTACTCTTGACGGCGTCACGTGTAAAATTCTAGAAATTTTGCTAGTTTTGTTTATACTAGACTCTTAAAATTTTTGTTGATTCTTTAGTTTTATAAACTCCAAGAAATCTACAAACATTCATTCCACAAGCATTATATCTTTAATTGTTTTGTTTTTATTCCTAAGTCTGGAATTACATCTAGTTGTGAGTTATCTTTGTTCGGGTTGATGCTTTGGGTTTTTGTCTGTTTTCTCAGGATTTACAGGTTATGTATGACAAGAAGATGATTTATATTCTAGAAGGGAAGCTTTGATTGTTCATTTTCTTGGAGGAAGATTTAACCTGACCACCTTATTATCCATACCGAGCGAATCAGGGGAGTATTTGATTTCATTCTTTTTACTTATTTCACTTTTACATTCTTTACTTGAACATTGGGGACAATGTTCATCCTAAGTGTAAGGGGAGGGTAAAATGATGATACCTTACAAATACACTTTCGCTTGAGTTTGTTTGTTTGATAGTATATGTGTAATAAAACTATGAGAAATACTTGTTAGTGCAATTTTAGCGCCAAATTTAAAAAATTTTACAACATTTAGGAGTGAAACTTTAGCCATAGCAAGCGTCTCATGGATAGGAGATTGTATGACTAGCACATAACCGTATCATTCAGAAAAATTTTCCACCCAAATATGTGAGGTTCGCCTTTAGATTTGATAGGAAAAGCATTCATTATTAGTGCTTATGAGTGTGCCGGTAGCATTTAGATTCTAGAACCTGCGTTAGTGATGCATCCCGAGACCGCTAGTGAGACTACATTCGTGTAGTAGGATTTACTACATGATAAGAGGCATTAGGATCACCCTTGTGTTAAACCCGTTTCATAATTACTTGACCATTTAAGTCATATTACTTGGCTAGTTAAGTCAACTAATTTTTCCCACACCTTAGCGTTGTACTCATTTTTAGTACACGAAACCCCTAGTACACCCCTCCGAGCCAATCTTTTCGTTTCTAACTTTAAGCATCTTACTTAAAGGAAGAATTTGTTACACCCCACTTAAATGTACACCCAAATCGCCTTAGCCTTCCGTGTATGCACTCATCTTTAGTGCATTATTGTTATATGTTAAACCCTAAGTTAACTATCTAATTGATTACATGGTTGCTAAGTCTAGTCATATCCTTGTACATATTGTTTTGGGACGATTGGGACTCATGGGTAAAGTACTTATTTTATGGAGTAATGGGGAAGAACATCATTTATTACCCCCATATGTGCGTTAATCTTAAAAGTGCTCCAAGTGTTTTGATTATCTTAATTCGAGTCATTAGATTAGTTTATTGTAAAGTATGTAAAAATTCAAGTGTAAGGGGAATTCTCATTCCCTATTATGTATTATTTTGGATGGTAGGGTAAGACTGTATGCACAAAAAAAAAAAAAAAAAAAAAAAAAAAAAAAAAAAAAAACTACGGACTACCATCCCGTTTCATTCTATGTTTATTTTATGTTTTTGTTATTTTTCATTTATTAGCTTAAGTCGAGTCTAGTCTTGGCTTAGCAACGCCACATTGTACATGTAATTGACCAAGATTGTTAACTCGCCACCAGCAAAAACTGCCTTTATCCAACAAAACCGTGTATTTCATATCCCTACACCTAACGTTACAACCCTTTGAAAGACCTCCTTGATAGTTTATCCTAGGTGCTTACGCCATGTGGTGGAGGTTTGATCCTTTCCCAAGCCTATGGTAATCTATTTTGCTATGACAGGTAGTGAGAGATATCTTCCGTTTCCATATTGTAATTTATACTTTATTACACCCGAGAGATGTGTGTATCTAAACACTATTTGTGAGGTGCTAGTATATGACCTCCGTGCTTGTCTTTGGTCTTTAGTGGAATGATTATTTGCTGTAATTACTTTTATATTAGTGTTAAATGACCCCTAACTTGTATTTTGATTAGAATAAAAGCGCATTTGCTTGAGGACAAGCAAATCTCAAGTGTAAGGGTATATGATGAGGCGAAAAATGAACCACTTTTAGGGAGTCATTTAAGCCCGGAATTGAATTTATTTGATCAAATATTGCCCTAAATCGTTCCTTTTGTGATTTTAGGTACTTTGGGAGTAAAATCTGGAAAAGGAAGCAATTCGGACATTTTTGGAGCATAAAAGTGAAGAAAACGCCAAAGTCTTAATTTTTCTTGCTGGGAACAGTACCTGACGGCGTCAAGAGGCTTTTCATGACGGCGTCAAGAGTAAAAGTGGTGACGGCCCAGAAGAAACGTGAAGGCGTCACCCAAGGCCGTCACGTGTTAACTTGTCAAATCTTACGCGCGGAGTAGCTGATATTGTTTTTGTCATAACTTTTGCATACGAACTCGGATTTAGGTGATTCAAAAGCCCACGCAAAGAGGACGAAGAGATCTACAATTTGGTGAAAAAATGGTTGTGACGGCGTCAAGAGAACGAACTGACGCCGTCAAGCCTTGCCGACAGAAAACATGCCTATAAATATAACATCATAACTTCACTTTTTGTAAGCCCTAAACCCTAAGGTCGATTCCTGGGTTTAGGTGGGTGTTTTTCCAGCAACTTACAGGGTTTCAATCACTCCATAAACATCATGTATTGGTTTGATGATTCTATCTTAATTATGTTTTCCATTATCATTGTTGTTTGCTCTTCTTTGATGATGATTTGCTAATTCCCCTTGTGTCTACTTATGATTATGTGAAACTTGTATATAATTGATCAGATCTCATTGATTTCTTGTTGATGTTGTGTCTATCTCCATCAATGAGGGGCTTGTTGATGTGTGTGTCTATCTCCATTAATTAAGGCGTGACAACTTCAATAGATCTAGTTGGTTTAGTTTATAATTCTTGTTTCCTATTGATTCTTGTTTTGATTGAATGAATTCGATGTTAGGCTTAAGAAAACTGGCAGACTTCCATAGGGTAACATGCTTGAACGTCTTAAGAAACATGAACCGATGTGTACTAGGTTTTTATGGTTGTATTTAATGCATGAGCGAATTCTAGTGATCCCATGTTAGGAGCTTCTTAGCCGGCTCGACATAGGAGTGAAGTAGGAGCTTATAGGATTGGGGAAGTAAGTACGCCACCCCATGAATGGTATTAAGGAATACAACCCGTCAATTAAAACAAGGTTACAATTCAATAGGTAGGATTGGATAGCTAGCAAGGAGTAACATATCATAGGTAGACATGCTTCACTTATCTTGTAGAACCCTAGTTTACTTTTCTTGTTAATTAGTTCAATTAGTAGCTTTTGGGTTAGTTGATTAGAAACTAATTCCGCCCACTCTCCCAATACCCGAGATTTTTACTTGCTTTTCATAAAATATAAAAATACAAAAAGAATCGTCCTTCACCTTTAGACCTAGTTAGATTAATTTCAATCCTAACGACACTATTCCTAGCTGAACGATCAATCCCCCGGTACTTGTCACTATACTATACTACAACGATCAGGTACACTGCCTGGTGGGGGTTGTAAGCTTCTCAAGATCTCTTGAGAGGTAAAGCCTGGTGCAATCCCTAAGCATCACCCACACTAACATACTAATCGTACACGTAGTTCTTTTCCAGGGGCCTCAACTTTAACCCGTCCATAAGATGTTTTTCAATACTCCATGTCACCATCTTCTCTAGGCAATCCAAACAACTGAATGTTTCGATCCATAGACCCGACTAACAAGTATTTTGCATCCGGACCAAATCTTACTGAGTTTATTTTACGTGCATTACAAAGTTTACATGCACAAAAAGTCACCAAGATGAAAAGATGTTGGCCAATGCTGCAAAATGAAATATATATATAATGATTCACATCAAAAGGTGCTTTATAAGAACTTTCTGTAAATGAGACGCATAACAGAGAAAGAGGCATACCCATAACAACAAAACCACATGAGTTTGACCAACATATCGGGTTCTTACAAGCAGCTACAAGTGTTAATATAAAATATATACCATATCCAATGGGCGCATATCATCCCATGCTGAATTTCAAACCTGATGATCAATGTTACACCCAACCAATCACTCTATATTCCGCAACAGTTACTATGTATAATACGAGACCCATAAGCATAAAACCATAATAAAGTTTCCATGCTCAACAACAAATTATTTCTCGTCAATAACAGATGTTGAATTTATTGTAGTGCCTTAAATATTAGAAACTAGTGACTCTTGTTGGTTTATGGTAAAATATTATCAAACTCGTGAATACATGCATTGCAATGTTGGGAGGACTGACATCTTTTACTGTATCTTGATTTATTGTAAACCACATGCCAATTTTTCCTAATTGTTCAGAGATATCAAAGAAAAAAATCAATTTTGATATACTTTTTTTTATTTAAATAGTAAACATGCAAATGGATGCACTAATATGTCCAAACAGATGCTCTAAACATGCAAATGGATGCACCAAATACGCAAACAGATGCTTTAATAAGTCCAACATGCAAAGGAATGAAAACTAGCTAAAAGTGGGACACATAAAACACGTTGTCATTTGTAGTTTATTTTTTATTGCATACAACCTCCTAAAACTATTTTAATCATAGATTTAGATTGTCATTGTTTTAATCTCAATAAGAATTAACTCATCAATTAAGGATAGACACGTGTAAACGTACATGATTAATAAGTTTCATCTGTAAGAGTATGTACCTTAAATACATAGCAAAGTGATATTACAGTTGATCCACCAACATGTTCTCCAAGCAATATTGAAGCAGACCAGTTATCATTACCCGAAGCATACCTGTATATTTTGAAGCATACCAGTTATCAATACCTGAAGACACTTAAAAGTTGTAGAAAAAGTTGAAGCCTAACTGATCTATTTCCTCTTCAAACTTGTAGTTAGTCACAGAACAAGCAAAACAAAATTACTAGAGGTTAGTTAACTTACTGTCGTAATCATAGTTACACCTAAAATCAAGGGTGTCAACATAGTGCAACTCGCTGGTCCAGTGCCACTTGTTCATCCACTTGATCTCATCAGGCCACCAACAGATAGAATAAAGATTACCTTCACTTTCTGGGAGCAGATCTTTCACCACCTTCGTAGCGTTTTCATTGAGAAATGACTGGTTTTGTAAGAAAAGTTGATCAATGATAAGAATTTTATAGAGAATGCAATAATTGCCTATTTCATGTATGATCATACAAAATGCAAAACAAAAAGAAATCACAGCGTCGTGGGAGCATTCCATAATCAAGAAACTCAATTGGAAAACCAAGTTCTTAATTACTTAAATTCATAATCAAGAAACTCAATCTGTTTATAATTTGATAAGACTGGAAGCATATGTATACCCTTGGCTGACACAGGAGCTCATTGTCAAAATACGTAGCAACATGGAACTGCATCAACTGGGAAAATTCAGAAATAATGTGCGCAGGAGCTCCATTCCTTTCTTGCCTTCTCAAGTTTTCATTGTGTCTGATTATCATGGCCAGTTGATGAGTTATGTCGTCCTGCTCTAGAAATTAGTAGAATAAAAAAAAGTGAGATGAAGCTCACAAAGTTAAGCATTTCTCATTTACTGACTTAGAGGTGGTAAATCAACAGGTAGGTTTATTCAGGTTATGTTCCATCTCTGCAGGGTGAAATGGGTAAGAAAAAATAGCTAAAACGAAACGGTTCAAAAGGGTCAAAAGTCAAGGAAAAAATATTTCTATTGCATTAGGTACACGATTAAGCATCTAGATCAAACATATTCATGCCAAAGGCCCAAGCACATGCTTTTGGATTGAACCTATCCCTGATTAGAGGGTGTGAAAAGTTCAAAAATCAAGCATAACAGTTAAACGGTCCAAAGCAGGTCTCAATATCCCCATTAACCTTTTCCATCCATATCAACTTTCCACAGTGCGGTCAAATTTTTTTGAACCACGACATCATCATCATCGAAAAACAATATGCGGTGAAGCTTCGGGTACATCTCAGGCAAGTAAAACCTAAGATGATTCAAACGGATGCACTAAAGTACCTCAACGGATGCACTAAAGTGCCACAAACGGATGCACTAGAGTACCTCAAATGGATGCACTAAAGTACCTCCCGATGTGCCATTCTTGATATAATGCACTAAAGTAGCTTCTTCCTATTCAGTACTTCAGTACTGGACATGTCTTTTGTTACTAGTTAAGTTTAGGTGGTTTGTGAGGGTGGATGGTTACTGCTAACTGATATTCTGGATCATAGTGACAGTTAAAGGAATTGTAGTTTTGATGGGCTTTGTGATTCTCTCTTGTAGTTATGATGTTTCAGAACACTTGGTGGAACAAATTTGCATCAAGTATCATAAGCTCTGGGTCCAAAACATTATGTACTACAGGAATCAACTTTTTATATCATCAGCCCTAAGAAATTCATGAAAAAATAGCCAACAGACACTAACCATACTCATAGATGCCCTAATATCTACCTTTTCGATGCACTAATTATACTCATAGATGCCCAAATATCTACCTTTTTGATGCACGAATTGACGAGGAAGGGCATCTAGAAGATGTAATGTATTATACTTATTTCTTGTTATTTTCAGATTCATTTTTTCTAGAGGTGGCAACTTCGAATCATTTATTGATGAATGAGTCTAGTTGTGGAGTGTAACTTCTTGTCCTACAAATTAATGAACCCACACGGACACCTAACATACTTTGATCCAAGTTAATGTGATATGAAAAACATTAGTAGCTGATTCACGAGCTTCAAATTTGACACTTTGATCCAAATTAGTACTATGTATCCATCAGATTCACATTACTTAAGAATC